>CAUJNA010000180.1:646632-684132 GCA_963377175.1 Effrenium voratum | reverse complement strand
TGTCCTCAGGCAAGGACCTTTTTCACAGGTGCTTCAGACTTCCGGAGCTGGAGTTTTGGTCTTTGCTGAACTCCGAACTCCCGTGTGTGTTTTCCCAACCCAAATAAAGTCCGCAGACAACCCCCAGCATCCTGTCAAACAAGATGGATCGCAATGGTGGGGCAATACCTTGCTTGGAATGCCGCTTGACAAACTGAGAGTGACATGCCCAGAATGTGTCTTTGTAAACGTACTCAGAGATGTGACATGATGGCCACTGTACAAAGCATTCGAGTTCGCCCCTCGAGATCTTGACTTTTCCCTGGGAATCTATTTGTTACTTCAGGTTATGGGTTTTCTAGGTATCAACAAGGTTTCGCTTGTTTGCACTAGGGTCTGCGTTCGGCTATGGTGGTTTCGGGCGCAGCTGGGCGAGCAAGGAAGTGCTCGCTTTGCGCCAAGATGAGACCGCAACTGGAAGATTGAGGGAACCCTACACAGGTTCTAACAAACAGGTTCCAGCTTGCACCAAAGGATGATCATGCGTGTGTAGCATCCTAGAACCCATTTTGTTAGAACCAGTGTTTCATTTTGTTGTTGGCAGGGTCCCATTGAAAGGTCAAATATCCAACCCATGAGCAAGGAGTGTTCGAACCTGCGAACGGCGTCCGTCTAGGCCGGGAAGTAAATCAAGAATGGAAAAGGCACAGGTGATCGACAAAATCAACTTTGTACCACCTATAGGATAAGCAGGACCTCACAATCAAAAGAACCAAGCTTGTTTCCAGGAACGACGCGTTGTCCATACTGACAAGGGGATGTTCATGGGCAACCAGCCAGTTCGACTGGCTCATGAAACTCAACAGGAGTTTCTTGGCGTCAAACGCATATCAGGGCATCGAGCTGGGCAGCCGAAAGCTCATGTGCGACGTCATCCCCGAGGCGGGCCAGAAGAAAGGGAGCGTGGTCTGCTGGGGGACTCGGTGTTGTTGGACCCACCGGTTGGCAACAAAGACATGGTTGTGTGAAAGAGGGTTACATAATTTCAATAGTTCAAAGGTTGCCACCAAATAAGTTGTTGCTGGTAAGTCGCTTTCAAATTCCCAAACTATTTGTAGCATGAGATGTGGTCGGAATTTCAGATTTGTCCGGAACATGGGGGAGCGCGGTCAACCTGTCCCACTTCCTAAACTGTCCATGTCCTTGATAGGGGAACAACTAATTTTGACCATGGCTCACATCCGCACTTTGGCATCACTGATTCCACAACCCAGAAAAAGAGGTTAAACGAGGTCAAAGAGAGCTGACAAGGTGAGCTGATAAACCAAGAGCCAGAAAGGAGGTGTCACCAGCTCAAAGGAACTGCATGGTGTTCAGGAAAACGGGAAGCCGTTGCCTCTCAACGGTTGATTTGTGGAATGGCATTGATCTGGCTTAAATCGGGAACTTTTGTTGGATGGACAGGGTTCCTTATATTTCCCAGACCCTTTTACAGGTTTTAGACAATCGGCCTCTGTGGCCATGTTCGGTGAATTTCATTTTGGTGGGGCGATGTTTAAGGAGGAAATATTGGGTGCCCTGCCCTCATGAAGGCAAACCAACGGTTGGCAAAGACATTTACCTTTTGATCCGCTTTGCAAGAGAAGTGTTCAATCCCCTGAAATCACAGAATGGCCCCTCGGCTTCATTAACTCGCGCGAGGCGCTGGGTCGAGACCCCGCCAACAGCCAAGTGGTGGTCGTCTCGGGCCCCTCCTTCGCCAAGGCGCGTGGCGAGTGGGCACACGATGCACCTGCAAGGCGACTAGGGGGCAAGGCTTGGAATACAAGGCAAGCAATATCGAACCTGTTGAGCAAAGGTCCCCTACATTGGCTGTGCAGCGATTTGAGCCCATGAGTTGTTGGTCTAAATGACTATGCTGACCCATGCGTACTTATCTTTGTTGGAAGGAAATCACAAGAGATCAGAGAACAGTCTGGACATTGGAAACCCCCTGGTTAGCACCCAGGGTGAGCGACCACAAAACGCAGAAGTTGCAATCCAAATAAAGGCGCAGCGTGGACATTCCTGCACACGACAGGTCCGGAGTCAAGCGCTAGGTGCCTCTAATCTGATTCTTGCGCATCCGAGCATCCTGAGAACCTGCACGTCACTCGGCAAACATTTGAGCCGGTCTAAGATCTGGTTAGTTTCCGGAAGGGACAGCCCCTTCGCCATTCACGACTATCTCGGCTGCGAGAGAGCCAAGAGAGATCTCAAGTTTCATTCATGGGTCCCATAAACCCGTTGCTTCCGTAGAAGCTCTGTTTGTAACATTTGTAACGTGAGCCTGACTGCTATTGGATCGGATCTGTCAGACTCGTTTGGAGGAGTATTGTTTTTGCACTAACCTGCGAACATGCGTTTCATTGTTTGGGCAGGAGGGTTCTTGCCATCAATGGGGAGACTCAAGCCAGTACAGCTTTGCTACTGCTCTAAAGGGTTCCTGCTTGAAGGCGCAAGGCCTGTCAGGTAAGTGCTTCGTTTCTCGGCCTATTTAAAACCACCTAGGTGACTTACATCCCAGGTGAGTAACAAATAACGAACTGTACCAACTCCTTTCTGCGTGCCGGGCCCCTTGCGTAAAAGATACAAGTCTGATATGAGAGACAACAGCAGCGACACGGTTTCAAACAGGGTCTAGTTGTCCGGCTTGTCCGTGGTAGACTTAAACCAAGCGGGTGCGCATTTGGAGCAAATCAACCACCTTTTGGTTTAAGTCATAATGGAGATAATCAAAAACCAGAAACCTGGTTCCACTTTTTTTTTTTCTTGAGAGACACGTTTTCTCCCCTGGTGCCGATCGGGTCGAAGGGGGAGCAGTGCAGGAGATCATGGACCGACGGCCAACCTCTGCCACTGCCCTAACGCCTTCTCTGCCCTGGGCAGGGCCTTGCTTGAGCATTTTGAGGTCCGATGGCTCGCTTCCCGTTCCAGAACTTTATACCCTCCCTCCCACTAAAATAGCAACTGAGAGGGGATCCGTGCAAAAGGAAATCAATCTTACAGGTACCTCCCCATAGGTGCCATGTTAGTTGGAGGCAGGGTACTCTTTTTTTGGTCCGTTTTAGTGGTAGACGAAAAGTTTGGAGTTCCTAAGCCACCCACTCAGGAAGTATCAGGAAGTGAGATGGTTTTGCACCCCCCCCCCCAACAGGGCCCCGAACTTCTTTCACGCCCAATGAAGGCCGAATCAAGACCTGACAGGTTTGATACTCTTCTGGGGATGAGTTCAGGAAAATTTAGTGCTACTTTGTATGAGTCGCTGTTGATTATACAGTAAGAAGGGTCCGCCATACATGCCACCTACAATTGTTTGGGCATTGCTTTTTGTTTGGCGTATTGGGCATGGTTTCTTTTTTTTGTTTGTGAGACCTTTTGTTGCTTGGCTCAAAGTGAAGCCAAGAAGACGCCAATCATTTGTAGGTCCCCCATATTTTCTCTCTCTCACACACACACACCCATGACATGCAGTACTTTATATCGAAAGGGCATGCCAAAGTCGACTGAGGCGTTCGGAGGTATCCCTTTTATCTCTTGGTTTCCCCCGAATCTGACCACGCCTGGGATTTCCGGGAGAATCATACTGTATGACTGAAGGGTCAGTGGATCCTACAATTTCCACGTTGCGCTCGGGTTTCGTGAACCATCAAAACCTATGTGAAGTTAAGCGGAGAGTCGGCCTTGCGTTTGGTGCAAAATTGAGGACCCTGGATTCACCCGGACTTCCACTTTTGAGATCAGGGAAAGTGTGACACTTCGGGGAATCTATGCATACTTCAGACCGGCGCAGATGTTGGTCAACGTGTTGGCCTGTGTTGGCATGTAAGAAAGCCGTTCAACTGCGTCATGTTCTATGAGGAAAAAGAAAAAGAGCTCGAGTTCGAATCACTCCAGAGCACTGGCAGGATGCTTGAGGTTGACTACTGGCAGCTGATGTCGGAGAACTCCATGTAGGTTTCACAGTCCGGGGTTGCCTTTGACGCCCTTTTACTGGCTGAGTCGAAGACCAACTGTTTTTTCTTTGGGCAAGACTAAACCAAAGGCAGGAGAAACGTTGAGCTTCTACTTGTTCTCTCGGTCAGTCAGTTCGGGCTTGGTTGATTGACACATCCACCGGCAGACCAGATATCTTCAATTGGGTGCCTGTGTCCGGTCGACCGGATTTGACAGTTTGGCTACCACTTGTTCTACTTGGAGTTATTGCCTTGGACTATATAGTGTCAGGAATTTGATCTTCCACATGGAATGCCCTTTGCCGGTTCCATAGTCAATTTATGAAATTGGTCTTGCGGATGTAAGTACGAATGTTCCTACTTGAAGGGGCGCCGTACCCAGTAAGTGGGTGAGGGAATCCTCCCACTCCTGGCCGAGGTGGTTGCCGCTGCGAGAAACCTGGAAGCAGCCGAGAAAGTGTCCAGGCCACTGGCGCGCGGAGTCGACGGACGGCGAACAGTCGAGGCAAAGTCCATGCAAAGAAGCACGGGCTCAACACACACAGGTTTTCGCCGTGTGTTGTTTTTTTTGGTTCGGTTGGATTTTTGCCAACATAGGGGCCAGGGATTGAGAAGGCAAACTGGTCGCACTGCACAGGCTTTCGGTTTCTGGTCAGCATCTAAAATGTACTCGCACGTGGTCCTGGTGCACCTGTATTGTCCCTCAATGTCCATTGAGGTTTTCGCCCGTTTTTCTAACCCCCCCCAAATATCATTTGGGAGTCGTTCTAAATTGCCAGTCTTAAAATTAAGTAAGGGAGGTTCTGAAGGTCTAGCGCGAAAGGAAAACATGGGGCCGCGAAAGGCTGGCGTAAGAAACGCGAAAGGACTTGACAGATAACGAATACGGAGGCGAATACCAGAGACAGCTTTCGTCTCAAGTGGCTCAGTGGCTCGAAAACGAGCTTTTCAGGACCGGTAACGAGCTTCCCAGGACCGGTTTGTCACCGCGAAAGGAAATCATGGGGCCGCGAAAGGACCGCGAAAGGCCGGCGAAAGGGCCGTTTCCGGGAACTTTATTTTGAACAACCCCCATTTGCTTAGGCTACATTGTGTTTGGAATATGTTAGTTCTTTTCTGACCCTATGAAGCACCCAGCAAAGAACGTTGGCAGTGTTGTGGTGGTGTCCTGAAAGACTTGGCCCAGAGCCTGTGAAGATACAGCTGTGCAAGTTTGAAGCTAACGCTTGTTTCGCATCAAGGTGTATCGTAAGAGGTTGCGCTTCGAGCAAGTTTGGCAAGAAGACAAAACCATATGTATTGTCCAAATTGTTTGATGTTCTAGGGAAGGACACCTCAAGCAGGCTTAGCTTGGGTGCGACGCAACCATCCTAAATTTGAACTTACCGCCTCCTTCCAGCCCTGCCCTTTGCTGAATCCTCTCTCCAGCCAATGTGAGTATATATGTCGAATCCTGGTCCTATCGCTGTCGGGGTCTATCCCCGAATTCATTTGGTTAGGGTGACCATTGACGGCTTTCTCCCAGGAGAAGTGCTTTGGCTGCAAGGTGAATAAACGGGTGCATTCATCATCGTTACAGCATCCATACAAGATGTTTGGAGCATGACGCCAAATGGGTATCGATGCTTGAAACTGTGTGAAGCATTTGACAATTGGGTTTCCCTGCATCAGTGCTATAAGCCTGCATGTGTCTCATGGACAGACAGGATGCCTCAACTCGGAACACAATTCAGCAGCGGCCAAAACAGGTGCTTTTCCTGGTTTGGTGGGGACAACAGTGGGCCATAATTATATCTTTGCAGCTTTGCATTTGTTTTTGTAGAGCCAATGTCAGTCTCAGTTTTGGGCACTGCCCAAAAGAAAGACCAACCAACCGCCTGCAATGAGCGGCCATTTGTTTCTTGATTAGACAGTCTCAACGAGTCTCATGTTCCACTTGTTTAAATTTGTTTCATTCTGGTCCCAGAAGGTTGACGGGTCATTCCCTGGCCCTTCGGTAAAGCGAGTATGATGGCATCGGGTCGGCAAGCACAGCATCTTTAATCCAGAGTGCCGGTGCGAATTGGCCCGCCACGATTTGATTGTATGGCTCGGTGAACTGTGCTTCGAACTGCATTATACAATATAAAGAGCTCGCTTGGGCGTAAGAGGAGCTTACCCAGAACAAAGGTTCCCTACCTGGGGGTTCGTGATTTTCGGTTTGCCAGTTGCATGCCAAATTCTCGACAATTGCCATTTGCAGAGTGACACATCATGTTGCCATGGAAGTCGACATCAATCCCACATCTTTCAAACATGTCCTTTGGGCAGTTGTATTCATATGTGGCCATGAAATCGTGGTTGGTGGAAATGAATCACCACCCCAACGAAGCCCAGCCCATCAAATGGTTCCCAATAAAATTAGCACCCACCTGCATGTGCTTCTGTCTCAAAATGGGAAGCCCTTTTCTGTGTGGGGGTCAGGCAAGCCAAACGGATATCAACCATCCGCAGAGGCTCCGAACTTGACTTGTCCAAAACCAAGCGTTGAACCGTTTAAGCCTTTGTCGCTTATATTCACTTAGTGGTGGTCCCGAGATCGCAATTAGACCACCCCGAAAAGGTGCTTTGGATTGGTGGGAACGCTGGATTTGGAACCTTGGTTGACACCAATATACAAAGCCCCAAAACACCACCAATCCAAACCACCAACCAAGTACGTATCAAAATGAAGGCCCAAAATTTGCGGGTGTCGTTTTGGTTTCCCATTCACCACCCACAAACAAATCTCAAAGCGCACACCAACAAACAAAGCTACTTAGTCTGGGGAAGTTCCTACCAGACTCCTAGCAGTCCGAGCAACCTGTGAAGCCTACATTTTGGTGGCTGAAGCAGGGTTTGGGAACACCCTAGTTTATTGCTTGAACAACCTTTTGGTTTCCCTTCAAGCAACCCTGAAGCCAAATCCTCAGTTGCCAGAGGCTGCTCACTTCCAAGTACTTCCGCGTGAGCATGACTGACGACATTGTCGGTGTGGAGGCCAGGCGGCACTTTGGAGGGGAGGTCCGTGTGTGTGTGTCTTGCAGGGGGTCCTTGTATTTCCTCTTGCCGAAGGGTCATATACTGCAGATTCATGTTCAGTTCAGCTGGTGTCCCCTGGTGGCCGGCAACTTGGCAAACAGCTGCTGGCTTTCTACATGTCCATGACGTCCTTCACGCGGTGGCATATGAGCCGGTTGTCGCTGAGGGTACGGATCCTGCTGCTACCTTGGCAACGAAGATCGCCGCTCCAGTCTACCCAGCAGGATTTGTTCAATCCGATACTGGAACCAACAGGCAGCCAAATACCAAAGCAAAGCTGCCGCTGTTGCTGCTGCTACCCCTTCTAATACGCTCCTGAGGTCGGCAGGCCGCCGGCCACTTTTATATACAGGCAACCGGGTGACCTGAAGCACGGGCCCTCAACCTGTGAAAAGGCTGCAAAGGTGCAACGGTTGGGTGAGCAAGGGCCTTCATTGTTTTCTTTGGTACGAGGGCTCATCATTGCCGCATTGCCCTTGCCGCGGCGTTTTTTTTCGAGCTTGGCGCCTGGGCGCGGGGAACACCGGAGAATGGCGAGATGGAGTCACAGAGGTTGCTCAACGCTCTCACAGGTGCCAGGTTTAGACAATTTTCCTCTAGGGACACTTTGGTGGGTTCCCTGGCAACTGGGACCTGTATGTGGGATCTTGTTGACGCAAAGTTGTGCGATTATCCGATTCATCCGAAGCTGAAAGGTTTTCCTCTGCAAAGTGAGGACCTGTTTGTCTCCAGGTCCAAGCGCTAAGCAGGCACAAGCTTGATTTGTTGTTGACTTTAAAGCTGCTTCCCCATTTGGACCAGGGCATTTTCACAACTAGATGGCAAGGAGAGGAGCTCAACCAAGCAGTTCCCAAAGACCCCATCTTGGCCAATTTAGTAGAAGGGGTGCCTTCTTCAATCAAGATAAATGGGATGTCTTTCTTAATGTTGGCACTTGAATAATAAAGCCCCCCCCCAACAATGCAACCGCTGGAAAAAAGTAGGCTCACTTTTGGGATTTTGGGGCCCAATTCCACTTTAGTATTGCAGCCACTTCCCTTTTGCAATTCGATTTGTGTATTGCAACCACTTCTTCCTGAGCATGCTTTTTGGAATACTACTTTAGTATTGCAACCACTTCTTCCTGAGCATACCATTTGGAATACGAATTACGTTAATAGCCATTCAAAGAATGTGCCTTTCAGCCAGGGAGGGCTTGAGATGGAAAGAAACCAATTGAAAAGGGAATGCTTTTAAGCAAGTGGGCGACCAATCGAAAGGGGAATGCTTTTCAGTAAGTGGGCCACCAATTTAAAGGGGAATGCTTTTGAGTAAAGCAACTGACAGTTTATTTTCTGGAGGGGGCTGGGGGCTTGCAACTAATGTGGTCCCCCTAAAGAATGCCATTGTTGTGGTTCAGTGGAGTCTGTGAGGGGTACCCTTGTCCTGATTGCTTTTTTTCATGTTTTAAACACGGTTCAATAAAGGGTTTGCCGTTTCAGGGCTGGGGATGGTTTTCAAGTTTCAGAGGTTTCAGCTGGCTTTGGGTTTGTGTTTGAGCAACCAATTAAAAGGGGCATGCTTTTAAGTAAGTGAGCCACCAATTAAAAGAGGAATGCTTTTGAGTACAGTTGCTGACAGTTTATTTTCTGTGATTGTTTGGGGGGGGGGGCAGATGGTTTTTTAAATTAAAATTGATTTGTGGATTTGTTGTTTGGAGAACAAACACTTTTAGTTGTTCAACGACCCCTGATTAATCGGGTGTTAACATTACAGGTTTGGATGAGTCTTGCTCAGGTTGCCGGGGCTCTCAAGAATGTCTTGGCCATTGCTGCAGGCATTGTCGAGGCGGGCGTGCGGGCCGGGGGGGGAGCCATGGATTGGTTTCGAGTTTTTGCGGGACGGGCATGTGGTTTCTTGAGGTTCTCTTTTTGGTATGGTTTTGAAGGGAATCCTTGAACTTCTGTTGTTGTTGTTTTTGTGTGCGAGTTGCTCACGCTGGCTTGCTCCGAGGCTCTTTCCGTTTGTCAAACACTGGGTAGAACATTGGTGAAAGGGTCCCTTCAGTTTTCCCCGACCAAGGACCAACCCGATCGAGTTTGTTGAATGGGAGAAAACCCTGCGCTCAAATGTGCCACCGCCGGTACATTGTGAGGCTACGTGACCACACTGTGCCACATGTCCCAGAATTCCTGTCAATTGGCAAACTGTAGAATTGGCAACCGTTCAACCTTTTTATTGGCAGGTTCCTTTATCATTTCAGTCAAGGCCCAAAAGGTTCACCCTTTCCATGACCTGTAAAAGATGCAATTTCAAGCAGCACCAGGAATTGAATATGACTCAAGTCAGATTGGTTTCCACAGACAAGGATGTTAGATAGGAAGCCCCAGCCGTTGGACCTTCAAGGTTCTGAAAATCTGTGTTTTTTGTTGTTGTTTCTTTGCCTTCTTAGGCAGCGTGTTTGTCTCGAGGGGTTGCTTGGTTGGCTCTCTTCGTTTCTACTGGGCATGTGTTTTGGTGGTGCTTGCTTGTGTCTGGCTTTGATAAATGATATCGGGTTTGTGTTTTAGCTTTAGCGGGCTTGTGTTTTAGCTGTTTGCGTTTGCGGTCCCTTTCATCTTTTGTGGGGGTTGCGCAGAATATGCTTGTTGTCACTATGACATGTTTGTACCAGGAGTTGATAGCTGTACATGTTCACCACCGTGGATGTCCCATGTCATAGAGCCATTTGCAGGTTGACTGCAGAGAGCAGGTTTGCAGGTTGGCCTTACTTTGTGAACTCCTTTGAGTCAATTTGCGCAGGCAAAGGGCCTGCCCGGATTGTGACCTGCGTCGGTGTTTGGTAACCCTATGGGGGGGTTCTCAAGGGGTATGGGGCTATCCCCATTTTGGGAGAGACCCGTACCAGGAGCCACACCATTTTGAAATCATATTTGCTTTGGTTTGGAAGTACCCCACAACCCCTATTTTAATCATTTAGGCTCTCATAGCACCTGTCCATCGCCGGATAGGTGAGAGTGTGTGTGTGTGTTTTGGTACCTGCCCGATGTTTTTTTCGGCTGTCTTTTGGCTTCCCTTCACAGGTCGTTTTGTTTGCTTGACAGGCTGAAGGCACATAATTGCCCAGAGGTGTTTTTGTGGTAAGCAGGACGTCTGGGCGAATCCTCTTGCCCAATCCTCGCTGAGCTGCGCCCGGTTTTTGGTTTGGCAGGGCCTTAGTCTGGGCACCAACGCCATGTCTGCCCTGGTGACGCAGGCCGGCCCGGCTGTGGAAGCATGGTAAACCTCCCACCATTTGTTCAATCATGGACCTGCCCGAACACCCTCAAGCGTTTTGCGGTTGCATGAATCCAACCATGCAATTCAATCGATGTCCACTAAAGGGTCCTCCCAACCCCCAAACAAGAATGATACCCAAATGCCTTAGAGCACTGGATCCGCGAAGGGGCACAACCGGACGGGGCTTGGACAGAAACAGATTGCAAGTTCTTTGGAACGCACACCCCTTTGACGACCCAAACACATGATCATCCCAAACGCACCACCCCCCACCACATACCCCCCATAAACACACCGCGCCCCCAAACACAGGGGCTATGAGAACCATGGGGCCGGTTCCCTTTAACCTACGACTTGCAGAGTGACTTTGCCGTTGGCAAGATCATGTTAGCAATCACATTCATTGTAGATATGCAGGGAGTACGTTTGACCGTCCCAGCTCTATCTCGCAACTTTCTAACAATATTGATCCATGCTTACTCCTGGTCCGAACAATGAATCTGTCGTTCCCACCGCCCCCTCGGTTGCTTCCCATGAAAGGCCACTGGGGATCATTTGAGCCTTGTATCCGCGAGTTTGGTGGGATGCACAGAACTCTTTTCATTTAAAGAGAAGCATAAACACAGAGCCGCAACTTTGGCCGTTCAACCGAACTTACTCTAGCCCTCGAGTATAAAAAGAGTTGGTGCCCTTTGTAATGTGAATGTCAGATGAATGCGGAGGAACGTAAAGGATTCGGGGCCCGTTGTAGTACCTTGGGTTCGCCTCAAAATCAGCAGTTGGCCCTCCAAAAACGGTTGGTTTTCCCCAAATCAAGGAGGCACCAGCCATGAGAGGTTCTCACCCAAAAGCGAAAAAGAGACTCCGCCCCCGTTTGCCAAGAACAACCCCAAAAAATACACACCCACGATTTCCGGCAAACAACGCCCCTGCATAATTTGGTGTGTTGGTGTGTTCTTAGGGCACCCTGTTCAGCTTGGTTTAAAGCGAAGCCAAAAAGAACCAAACACATTTGTGGGGTCCGCTATGTCGGCACACCCTTAGCGTTCCCTTTTGGGAAACAGATTGAAAGTTGGTTTCCTTTGGTGGGGTGAGCCCTTGCCAGGGCAATGCGGAGATCCGTTGGTTGGCCACGGCCATGGGCCGAAAGCTCGGACTCGACTCGATGGTTGCGAAGCCCCCTCAGTTTTTTGAGGTCATATGAGTCATACCTATCATACAAATCCTGAAATGGATTTGGGATTGTCTCAAAAGAGGGAACCCCTAATGTCCACCTCTGATTAATAAATAGGGCCCCCCCCCCTCCCGAATGACCCTAAATAAAGTTAAGGGGAGCAGTTTCAGGCTCAGGAAAAATTTAGAATGTGTTTAGTATTGGGCTCTTGTTTTTTGGTTTTCGAATACTACTTTAAATTTGGGCCAATTCTAAAGTTGTATTGGGCATGTTGTTTTTCTTATTTTGCTTTGGGGGAATGCTAGTTTAGAATTGGGCCAATTCTAAAGTAGTATTGGGCCAAGAACTTTGGCATCACTGGGAATCAGCTTAGCTTTATTTAGGTTCAGGAATTATTTAATGCATGAGGCTTCACGGGGGGTAGCCTTGCTGGGCAGGGTCAAGTTTTGATTGTTGAAGGTTTCCAGATAAATAATTTGATGAAGGGAATCACTCAATAATTTTGGGATCTGATGGAATTGGAATCATTCTTGGATGAGCCAGCTTGAATGGAAAGCTTGCCCCTGAATAAAGATAAGGATCAGAGCAATTTTTGGATCAGTGGGAATCAGCTTAGCTTTATTTAGGGTCTGGGATTTTTTAGTGCATGAGGCTTCTTGGGGGGTAGCCTTGCAGGGTCAAGTTGTGATTGTTGAAGGTTTACAGATAAAGAGTTTGATGAAGAGAATCACTCAATAATTTTGGGATTTTGGAATCATTTTTTGATGAGCCAGCTTGAATGGAAAGCTTGCCCCTGAATAAAGATAAGGGGTCAGGGCAATTTTTGGATCAGTGGGAATCAGCTTGGCTTTAGCTTATGGGATTATTTCGTGGATGAGGCTTCATGGGGGGTAGCCTTGCTGGCAGGGTCAAGTTGTGCTTTTGAGGGTTTCTAGATAAAGAACTTGATGAAGGGAATCACTCAATAACGTTGGAGTGTAATGGACTTGGAATCAATATTTATGATGAGCCAGCTTGAATGGAAAGCTCGCCCCGCGCCCCGGAAAAAGCATCAGAGCAATTTTGGGGGAGGACATTTTTTAGACATATTTAGGGGTAGTTTATGATTTGTTTAGCTTCATTTTTAGGGGTAGTTGTCCAGGGTTTTCTGCAAAGGGGGGCATTTGTTTGTGTTTGGTGACATCCAATGTTTTCTGGGAGTTCTTTGAAGGGGGGAACTTCTGTGTTCGTTCATATGTGATGTTTGCAGAGTTTTTGTTTCAGGGGGCAATTTGTGCGCCTGTTGATAGCCGAGAGGTTCCCAAGAGTTTTGTTTTTTAGGGTTCATTTTGTGTGGCTGTCGATGCCCGAGAGGTTGTTGAAGGGTGTTGTTTAAAAATGATTATCATATGAGGTGTTTGTTTCTTCACTGTTTTTCATGGCGGCATCTTGTGTGTGTGTGTGTGTGTGTTTGTGTTTGTAAGTGGTTGTTATATAATAGCAGTTGCTTTTCCCTATTCTCTGAGGAGCCAAGCCGGAGACGCTGGCGGGTCTCTCGGGTATGGGCCCGGCGTCCTGGGAGATTTGGAACGCTTTGTTGCACTCACACTTCCACGGATTGGGCAACTCAGGACAAACGATGGAACTTGCACCCACCGGCCTTTCCGGCCATGGAATCGCACGTTGCTGGTAGAAAGTCTCCCAAGACCCTATGTTTCCGCATCGCCCCCCCTAGACGATTTGCTTTGCTAAGCATTTGGTGCATCCCGCAGGAACTCGCCTGAAAAACAAGGTGCCCCAAGCTCTCTTTGCATGTTGCTGCACTCAGTCCCTCGGTTCCTGGACGATAAGCATAGGAAGAACATAGTGGCAAGGAGGCGTGTGCACAGGTTACAGCAACACAATATCCAAATGGATGAGCAACAGTAGAACCCTTTCAAATGACTGGTTGTCGTTGGTTCCTTGTTTAAGTCGGCGGACGGCTCAATGGGTGCAACATGCTATAACTTATGTGTAGCATGTAAAACAGTAAGGGGGCTCACTAAAGAAGGATAACATAAATAGGGGCCACTGGAGACTAGATACAATCCTCCTGTCTTCTCCAAAACTGGGCTATATTTGGGCAGATTAAAGTGAACCGAATCAGAAGGATGTGATTTTCTGTGTCCCCAGGCCAAGTTTCAGTCTTTGATCCCCAGGCGACATTTTGCTGACCTGCTTCGGCAGCCTCTCGCGAAACCGATCTGTTGGGGTGCGCCTCGGCAAGGGCGACCCCTTCGAGGACCGTTGCCGGTCTGGCGCAAACCGGTGGTTTGTTTGTTGGGTCTGCGTTTTTTGACGCATACCCTGTTGAGAGTATGCCATTTTCGGGTTTGGTTTTAATGCTATAGTACTTTCTGATGTGTGTGTGTGTGTGTTGCAGGTATCCTTTATGGGTTGTTGTTCAAGATCAACTGAAACCAAAAGATGGCCATCATCTCATTGCCCGCCCTCACCTGCTTTCGTCCGTCTCTTAGCAGTTGTTCGAGAATAATTGGGTGGGAGAAGAGAGATATTATTGCCCGGCCATATTTGCAAACCCATCAATAAGAGGCCAGGAGATAGACATAGACAGATTGTCTTATTTGTACGACGCAAGAGATGTTTTTGTTTCTTCTTTTTTTTCTCTCTCTCTTCTCCGATTCCCTTTATCACCTGTGAACTGGTGATGGAAATTGGTTCGCATGCAAGGCTTTCCCGCGCCAACAGTAACCCAAATAATTTAAGACATAAAAGAAATTGGGAAACATGTTACCTTTATATCATCAGTCTTTGTGTGGCTTCCTGGAGATCTGAATGTCAGCCACATCCAGAACTCTATAGACGAGGCAAAGGGCAAGAGAATGAGAACCAAACAGCTGAATGAAGAGGATTCCATTTTCCTCTCATTCCTTTGGTCACTTCTTCATCCATCATTACAAGAGAAGGAGGCATGCACCATGGAAGACCGGCTTTTCAACATATACCCATAAAAAGCTGGTATTTCATTTGTAGTAAGGGGTTGACTGATGACGCTGGCCATTTGCCAGGATGTAATCAGTGGCAAGAAGGGCGTGGCAGAAGGAGTCTACACTGCGAGGCCGAGACACGTATGCGGACAGCAGGGAATTCGGTTGGGACTGTTGCAGCCCCCAAACATTGCTTAGCGGAACCCTTTTTTCCTTTTTGTGTTCCCCCGATTTTCACTTTCAACCGGCGACATGTGTTAACTTGTTCGCAGGGAGTCTAGGCCAGCAAGGTGTTTGGCATGGTCACAGCTTGCAGTTTACCTACTGCCCCCATTGCCAATCGAGGGACTCCTCAAAGCCTCTATCGACGTCCCCAATTGAGATGCACAGATCTCAGCGTTCACTGGCCCTACAGTCCCGTCCTACTGTCGCCGGCCAGGCTGGTGGTGGAGCTGGCAGATGAGTACAAGGCAGTTGTTCGGGCATTGGTCGTGGGCTCGACACTCACCCATCAGTAGCTATATTTGCTTGGATCTGCATATTTTTCAGTGAGGTCACTGGTTGCGAGGTAAAACGATCATCCCTTACTTCTGTCAATATTTGTTGGCATCTGCGGTAGCAAAGGATGTGACATGAGGAAATGGGGGTTACTCAATGAATGTTGTGCAAGGCTCATTTCAGGGTTTGACTCGTTTGGAACAGTTGCAGAAGTATGGTGTTTGGATGTTTTTGGGTCTACCCTCGGTAACCTGTTGACTTCATGGTAAGCCCCTCCTCAAGGGATGCCATGAATCACCAAACTGGTTTTGTTTAGGTGCGCAACAACTTCCCGAGCCTTAGAAAGTGCATTAGAAGAACCTGTCCTTGGGCGGGGGCTTGAGTTTCCGTGATTGAGTGGTCCCAGGTGGGGAACCATCATGGTTAACATTTTTATGGCGAGATGCGCTGAGGACCATTTCCTTTACGGCAACGACTTCCACAAGGATTGCCCTTTGGTTTGTCCTCTTACTTTTTAGCCTTTTAGACCATGAAGATGTGTTTTCCCTCACCAGCGACAAGTGTTGCTTCTAAGGGGCCTAGGGTCCACTCTCTCCCTGATTTGTTTGGACTGTATGTTCATATCAGACTTTATACATGTAGGGCCATTTCAATAAGTAGCGAAAACCGTTGGACTCTTGGGGGGGTCAATCCAGAATGGCAGTGTCCGAAAATCCGAAAATTGGACAAGCCAAAAGCTTTGGAAAAGTGAAGAACCAGTTGGGTCCCGGAAGGCCAACTTTGGATCCCAAAACCCAGCACTGTGTTAAACCCCCCTCAAGCTTCAAAAAAGGCACGACACCACTTACAGGGCACTCTGAAGTAGTGGAAAACAAGCAGTTGTTGGACTTTTGGGGACAATCCAACTGAGTCCCGGTCAGTCAGATGAAATCCAGCTGCCGACACCACTCCTGCATCCCAAAAGTCGACTCAGGACTAATTTCAATAGTGGCAAACACTGCCTTTTCGCTCAAGCGAGTCTGAGACCTCCACCAAAAAGTTCTATGCCATCAGCTACATTGTTCTTTTTAATTTTACAGTTTTGGCACGCAAGGGGGTGCATTTCCAGTTCCACATTAGGTGCTCTTGCCAGTGCTCACCACCGTCGCCCGGATCCTGAGCCGCGAGGTGTCGCCCCGCGAGGCGCGGTGCTCGCTGTACCAGAACCAGTCCATGGCCAGCACAGTGGTTGTCGCAAAACCTATGGTGGTTTACCTTATGTTTTCTTTTAAGAAAATGGCCCCAAGCCCATAGGCGCCCTAAAAAGGTGCCCGGAAAATCGGTACCCAAAACGGCCCGAAGGATGCCTACCGGCTTAGCTATTCAACCCCCTTCTAACCCGCCCAAAAGAGTAAGTTTGCGGCCAACAATAAATAGTGGCAGTTCCTGTTGACCCATTTGTTTCCCTCCAAGTTAGTTCGACAAGCCAGTCAAAGTTCATTTTGAGTCAGGGTCCCGGAATTGTTTCATATTCGGTGAAGGCTCAAGCCTTGGCTTAAGATGGCCAAAGCTCCAGTTGTCTCAAGCCGACCAGTTTATCTTATCGCTTCCCTCAAGGTCCTCAAAGTTTAGCCTGGCATTTATGATCTCTTTGTGCAGCTGAGGTTAACTTTGCTGTTTTGTTCAAGGTAGCAGCTGTGTGAACATCGTGGTTCGCAAGGGAATCCAGACAAAAGCCAGGCAGTTGGCGTCTTACCCTAGCTAGGTACAAGTCCACTTCGGCCTCCAGTGGTGTGGGAAATGAGGATTCCATTGCAAGCAGAAGGAACCTCTTAGCCTTGCAGTGGTGTTGGTTACTTGTTAGCAAGGGACGTGAGCGACGGAGAATGTTTGTCCAAATGACAATGGCGGGTGTTTTAGCAAGTCTTCCATGATCCCCAGCACCTTCACACCTTGGGGTTTCCAACCAGCCAAGGTTCAGAGCAGCTCCGGGACAGGGTTCTGGCAGGGTGCCATACCACCTGGGCATCACCTACAAATCGTAGTCCCATGGGGAAGCGGTTGTTGGTTCCACCCACATAAGACCTAAGGGGCACTTTAAATCCCTGAAAACGGGGTTGAGTACACTTTGTTTGCTTGAGTGACGCCGCCTCTTTTGCATTCGAAAAGCCAAACCCATGGATAGCGAATCCAACACTTTTGGAGTACATGCGATGACGCCCCCTGATCGCCAGGCGGTCTTCCAAGTCCTCGCCCTTCCGCCCTGGACTGAAAGTGCCTGACTTGACTCTTCCGGGTCCGCTGTAGCTTGCGAGCGATGCTTGGCTTCATGTCCCCTTTCCAAACTCATTTTCCCTGGGTTGCCGAAAACGGACCCAATTCGGACATTGGTACCTTTTCGTTCAGACTAGACATAGTCCACATCTGGACCCTTGGTCGTGACTAGGCTGAGCTCTGGCATCTCATGCTCCCACCCGGGCTGGGCCCATGGTGGCCTTCGCCCGCAACGCGCTTGTTGCATGTGCCAAAGGCTGCCCACAAGTTTCGGCTGAGCCGCGTGACACGGTTCCCCACATTTCCCTGAAATATGGTGAGTTTCCGGCTGGGGTGATATTTTTGGATGGGAAATATAGGGAATCCTGTGTCAGATACATTTCTTCCGTGGCCCGAAACTGGTCCGCGACGGGCCGCCGGCGTTTTCCCTTGGTTCAAACAAACTCAGGTGTTTGTTCTTCGTCCAGCCTTTAGGAAAGTGAACAGAGGGTGGTTGGATTCCGATTAGCTCTCAACAAACTTAACCCCGGGCGTGGTTGTATTCCAACCGTCTCTTAACCAACTTAGCCCAGGGGGGGAGTGGTTAAACTTGAGTCGGGACCAGGGTTCGGCCATTCTGGTTTTACATATTTTTCTAGATGAACGCAGGGTCTGATTGGAATTGGGCTCAGGACGTGCACCTGCTGCGAGTTTCCGGCGGGTGCTTGCTAGATAGGAGTGGGGCACATAAGTTTCAGTGTTTGGGTAGTTGACCTCTCACTTTCTGAGCTATACTTAATGGAATCACCATTTTAGTGGCGCACTAAAAGTTTCGACGTGTCCTTTTTTTGCCACTCCACTCAAGAAGTGAGACCTCACTAAGCAAGCTGATTGGTTGAGCTTCCAGTTTCCCTCCCATGCTAGCTATGTTCGGTGTGCCCAGGCTTTCGACAACCTAGATAGGGATTCTTCAGTATTTTCTTCGTAAATGCAGCTAGAAATTGCGTAGAATTCGAGAAGTATGTTAAGTAGAAGCAACCTAAAAAAGCGAGTCCCCCAAAAGGCTCGCCTGGGGGTAAAGCGAGCTTACCATGATGATGGTCCTTTTTGTACCGATCCTCTCTTTTTTTCTCCGGGTTGTAAAGTTGCAGATTCCTCTAAGTTAGGCATGAACGTTTTCAGGTGTCATGAAGCTGCAAAAAAGTCCCACTCCGAGAGCATCACTTCTTCAGCATTTAAGCTTTTCCAAAGCTCCGGGAGACGCGTTGCACCGAGCGCTTTACCTGGATGTTTGGCCGGCTGAAGCGCCAAATTGTTCTCCTTGATCCTTAATTGCTCTCCTGAACATTCCCCAAAAAGAACCCAGCTGCCATTGCGGGAGTCCATAGGGCAGGGCTCCTTAGACTCCTTGCGTTTCTCTTTTACGAAGCATGACATATTGCAGGTTCCTGGCCTGTCCAAAAGGGTTTTCCAACTCACATGGTGCAATGATGAGGTGACAAAACATGTGACAACGTGGCACCAGTATCTGCTTCTGCGGAGAGGTTTGGGCAAAATACATCAGTAGCCTGGAGTAAGTCTGGGGTTCGGGACACTGGGGGCCCGGAAATTGCAGCCGGGGGAGAAACCCTGTTTTTCCCATGCCCGCTGCTGGAACCAATTCCGTGGTAAACAACCTGTATGTTGGATCGAGCCACCACTTCGAAGGGAAACAGAAAGGAACCCACCGTGACTGAGGTCTCCACAAGTATGTTGCGTATTCTAGGAAGCTAAATGTGGGTATGTGTCAAAATAGCGGAACCTCCCAAAATAGTGGTCTGCCTTTCGATTTCCTTTAGACAGTGCACCCCACATGTTGGCCAAGCCATGAGACAAACCCACAGGGGCGGTTGGCTCCTTGCAGCGTGTATCTTTGGAGCTGGCGCGTCCAAAGTGAAGCCCTCGGTTGCGGCATGCAAAGGGTTTGCGCGGTGGGAGCGGAGCGGGTTGCTCGTTTAGCCGTTCCTGAAACTTGAATGCTATTGGGCAGAAAGTTAAACTTTGTGGGAAGGGAGCATAACAAAAGCTGATGACAACCGGAACCTCTCAGCTCGTCAAGCAACCACTTGGCGGCTTCCCCTCTGGAAATTTAGAGGTTCGAGATTGAAGCCGGATCCATCCCCAAACCTTCAGCCACGGAACATAGCGCTATGAGAGCCTCAGTTTCCACTCAGAGTTTCCCTTGTGTATCAGCCAGGATTCCCGGCCATGTGCACGTACATGTCCTTTTGGTGCTGGACAGGTGATGTGCCAAGGAGAATTGCAGGTAACCTTGATAGCCCTATTTCAAGGTAGAATGCTCCTGTACGTAGAGAGTTTGAAAGAGAACCAAAAAAGAAACCAAACATTTGGAAGACGCACCCGTGCAGGAAGCACTCTTATGAACCTCTAGCTTTTCCCCCAACTGTCCCGAGCAGCTCTGAGGTAGGGTTCTGCAGGCTTCCAGTGTTCCACGGAGCGGTTGCTGGGGGCTTCCAGAGTTCCAGGTTGCTGGGGGAAGGTTCCGGGTTCCATTAGATGGGGCAGAGGGTTCCATTTCGGAAAGTCTGGGGTTGTTAAGGGAGATTTGATGAAGCAGTTGCTTGACGTTCCTGGTGGGGTTCCCATGGGTTGTAGAGGGTTCCGGAGCGGAGTGGCTTGGAGACGCTGAAGGCTTACGTTGTACCATCACTCGGCTTATAGTTTATGGGCTGCACAATTGTAGGAAACCATCCTTGCAAACTGACGAGCATCTCGCGTCAACATGCATCAAAGATGCTCCACACTTCAGAGGAAGCAGCGTCTCCGGACGAATCGGCACAAACTATAGCTGGGGTCAGCGGTTTGACGTTTCTTGGGCTATCAAAGTCAGCTAGCAGGGCTGTTTCCTTGAAACTACCTTGGGTGACTGTTGATGATGGTGAATATTGAGTCCGGTAGAACGAGCTTACCCCAGCTGGGGATGTCTCACTATAGTTTGCCAGAAACAATTGACACGACATGCGGAGTGTCTCGATGTTTTGTTTTTTACAGCTAGGCCATGAACACAGTTGGTTGAAACTTCCACTTGAGGACGTGCAAACATTTGAATCCATTTCTTGCGCTGAGCTTCCATGCAAGGCTGGGGGGCTCTCGGGGCTGGGGGGAGGGAACATGATTCAAGGGAGGCCATGGTTTGACCGCAAGGGGTTGTCAAATCGCTGTTCAAATCCAACGGCGCCAGCCATGTTGTTTTGGCCTATCCGTGGGGCGTCCTCGGTGCCAGTTTTCGGGAGAGTTGCGGGCCCTGTAGTGACCCGCATAACGTTTCAACCTTTGCTAGTGAGCAAAAGGTTAGACAGTTTGCTAGGCGGTCTGAGACCAACCCAGTATTGTAAGAAAGGCACCGGATCTTAGGTTCGTCACACAAAGTGGCAACAGATTCCTTTCAGCATGCTAGACTTGATCGCCGAAGGTGCTGCAAAAGACCAGAGCTGGTTGTGATGTGTCAAGCTATGGGCCTCTTGGGAATGCTCATGTCCTGCCCCAAGGGTCCACTTATCCGAGAGGTTGTCGAAATTTGGGAAGCCCCTTTTCTGAGTAATGGTAGAAGGGGAAAGCAACGGAACACGCCCATTTCTGCTTTCAAGTTCCGCATATGTTTGGTTAACCTCCCTCTACTCCAAATACTACTTGTTTAAGGATATATTTTGAACAACCTGGTTTTCCATGATAAATGCCTCCTGTTTTAGTCAGGGGTTTAGTTTGGAGTAAGGAGCACCCAGCTTGAATTTGACACATATTAAATGGGTGCTTGAGTTCTGGTGGCAGGGCTCAAACCATGAGTTGAGCAGACTAAAGGTGGCCCAAACTGAAACGGCCTCCAAATGCCTCAGCCTTTTGTAGGGTATCATCTGAAAAAAGGAAGTATGTACCATGGAAAACAAGTTTTTGCAAGCAAAACCTTAAACACTTGGGTATTCGCAGTAGGGGGTATTTTTGAGTTCGACCGACCTCACCTTGTAACCTTGTTGGCAGATGAACGTTTCCCAACGAAGTAGCAACCGTGAAGCATTGTGCATTGTGTCAAAGGCATGCCTGGCCGTGAGCGATTGCCGTGCTTCAGCTTGGTGCATTTTTGGTGCTGGTCTCCGGTCCTTTGCGGCCCATCGGACCCCCAGAGTGTAAACGGATTGCAAGGAAGGTCATTTTGGGAAGACCTGTTTTGCGTTTTATGCCAGAGTCGTCCTAAACGACAGTATCTGGGGTCTCCCCCACAACAATTCTATGTTTCAGGGTTACGAAAATCAGAAACAGAGTCAGATAATAGTTTTTTTCTTTTTTTTTTCTTTTGTGTACGTCAATGTGGGCCAATGTATTGTAACAAGCCCAAGGATAATTTCCAACACCCCCGAAACTTCACCGGAACTTGCCTAGAACACTCCAGAAACCTTCCCCAGGCCCGCCCCTAACGCAGGATTGGGAGAATTCGCCTCACCTCCAAAAAAGTGTGGTCATGGATTTCTTTTTGATGTACCCCAAACTTCTCCAAAAGGCCCATTTGTTTGCACTAGATGTTGGATTTTGCTGTGCACAAAACCCGCACAAATACCCGGCGGGAGGGGGAGGGGGGTGTCTCCAGAGGTCCTTGCTGAGGATGCTTATAGGAGGATGCTGAACAGGAGGAATCAGAAAGGAAAAGGAATGGCAAGAAATCGTATGAAGAGAACGGCCATTCCCATCCTTTTCATTTCCCATGTTTTCATGTTCTAAAATGCAATTAATAAAGGGAAATTAATAGAGGAATAGCATGCAATGAAGACTCCTACATTTGCCTCGAAAATCACCGGCAACGCCTGCGTCGTTCCTTTGCCACCCTGGCGTGGGCGCTCGGAGCAAAAGGGCCCCTGCGCCGTCGACAGCTCCACGACGGCGCATGTGCAGCAAACTACAAGCGGTGGCACGGCAGGCAGACCTTCGAACACGAAAAGAGCACTCACAACGCCTGAATCAGAAAGGAGTTGCGGAGTACTAGTCAGGTTACACCCTCATGATCCTGGGAGAACTAGGTTTGTATTGGTTGAGCTGGGGTTTCCTCAGAAAATCTGTCATGTTTTAGTTTCGATATGGGCCAGAAGGGAATATGACTTCGTAACCCAGATTGGGGCCCAGCCAGTCTCTTTTCCATTCGTTTCGCCTTGATAAACCGGAGGTCACCCATCACACCGCACGGCCGGCAGGCAGCGAGCTGTGAGCTTTCAGGGTGATGGAGGCGATGCCCGGAGATCGCCAACAGCTTTGTGTGCCGGCTGGTTGAAATCCGTACAGGGTTCAATAGAAATGGACAGTTCGGGGAGGGGATGACCCCTTTGAGGAAGACAAGTACAATTGGGGGAGCCTTACTTCCCAAACCAGAGATTTCCTTGGCACGGTGTCACAGTACCTCCTTGGGTACTTGGACTCTTTATTTATGCATTGCCGTAGTGTTTGGCAAGTTAACCGCTTGAACTTGTTTGTTCGAATCTACTTGAGGGACGACTTGTACTTTCAAGAGGAACCACACATAGTGTGAGGAACATGACGACTACTCGGGAAAGCCGAACTGGGGAAACCCAACATGCCGATGTTTGGTTCTCAGCAGGGGATGAGGGAATGACCCCGATCTGAACCAACCCTCTGGTCCAAGTCGGGTTTGTGACCGAACCGAACACACGAAGGCGCTTGTTCTCGAGCATGTTATTTGGCGCTGGCGAGTACCTTCTGAATGACTCCCCTTCCAAGTGTACCATGCATTACCATCTTTGTCTCCAAGCAAATCGAGGCTTTGACCCTTGTAGTTTTCGGGTTGCCAACGGGAAGCGAACTGTTTAGGGGCTCCCACTCGGAGACAAATCCATGTGGTAGGGCTGAATCATTGCAAGGTCTCCCTATCCGCTAGAATGGCATAGAATGCCTCTCAGAACTCGTCTGCAAACCCAATGCGAAAAATGTTATGAGTGTCCTGGGTTGTGGAGTGAAGGGCCTTTGGTTTCCTGAATCATTGGGACACACGGGCACCTTGTTGGCGCCAGGTGCCGAATGATTTGCTGCGGAGCTTGCACTTTGTCGGGGAGCCCAAGTCGGGCCTCGGACGTGTCGCATCGTGCCTGATGTGTTGGCGCCCAGGGGCCCGGGACAAAATCAGCTTAGAATGGTTTACTCCACTTAGACTTTTGATAGGTCAAGGAGCATTCTTGTCTTTTAGGGGTTAAAGACTAGCCACACTTTCATTTCAATCAGCCAGCTGACTGACTAGCTGAGTTTTCTGTGTGTGTGCTCTAAGTCTAGTGTTGATCCCATATTTATCAATATGGCGGTTTGGTAGGGTTCTGTGACACTCCCGACGAATCAACTATGTGCTCATTAATCGTTTACTTAATTATCATAGCAGGTGTTTGGTGGATTTCTGGACCCTTCGTCTTCCGGACGTTATTAGTTGGCCAGGTAAGAAAGACTTCGGTTTGGCGGTTTCCGAGAACCATATCCTGTGGTGGCTGCGGACGTGAGTTCCTCTCCGTGACCTTATGCGGGTGTTTTTAAGGGCATCCTTGTTTTGGTTGGATTAAAGGGACACCAAACGGACAACATCATTTTTTTTCGGGTCTTCGCCTGTTCTTCTCAAAGCAATTTGGAGACTAGGCCTTGCAGACAGGTATCCTCGAAGCCATCAGAGCCACAAGGCGATGTTTGGAGTCTCAGGGATGGTGGTTTCATGACATCACTTCAAACAAATGCCCACTTGCTTTCCAACAGACCGTGGTAGAAACGATCTGGAGGTTGCCGAATGTTGGTTGCTCCCGGTTTCCACGCAAAGAACGAGAGGAGTATCCCAATGCCTGGAGCCCTCCAGCGTGCCAAAACCAGAGCCGCCACAAACCCAGGATTGATCTTCCGACTGCCTAGATGTTGGGGACAAAAGGCTTCTTTGTCTGCGACATGCGCATTTTTTACTCCGCCGCTCACGATTTTGAAGGTCATGGAGGTATGCCCCCCCCAAACAAAAAAAAGAAAACAAGACATCCCCAGCAATCGGAGCCCCTCAGAGCTCCGAACTTGACAGAATCTCCCGGCCACCTGCAGGAGCGCCTGAGGCACGATGGGAAAGTTGAGTTGCCATTCGCTTCATGCTGGTCCATCGGGTGTGCGGTTATGCAAAGGTTTTGCAGATGAGTGGCTTTCCGTTAAGCCAAAAGGTGATGGACCGTTTGCTCAAATGGGGTTGCTATCTGGGTGTGGCTCAAATTTTAAGAGCCAGGGGACCACAGGTTTTAGTCTATAGTTTTCCATTGACCCGGTTCCATTTGGGGCCCCTAGGTTGAGCCACACCCATCTTTCTTTCAGGTAGGTAGGACTTTCCCAAATGGAAGTTGAGGGGCAATCCTCGGCTTGGTTCTTCTGCTTCTGAGTTTGTGGAGGTGAACTTTGGCAGCTCTGAGTCTAAGATGGCGGGCTGACTAATTACTAGTATTAACTAGCATTGCTTTCCTATGGACATGACTTAGTTTGGCTTGCTGGTACCCTACAATACTGTTTGAATGATTTACGCCCTCACGCTAGACGTCCCGTTGCAAAGCGGATCGCACCAAGATCGCGCTGCTAAGCTGTGCACAGTCAGTCAAACCGAGCTGCAGAGTCGGTAGGGGGAGCGTCCGGATTGGGTAACCTGAAGCTCGCGACTCTTGGTTGAATTCCGGAGCGTTTTGGAAATTGCTGCTTCCCCTCGGCATCAAGCAGCAAGTGTGACTTTTGCAAGGGGTCAAAGACCGACACAGCAACGAAGCTTAGGAAATATTTAACAAGCTTGGTTTCGGGAGTGTTGCCCGAATCTCGGCAAACGGGGTATGCCATGGTATGTCTTTTCACCACTCCGCTCTCCGACTTTGGAAGGCGGGCCAAGCCGGAAGAGGCGCGGTTGGCCTGAGTGAGCATGCAGGGAACGGATGTCCAAGTGTGACACGGTCGCAAGCCTAATGTAGAGAACTAGGACTTGTGCCCCCCTCCCCAAGAAAGCACCCAACAGTTGGGGATCTTGTTTCGATTGTCAGGCCACCCCTCGTTTTATTTCCGTTCAAATGAGGTCGTCCCGTTTCAACGCACACAACGTGCTTGTCGATCAGGTTACAATTATTTGCCCCAACGGAGAGCGTACCCGATTTGGTCCGAGTCACGCTTTGGCCATGTGTTTCGGCCAAGTGACTTCAAGTGTTTTGCCATGTGTTGAAGTATGTTGCAGTTTGGAAATGCAGAGTTGTGCCAGTGAACCGATTTGGGTTTGCAAGATGCACACAAAGGCCCAGGGTCAAGCTGTCCACAGGCTCCCCTGATAGTGGCTTACCAATCAAAGAAGCTCGTTTCATAAGGAGCCCATTTGTGCTTCAGTTCCCGTTTTTCTCGAGTGGTTTCCGCGACAGCCCTCGGACCTTTGAAGCCTGCAGGGCCCTTTTTGGGAAAACCATCGGGAATGGGGGTTGGGATGATATGACTGCCTGGCAAAGTGTTGGGTTAGTTGCGGCTTTGGCTTTTCTCCCACACCTCACTATCTGTCGTGCAGTGGGATGGCATGGGGCAAAGTTGATTACCATTCGACACCAAGGATTACTGACCGAGTTCTGGCCTCAGATAACCTGACTTCCAATTTCTTGTCTTGTTAGGGTTTTTTGAGGAGAAGTTGGCAAATGCCACTGCTTGATGATGAATCATGGCGGGGATCTCAGTTGCGGCTGGCCCGGGAGCGCTAAATTTGTTGAACCGGCGAAACCCTGGCCCCCTTAGCGGGGTAAAACGAGTTTGTTTAAGCCGTGGTTTGAACATGTGGTAAACCAGCATAATGGCTCCCTACCAGCACGCCTTCCAAGCTGCAGGCCACAGACGAGGAGAAGCCTGCAAAGGCGCGGGCGGGCATCGCCGATCTGGCAAACGCATGATTCTATCTGGCTGGTTTTTGGGGACCGGCAAATGAGCAGTGTTTCTTTTGTTTTAAACCAACAGACATCGTGCAAACGAGCGAATGGAATGTTTCATGCACCAGCCGGCTAACCTCGCGCTGCCCTGGCAGAAGGGTAATGTTGACTTCAGCACTAGTCTGCAGAACCTACTAGTCAGAGGCAGAGCAACCTTCTCAAATACCTCATTTCCTCACTAAAAGGGGGACCATCCCAATTGGTAGTTCTGTCCTTGAGCTGTGGCCCATGCTACCGAAACTAACATTCGACATTTGACATGGTGGTATAGGGAAATCACTGAACATTATTTACCGCACTTCCGCCTTTGGAGGTTGAACTATTTTGCTTGCCGTACACGCCCACAGTCGAGTCAGTTCGGGCGCCCCTTTTTTCTTGTGTGTGTGTTGGTGTTCAAAAATCAATGCTTCCCCGAGCAAAGCTGGCTGGAGGCCCTTGGAAGACCATCTTCCTCTTGAAGGGTCCTGCAAGCTTCCATGTTTGGCGGAGAGAGGATACTGCAAGGGCCGGGTTGGGAGAAGTGATACTTTTTGGGATAGGGTCTTTCTCATGTTCGCTTTACTTGGCGAATTGGATTGGGTTGGGGTTTGAACCCCTTTTTTGTTTTTGTTGTTTTTTTGAAACCACACAACCGTTGGGGGGGTCCTTTGGCAACTGACAATACTATTGGTAGCCCGGTCGTTTTGGAAGGACAATGGCCGGGCAACCAACAGTTCCCACGCAAACCAAGGAGGACAGCTCAATTTGTCCATGTCCTCGTGGGGAAACAAGTCAGGTTGTCAAGGGCTTACGTGCTGAGCTGAGATGGGCTGCACCCGCTGCATTTGGAGTTCGCTGCTTCGCCAGGATTGGTCATTGTGCAAATGCCTGAGACCAGTTGCATTTGATTTGCCACTTAATTAATTCACACAAGCAACAACAGTGCCATGTAATACAGGTAGCCAAATGATGCCAAATGTGTGTACACGCAGTAGATCTTCATGTTTACCAGGTTCACTTGTTTATATATATATATATATATAATAGACTGCATTCCACGTCTCTACACATCGCGAGGATATCAATACAACGTGATGAAAATCATGTTGTTCTGCCGGAGAAGAACACCGGCAAACCGCGGCGGCCGAAGCGAACGCAGCGAACCGAAGCGGACGCCGCCCAAAGCTGGCGGCGGTGGTGCGATGGCGCTGGCGGTGTCGATTCTATCGCTGAGCGGCCGCTTGGTGTCTATCCTGGCTTGGGATAAGCCATGGATCTCGCTCAAAGCTATTCTTGGTTGGAAGCATTGCACATGCTGCGATCCATTTTTTGGGGGAATCATTGCCGTTGATACAATCAATATTGTCATTGCTACGAAGTAGCACAGAATTGGGCATGGGAACTGGATATTTCCCACAGCTTGTCCAAAAAAATTGCTGATTGGACTAGCAACCTCACCACTGGCTAGCTATTGCAATGAGGCTATCGCTTTTTGGACATGTGTTTGTGCGTGTCACACTGTATACGGTTTGCGCGCAGCAACCAGTCAAAAGACGGCTTCCTCTGACCCGCAAAGGTCGATCGCGGGTATCCCGCTGATTTTCGTCTTCGCCCCTACTGCCCAAACAGGCTCAGAGTTCAGGAAGGGTTCTGTGGTTGCTGTCGGGAGACTGTTTGTGTCTGTTTTAAAATGGCCCTCCCAATCCAGGAAGAGCCTTCGCCCGAAATGGTTGAATTTCCACTATACCGCAATTGGTTTGGGGCTTTGTGGTTTGATGTGGCTGGTCACTTGCAATATTTCGAGCATCCACTGTACCCCCGAAAAGCTACACCATTGTACACTGGCTCCTGATGGGCGTGTGTCAGAATTGGGAACCTTTGCAGGGGGATGATTTCCTTTTGGTGTTCAATGAAAGTTACCTTCTGAGGAGTATTTTTTTTCTCAGAAAACCACCCTTCGAGTGTTTTTCCGTTCCGAGTCCAGCACCTTCAATTCGGAACCTCGGCATACAAACCGCTTTCTTGGCTCCAGAAATATCCCCCTCTCCAAGTCCCAACAACTGAACCATGACCAGTCTGGGTTGTCGTGTGTTCCCTTGTATTTGTGTCCCACGGATCCTGCTTTCGACTGGATCCCGACCCCCCCCCCACGTGAACAACCCATGTAAAACCCCATGGGTTTGTCTCAAAAGTAAGGGAGTGCCACAAAGGTTGTTGGTGGAGACACATCCCCATGGATTTACACCAACGGGCCAATTCAACTTCAGCCCCAGGCGGGTTTCCCACGGACTGGACCCCCTCTCCGACTGAGGCGAACGGGTGACCCGGTTCAAGGCGCAGGCCTCCCAGCCAGTGGCTTTGATCCACCAGGCATCCGTCGCGAAGCGATTCCCGCGATGCCCGCCATTTTGTCGTATCTGTTGTGGGGCTGGCACCCTGTTTTTTGGGTTTCATTGGGAAGCCAAAGGAAAGCCACGAACCGATGCTATTTGAGAACCCAAATGGGTATTTTTGGAGGGGGACCCGGTAGACATCATTTATGTGGGGATGTGTGTCCACCAACCACTTTTGAGGGGTTCCCTATATTGAAGTTCATAGCCAAACGGGATAGGTCTGTTCGAAATGTTCAGCAAGGCACGCTATTTCACTCGTGCCACATGTGCTTTCACCAACGTTACACATTTCCTTGTTTGAGGCACTCTTTTTGGGCTTTTGTAACCCGGGAAGCCACACCCCAGGATCTTCGAGCAGTCCTAGGGTTAGTTGCTGTTCAAACCCGTAAAGGGAGGGTTTTGTGCCGTAACAAATCAAAGGACACTGACCTTCCCCCAACAATTCTTACTTTCAAAGTGCTCTGAGTGATTCTTTGCGAGGGAATCAGCACGTCCCAGCCATGCCGGGCGCTCCCTGCCAGTTTTGTTGGCCAGGCTCTTTGATCCTCTGTGATCGAAGCTTGCTTCCGCATTTGTGTTTGACTTCAATCCTCTTGGGAAGACCATTTTAGTCGAAGACAAACCGCTTGGATTTCTTCTGATCATTTCACTCACGAAGTGGAGAAGCAGTGCTCTTTTGGGTTTGAGCCGGGGGCCAAATAGGGCGCGTTTCCCCAGCATAGGATTCTCCAGCCCTTCTCTTCCCCTTTCTCTTCCGGGATCCTTTTTGAAAGCCCCATTCTCTTCTCGGATCCTTTTTAAAAATAGATGGTTTCTACAGAGACCGATGGGCGAAGAGAATTGGGACTCGACCCGACCCTTGAAGACTTTGGCCCGAGTAACTGGTTGGATTGTTCGACAGCCAGGAGCTGCAGAGGCAGCTGGGCCTGCAAATCTACCGCCAGGCATCGCCTCACTGCGCGGGAGGGGGGCGGAGGGAGGAGAGGCCAAATGCGACTGACCTCTGGTGCAATGGGTAACTAGTTGTGTTTTTATTTGTTTTACGATTGACCATAAACCAATCTGGGGCCCAAAAGAAGGTTGAGCGAAGCCGCATTTATCATCCTCACACTGGTCCTGGCACTCCAACCTGGTACGTCTTCCATTGTGGTTCAAGCATCGCCTTTCGGAAAGGCCAAGCTTTGCCTATTGGCTGCTACTAGTAGTGCGTTGGATCTTTAAAGCTTGTTGGTTGAACCATTCCAGCGACAAGTGTCATGTTGAGGTGGAGGTGTAAGTCAGGCAAAGTCTACTTGGAGCCCTGAAACGCCGGAACCTCGAGTTTTGCAAGGCATTGAGGCGGGCTTCGTCTATAGTCTATGCTGGCTTAGGCCTCAGGTCTGCCCTGATGGTCACCTGAACATGAACCACATGTCACTTGTTTTTTTTGGGGGTGAGGGAGTGGGGGGGCAACAGCTAACAAGTTGCCAAAGGGATACGTATCGACCGTGGCTAAACGCAAATCACATAGGCCAGTTGATTTAGACAATCCCCTTGTGAATCATGTGATTTCGAGATGCATTGGATAACCCCGGCATAGACCGGCCTTGCCGCAAATGAGAAGATTATGAAGCAGAGTCTCAACAGAATATGATTTTTGGAGTATCTCAAAACCCTTGGGTTTCTATATCACGTGCGCCGGCGGAAGCCGGCCAGGTGTCTCCTGTTTGCTTGTGCCAACAGTAACAGGTGATATCGGAGTGTTTCAAATGGGGTATCCTCTAAAACTAAATGGTATTTTGAGGTTGGATAAATACAAAACGGAATCTGAACAAGTTTTCTGATTAAACCCAGACGTCCGCGTGAATACAAGGCCTGGGGCCGGCGACCTCCGAAGTAATGTGTTCCATTTGCGAGGTGGTCCACTTCCCTAAATTCCAAGCTTCTCCTCAGACACCCAGAACAACAGACAAAAACAGGATTTCTTGTCCTTTGGGCAAGTGAGCGCTCGCTCGCCCCGGTGCTTTGTTTACTTGACCCACAGAACGCACCTTTCGGTAAAAAGAGCTTACCATGATCGAGTGAAGGGTAGAGATAGTTCCCTTGCCAAGAATAAGCGCGGACAAGAACCGTCCGTTTGATTCTTTGTTTGGTTTTGGTTAGGCCACTTCAATATACCAGGTTGTGATTGAGACTCAGGTAGGCGCCCCCTATGAGTTTCGCCAGGTTCTGCTGCACAAGGAGAAAGTGCTGGCCGCCGAGCAATTGCTCTCAGAATTAGAGGAGGAGCAGCGTCTCGTCAGATACGGGCACATTTTGGGTTGGCAATTTTTCATGTTTTCACCACAACTGCGCAACCCACCTCCCTTTGGTGTCCATACTGTATCAGCGGGACCAGGGGCCGGTATTGGAATACGATTGTGGCTTTGTTTGATCGGCAACCGCGTTTTGAGCATTAGCAGACCACTGAAGATCTCCATGTTTTGGGTGAAAACCAACCGGAACGCCAGTTTGCACCACATGTTCATGGACCAGCAGATTTGATCCTCGGGTTTTATTTGACTTCAAGGCGAAGCCACTCCTTTCCTTCGCCAAACTGAGAACCACATATACAGGCGCTACCTGGCCAAAAAGGAAAACGGGTTGACCATGGTTGCCCCCCGATAACACACAAGTGCGGCTGGGGTGCCAAAGAGCACGGGTGTGGCGTGCTTGTTGAGTGGCATTTGATTCTCAATGGGGGCTGCACACAGTCCCAAACTGTTTGAGGCTTTCCGAAGGCTATTTTTGGGGGTCAACCGTATACTGCGACAATATAGCCATTAGTTCTACAGGCACTATATAGCCCGCAATATAGCCACTATACAGCGACCACGCAAAACAGATATAACCAAGAAATAGCGACAGTATAACTTATGTGGCCACTACATCGGAACTGCACCTATACACCGCCTTTTTCCCTGGGTCTCGCTAATGGTTGAGGGGTGGCACTACCTTAAACGATGACACACAAGCCATACTTGGGGCTTTTGTTCAGGGCAACCCAGTTTTGGAGGAGCCCGCTTTGGAAGGAAACGAAGGATTCCACGCCTTCTAAAATGGAATTGGGGGAAAGGGGAGTCACCTACTCCCCTTGAAGGCAATGGTGGATGCCCTAAATGCCTAAATGTTTATGTAAGGGAACAAGGAACCCTCAGAAAAATAACCGCCAGACTTGTGGCTGGGTGTGACTGGTTTGCTCGCAATATTTAGGGCATCCACTGCAAGCGTTAAGACCATCTCAAAATGCCCAGAAAAATGAGGTCGAGAGGCCTTGATCCAATGATCGACATGACGCTATATAGCCACTGAAGCCACCATGTACGACTCTCCGCCCCCGTTTTACAACTAAAAGGCGGAACTATATGTTTTTGTGTAAACCCGCCGGGTCCCGTCTTCCAGTCCCAGTGTTCGTAGCTCGAGCCTACGAGCCGAGGATCGAGCTGACGCTGATCGTGCGCAACACGAGCCTGGCCATCACCGCCTCCGCGGACTGCTCCGCGAGGGTCTGGGATTGGCTCACCGGGGAGTGCCTGGAGACCTTGCACCTCGGCAAGCGGTGCGAGTGCACGGACCATGTGAGCCACAATCAAAACCCGGATAGATGAAGGTTCGTAAGGGACAATCCCAGCCATAAATTTCTGCGGCCGCCTTCGTAATTCTTGACATGGTTCTGGGTCGACCATTTGAATACCGTGTTTTGATTGTGACTCATTTCCAGTTGCTGCAACCGGGGTTGGATAAAACTACCAGGCCATGACTCCCGTTAAAGGGAAAACCACATGATGGGTTGTTTGCAAATTCAAATGGCAGGGCCGACAGTGGATGCCCCAAGTATTGTGACCCTCGTGCTCCTTGCAGGAAATGGTTGCCTACATGTCCATGTAGGCTCTGAGAAGGCTCCGACCACATGTACGTCCTTGAGAAACTGGCATGTGGCACCGCTAGTTGACCTTTTGGATGCATCTGAAGCAGCATTAATATTCATCATACGCGTACCAGATTATAGATAACCGGATCATCGCGCGCAACTTCTGACAGTGAGAGCAAGACCGAGTAATGCGCTCGAGTGGATGAACCAGGGTATAGAGGTCCACACTTTCCACATTGGTTGGCAAGGTTTCCTTAAGCTACCAACCAAACAGGGGCTCACCATGAGACACTGAGCATTGTTTTCCGCGCGTCAGAACCTGTGCCTCACTTGGGGTCGGTGTTCAATCAGCCGAGGTCCGGCCACGGCAGCGACGTCCACAAAGCGGGGTTCTCCGCCGTGCCACGTCGAAGATTATTGTTTGAAGTGCTTCGAATTGGTGCCGCCCAGTAGGTTATGCTGGTAGTTGTTTGTTTGTGTCCATTGTTTCCTTTGGAGTTCCAGCTTTTGTCGAGGGTTGGTTTGGTTTTACTGGCACGCTGAGTACCTCAACCAAAACACACACACACACCCACAAACACAACGGCTGTCCCCGTGTTTCCCACCGCAAGCTCCACCGAAGTTCACACGTCGCTGAGGATGGCACCTGGGTGGTGACGGCCTCCTTCGATGCGCTGGCCAGGATCTGGAAGTTGTCTTCAGGGGAGTGCGCCTTGGACTGTCACCTTTTCTGGTTCTCGGGAATCAAACGGGGGTTGGGAATGAACCTAGTTAGAGATCGGCTTAAAGGAGACTACAAGTTACAAGGGACAGCTTGTAGGAGTCGTTTCCTTCACTGCTAAGAACCAAGTAAAAGTTTAGGTGAACCTGTTTGTAGGAGTCGTTCCCTTCACTGCTAAGAACCAAGTCAAATTTTAGGTGAACCTGTCGCCATGGACGCTGACCATGGTTGTGTGGAAAATAAGTTGCAGCCTACTTTCTATGATGCTGTTGAATTCCCATGCGTTGGTGGTTTGGACAGGTGGCTTGAGATTTAGTTCTTGTCCCATTGGGAAAACCGCGTGCCGATGGATTAGACTAATAATGAGGGAGGGGGGATGTCATGTTTATTTCTTTGTGTGAGTGGCCTTTGAATACTATTGGGTTGGATCTTTAACCTTTGTTTAGCCTTTAATCAAATGTCTGTGTTTTCCCACTAGCCGGCCCAGGGGACATATCTGCCAAGCAGAAAGGGGCCCTTACCATTGACATCTACCGGAGTTCTGAGGTGGAGAGAGTTAGCGCGATTTCTGCTGAGGCATCCACATCCTGGAGGGCCATAGCAGTGATGTGAACACGGTGAGCTTCTCCATGGACTCCAAGATGCTTGGCTGCTGATTGGTACGACCCGGAGGTCTGCTCCAAATACGAAACATAGTCTGAACGTACGATTTGTTGTGTACCCCGGATGTGGGCCAAGAACTGTTGTTTGAATTTGTTTGACTTGTTTTGCAACAAGCTGCGCGTGAACTAGCAAAACGTGCTACTTCTCTTGGGTGCAATCGGAAGCACCTTTTACAATTGTTGGAAAAGCAAAACAGTTGCCACAAAAATCAGCTGGCAGCAAGGTTTCTATGTTACTGGCTATCATGGACGATCTAGGATAACGGTTCGGCGTGGTTGCCCTTTGGTATGACCTGCTTAATTGTGGGTGCAAAACAACACTTCTCCCCACCAACTAGCTTTGTCAGAGGGTTGGGTGGCAGAAGAAGCTCTATCTCCAGAAATACAACCATTTCCCGAGGGTCCAAGTGCGGTCTAAGGAGGTATTTTGACCCCCTTCAAACCCCCCGAAAGAAACCACTGAAGCGGTCCCTTTGGGTTTGGACGTGTTTTTTGTTTGCTCTTTTTGGGCTTGGGGACATCAACTTAAAGGGAACCAAGCAACCCTAAAGGAACCAATCTAAGTAAGAACTGTGATACTTTGACCCTTTTTACCACCCCCTCCCAAAAAGAATCAAAAGGGAAAACAGCCAAGTCAAACGGAACCAAGGGCCCAAGGGCTAGGGTCTGATTTGTCCATCTATCCAGGATGCTGGTCACCTCCTCCGACGACCACACGGCGCGGGTCTGGGACGTGGTGCGGGGCGAGTGCCTGCAGGCTGAGGGGCTGAGGGCCTGACGCGGGGTGAGGTTGCGCATGCTTCGAACATCGCCTTTTGTGATGTGGCAACCAAAAGCAAGCACTTTTGGGGTGCCCCAATTTTGAGGCACCCAAATAGCCACCTTTCTGCGATACCAAGGGAATCCCCTACATTTTAAAAGGAATGACCCGTATTCGCATCACAGAAAAGGGAATTTTCCACAACTCTGTGGTTGCTTTCTGGGGGATTCGCAAAAACATAGTTCACGGCGTTGGGAAAGCCCTTCAAAGCACCGTTGTGAGGTGATTGTGACAATGCATTACTGTACATGTGCCCAAGCTGTTTTGAATAATCAACACAGGGGAACAGCAGTGCTTCTTCTTTGGGCGACCCTTGCTTCCAGGCTAAGTAAATCTGTACTGGTGTCCAAGTCTGTGCAGCACCAGTTGTGAGAAGCAAGTGCATGTGTGTGTGTGTGTGCCAGGAGGCAACCTTTGAAGTAACTAAAGAATTGGCGCACGTCCAGTTCCTTTTTGGTTAACCTTGTTTGCCTCTGGGGCATGAACGGTTCGAATCTGGGGTCACCTAAATTTACTCTGCCTGAGCTGGAGGGCACCTTCTGTAGCTGGAGGGTGCAAGCAAGTAAGGCTGATGATGAAACCAACAAGGGAAAGTTGTGACGTCTACTGCTTCACAACTGTAATATGTCATACTAGCATTGCTTAAGACTTTGAGTCAGCGTATTTTGTCATTTTGCAGTTTGGTTGATAGGGATGACCAAGACTCCCTAAGACACCCATGCTGACTTTGCCAAAACCATGGACCCTTTTAAATGGTTGCTTTCATGTTGGTTTCTCCCAAACCGGCCCGAAAAGGAGGTTCTGAGTTTCGAGCTATCGCTATTTGGTCAGCTCGCTATGCGCAAACACCAGCTGTTCTGTAGCTTGCGATGGTTCACGTGGCTTTCTGTTAACACCAAGCTGTGCGATGCCTCAGCCGAGCATCGCCGGAATCAACACTCCAGCATCCGTTTGCCATGCGGAAACCAACAAGCCACAAGCCTGACACAAGCCGAAGCAAACTGTAAGTTCAACCAAGCTTACTAACTCCAAGCATGACACAAACTAGTCATGTTGTTTCTCTGATTGTTGTAATAGGGCGGGTGGGGGGGTGGGTGGCTGGGTGGGTATATACATATTCGTTGTGTATGACATATTTTACGGCATCATGGCTCGTTAGTTTATTTTGAGTCGAGTTTCCTCCAACAACATGTGGGAAGCAACAAGCAACATGCCAAGCTCTTGTTTTGTTTAGGGGGCTGTGCTTGTTCCTTCAAGAAAGAACAACATGATCAACAACACCAATACAACACACCAAAGCACAAAGCACCAATAACAAGTAAACTGAACGCAACACACATCACCAAACTAAATCAACACGACAGAGCAAGAAATCAACAACACAGCAACTTACATCCAAAGCCCTGGATTTTGCACTCTTCTTTTTTTTAGGGAAGTGCATTTTGATGGCAAACAACTAGTGTTTTTTTGGGGGCTAATCAATTCAGGAAGTGAGACAAGCAATCGAAACAACACACGGACCACACATCCACCGCCTTTTGCCCAGGTGCTGCGTGGCCACGGTGCCGTGGTGAACTCCGCCCTCTTCTCCTGGGATGGGGCTGCTTGGAACAAGGAGAGCAGGGTGGTTTTTGAGAACAATCATGATTCTTTGGTCAGTTATAAGATGGTGGATATTTTGGCTGGAAAATTGAGAGAGAGAGAGAGAGGTTTTTTTCTGGATTTGCTTTCAGAATGCTGACTTCAAGCAAAAAGCTGACTTCTCTTGGATTGGTGATGCGTTTCTTTGCTTTTCACGTGATTGAGTTTGCCGTGGTGGCCAAATTGGGCCGAAGTTTCGGCCGCAGACCTCTAGGCTCGGCCCCGGAGTAGAATTATCACCCTCAAGCATTCAGAACTTATTTCCCCTCCATGTACTCTTATGTGAGTTTTGTCTGGGGGTCTGGTTCAGGGGTCTTGTTACGTAAAGCTTTGAAAAGAGCGCTGATTCGACTTCCTCCAGGTACCCATTCCGCGACTGCACTCATCGTGACTGCTCATTTGTGGACCTTATATTATTTTTCCAGGGAGTCTTCAGAGAACCACCAACGAAAAGGAGGAAATGACTGGTTTCTGACGAAACACACATGTTTTGACACAGTTTTGCATGTTTAGATTCACTAGACATAGGCGAAGATCTGAGCATGTCCATCTTTGTTGTGGCAAATCCGAGCTCGTGGGCCTTCGGTGATTTTAAGATCAATTGCCCCGTGACACGTAACATAAAAAAAAGTCCAATACACAATGGGTAAAACAAAACGCTGTCCATTGTGAAGCTTAACCAACAAGATAAGTTACTCTTTTTTTTTTCCGTGGCCACTGGTCAAGGTGTTCGTCGTCACCAGCTCCTTCGACGGCGACGCCCGGGTTTGGTGCGTCGCCAATGGCGAGTGCTACCAGACGCTGTCCTGCGGCGGTGGCATGCCGCTGGCGGGGGGATTTGGGGGATGGCGGGGTGGGGGGCACTATAGCGAGGGGTTTGAGTGCTTGAATGTTACTGGGTTGGATGTTTAATATGTTTTTTTTTTGTTGGATAATACTTATTTTCCGACTGACCTGCACAAAGTTCAACTTTGCGAGCATGGGGCAATAGGCATCAACAACCATGAACCTGTTTGGGCAAATTACGACGAGCAGATCGTTATAAGCCATCTCAGGCCCCATGATGAAGGTACAGGGGGCTGCCGTTGTTTCCACTTTGGGAGTTGAGTTGTCGCAATTTGTCCAGAGCTGTTTCCGTTGGAGTATTCGTTGGGCCCAAGGATCGCGCTAAATGGCGCTATGGAGCTATTACTGGAGAGTTGGCTAGGATAAACCAAGGATACGCCCTTACGGCAAG
>CAUJNA010000180.1:366632-641632 GCA_963377175.1 Effrenium voratum | reverse complement strand
TTTGGACCCTAGAGGCCCCGCAGGCCCAAGACCTCATCATTTACCCTCTTCGGGGTTAACAAAAACGGGAAACCAAACACAAGGTGTTGTTAAAAAGGTTGCCAGCGCGATTTAGTGGTTTTCTCACTGCCAGCAGAGATTGCTGTTGGGGATACCACTTGGCAACTTGGGCCTGGCTAGCATCAACTTTTGCTGCCTCTGTCACAAGAGAAGCTGAGGGAAGAGATCCATTCCAGGGTTTCAGTAGGAGTAGACAGGCGCACACGCTGTTTTTTGAGAAATGCACTTGACCCACATGTTGCGCGACAGTGACAAAGAGCATCCTTTTGGGGTTCTTAAAGGAACTGTTGAACGCCTATTTGAGCCAGATTTGAGGAACACGCGCATTTGAGGAACCCCCTCCTTGGTTTGCTCACAAGACCCCGCAAAATAGGTGTTTTGTCTGACAAAATCAAAGGTTCGGTTCAACTATAACTAGTAAACATGTCTGAACAGGTCAGAAAGCAGCTTGGTTCCATTTTTTGACGGGGCAGGGTACTTAGTGGATAGGAGTCCTAGAACCCACTTAGGGGACTTACAACCGTGGTTTTGGTGGGTTATATTCGATGACTGCTGACCACCTACCTGACCCGATCTCCCCACGTGAGGTCTAAAGGAAACCAACCGGAAGCCGTTGCCATATCTCCGGTTCCAAAGTGGATGGCTCTGAGCCCGACGGACCGGCCGAGGCCAACTTCTCGCCGGACGCGGCGCTGGTCGCCACCGGCGCCTTCGACGGAGTGGCCAAGGCGCGACGAGTCAGTCAAGGGGCTGGACGAAGGCAATTAAGGCCACGTTTCAGTTGAAACATGGTTTGTTCGTGGCTTGGTTCAAGCATGCAAACAAAGCAGGAAACACGGGAAAGTGGATGAGCCAATTTTCTGGGGGCTTTGGAATCAAAGCGTGGTTTCCCTAGTAGGCAGCGAGCCAGTTTCCCCTGAAAGATATGGGCATGTACTTGTATTTTGGGGTAATCAATCATTGACCCAAGTCAAAGGGTCATGGCAGCTTCAGGACCACGCCAACCAAACACGTGTCACGCTTTGCAGCCCAGGTTCACAAACCCGGATGGTCCAGACACCCTATGTTCAGCTCCCAAAGACCACCGGATTCCCAACCAGTGCCATATTTGGCCGCAAGTTTGCCTAAGGCTTCTTGGGCTTCGGAGGTCATGTCCATTTGAAGCGACACTCTTTTTCCCTGACCTCGCTCACGGAACTGGCAGCCTGGACCACAAACCCCGAGGAGTCTGACCACGCGATTCACAGACGCGTCAAATGGCGCTGCTTACAGGCTCCAATGCTTGAACCATCAGCCCATGAAGACAACTTTCGCGGGTGTGCAGGGTGCCTTTAGGGGTAAGGTGGTTGTGTTAAACATCACCTTTTGGCTGCCAATGCAAGGAACCCTGATATTCCCCTTTGGTTGATTTACACGTCATCTTGGCCAGGGTTGAGTGAGTTTCTAGACAGTGTGAGTCTTCCACGGAAGGATAGGGAGCCCTCTAGAATGGGAGGTTTGAATGTTTCAGAGGCTTAATGCGTCCAATATGGATATTTGTTGAGGCATCCGTTTTGGGTTGGTTTCCCTTCATGTTTGATTTCCCTTTCAACTCAGGTAACCCCCCCCGATTGGTGGTTTGGATTGGTGGCATGGGGAATTGCACACCTAATTCTTGTAGGGGATAGGCGGGAAACCACGTCCCAACCTCTGAACCACTAAATCCGAACCACAAATTGGTGATACGCCAAGGGCAAAAAGGATAATTACCCTCAACTCACAAACACACCAGAGCAACAGTCAGTATGTGTCAATATTTGCTGTAGTGAGGTGGATGAAATTGAGCTCACTCTCCAAATGAACTGTTAACATGGGGCTCCACTTATGTGATTATACCTAAAAAACAATCCATAGTATATGAGCATCACTTTGTATTTATATATATATATGTATATATATATATATGTATATATGTGAAGAGAGATACACATACTTATGCATACGCTTTTGTGTATATTCATATATAGATATATGAGCGCACATATTCGATATAAATCGTTGACGCACGCACGTACTTTCATGGGGGGGCCTGGCGCACAGGTGTGGAGCGTCCTGAGTGGGGAGTGCCTGCAAACGCTGAGCGGCCACGATGCGCTGGTTACCATGGTCTCCTTTTCGGAGGAAGCGACTGCCACTGAGACATGCTTCCTTAAAGGATACCAGTTTTAGATTCATCTTCACATCAATATGGAAGCATTTAACGGCATTGTTGAATCTTTATTAACAACCGATTTTTTGGGGCTAGTTGAGCTCTGACCCACATTCCAACTGATTTGAAGGATCCGAATCTTTGTAAAACAAAAGGTGGTGTGTCCAATGTCAGTTTGTCCGATACTGAGTCAGCGCCGACTCGCTAGGGGAACCTATGTGAGAGTTGTTGCTTCTCAATGGGAGCTATATGGTTAGTATCCCTACTTACAACCGTTGGCGAGGGGATGAAGCAAACTTCTAATTCATCTAAGCAGGGCTTTGCATGTCTATTTTTTGCGAATTGCCGTAAGGTTCTGTCCTCATGCCGGGTATTCAATTCGAGTTGTTGTTCACATGTTTCTCGGCAACTTATTATTACATGCCTTTTGTAGAGCAACAGCTTTCCTTCGTACACGCATAAAACACCGCCGTGAAGGTCTCCAGTGAGGGATGGTGTTTTTGAGTTGGAACCCAGCAGGCCCATTGAGACATGGTCAAGCACCTATGTTTTGGTATTTTGAGAGTTTCTCCAAATGCAATCTAAAGGAAAGGCACAAGGATCCCGCTGCCATGTTGGGAAACGGACCGAGTCCGATCTTGTGGAGCACGCTATGAGACGGAATCAGAAGATGTGACTTTTGGAGTATTCCAGTGGGCCAAGCCAGGGTGGCAAGGTCTTACGGTCATTCATTGCCACCCATGCCCCGAGGTGCTTCCACCCGCCACCCGCCATGCCCCCATGGTACTAAGGCCTTATGATGCCTTATGTGGGTTGGGCGGTCATCGCAGGACTGCTCCAAGGTGCTGACGGCCTCCCAGGACTCCACGGCGCGGGTGTGGGACGTGCGCACCGGCAGGCGGCTTCGGGGGGATTCGGCGGTGTGTTTTTTTGTCGGAGCCATCCCTCGTTTTTCGGGTACTGTCCACGGAAAACTGAGGTGTTTTGAGTTTTGACCAGAGGCAGTTTGCTGGGTTTTCTACTGGTTTGGGGAGGACGAGAACGGGGAACAACCTGTGAGTGCTTGTCTGCTTGTCAAACCCGGACCTCTCGGTTTTCCCAGTCCTTTTCTGCCTTGAAGGGGCTAAAATAGGTGTCCTGCTTTGCATGGCCACGGGAGGTCTGGTCAAAGGACCGCTCGGGCTGGCCAGGCATTGTCAAGAAAACTAGCGGGAACCTCCCCCCCCCCCCCGGCAATTTCGGGGGCTTCCCCATTTTCAGATGAACCATCTGGGTGTTTCTCAAAATGGGTTTCAGACTCTTTCTTTTGGATTTCAGCTTATTCAACGAAAAGGAACCTAACCACTTCAGCTCACACCGATTTTGACTTCCCCACCCCCACGCCAATATGGAGTACCTATACTTGCACTCTCTGGGTTCGGCTGCGAAGCTTCGGGCCAAATTGCCAGGTGCCATCAGCTGCTGAAGGGCCACAAGGGCTCGCTCCATGGCGCCGTGTTCTCCGCTGGCTGAACCCGTGCTTTTGCGCGGGTAAATATTTGTTGGCATGTGCGTATTTGGGGGACCGCCAAAAAGGGTGCTGTTCCTTTCGGTTTCCTCGAGACCAACCCCCCCCAAAAGGCATCCTCACAAAGTCACAAACCATGTGCAAATGGCTCATACAGTAGTGCTGGGAATGACCAAGTCGGCATGGCAGAAAGGGATAGATTTTCCACTACGATTCTGACAATATTGTATTAACTGGCAACTCAAGTGTTCCACAACCTGGAACTTGAGGAACCAAATCGGATGTCCGAAATGGAGTTTGGCGTCTTTGCGAAAGCGGGCTGTTGGGCCACACAAGTATTTTGTTACTTTCAGGAATGAAGCAAACATGAGCTTCATGCTTTCAGGGTTTTCGCTGAGTCAGCGGGTGTTTTGGCGTTCCATGTGAACTTTCAGCAGAGCAGTGGGCACGGCTTGACCAAGGCATGGGGCAATAGCCCTCGAGGGCCTAAATGAATTGAATGGGGGTTGCGGGGTAGCTTAAACTAATGTTACTCATGATTACGAGTACGCTTTTCGTGATAGTTCAACCCTTGATTTTGGTAATACGACAATCTCGGCAGTTTTGCTGGTTCAACGACTCACTTGCCCAGCGCCGACCTGTGGTCCCAAGTGTTGTGAGCGAGCATCATGTTGCAAGTAAAAGTGAGGACAGGACAGTCGGTAGGTCTCCAGTTGCAGCGAACATTCATGCTACCACGAGTAAACATATGTACGGCCATTCAATATGAACCCATGGGAATTCATGGGGCCATGGACGCCTGGGGCTTCAAGCCAAAACTCAAGCTGGGTTGCACACCAAGGGTTTATGCATTGAGCCTATTCTGGCTAAACCTCAATTCAGTTTCTGGTCTTGAAGCTTTGAAGGACTGTGAGCACCCTGTTAGACCTGAACCAATCCACCAGATATTCCCACTTCCTTTGTGCCTTATTATTATGGTTCCAAGACGGGGTTTTCAGGTCGCACTTGCGATAACCTTGAGGAAGCGTCGGGGAGGAGCTTAGTACTTCAAGCTTTAAAGGATACCAGGTGGAGCACTCCCTAATGACCGAGTCACGCGCCGGCAGCTTAATTGAAATCAGGGCTTTGTCCCGTGTGTTTCCACAGTACTCGCCTGCAAATGAACAGAACTGGATTGCTCACGAAGGATGCCGGAGCAGGAGGTATTTGTTCTGTTGATGGATAAAATCCTGCACCAGTTGAGAGGCGGTTGGCCGCAATATTTGAGGGTATTGTTCATCCTAGTTGGTGCAAACATGTCGTCCGTCAACAGTATCTAATACCAAAGTGGAGTTCCTATTCCCACGACTACTCCAACATATGTGTTTGCAGAGAGCCGTATACTTGCAAGCCATCTTCGTCTTAAAGAAACCTTGTGTCAGCTTCACGAGGAACGTAACGACGGCTAACTGCTCAGAACTTGCTGAGGTACTATTCCTTGTTCATTGGTTTGGGATAGTGCTCTATTCTTTCTCTGAGTCGGCGCATTTGACATGATTTTGTGACAAGTTTATTCCTTTTATGCCCCCCACAGATTGGGAGTTTTGACGATGGCACATGTGATGAGCAAACGGCGCCTTGACGTTTTTATATGTGATTTGCAGGAGTGTACTGACCTAGAGGGCCCCTTGGCACCCACCCGTTCGGATCTGGAAGTTTGTGCTTGACAATTTCCTTTTGACTCACTCTCGGAGGTCATGGCAATCTTATTTGTTGGGTCTGGGCCATTTTGGTGGCAAGCAAAAAGTGTCGACTTTGTTGATCCACTCAGGAAGTGAGTTAAAAAACTCCTTTGGACATGTGGAGTACCAAGGGCCCCTCTGGGCCAAGCTGCGTGGTTTCCTTAGAACCGCTTCCGCCTTTAGCGGAGCGGCCTATCTATGCCAAAGTGGCTGCCAGCGGGCCAAAAGGTGCGTTTGCCACCAGGAACTCCGCAGATTGGTCTCATTGCCTTGTTGAAAGGCTACGTAGCAAAACTTTCCATCAGCTTTCTGTCCCCTTGTCTTTGTCCCAATAGGCTGTTCAAACGCAAACATTGACGCTCCCTTGTGTTACATAAGGACTGCCCTTTGAGGATTGGCCAGCTCTTCTTTTGAATAGCAGTCATCATTCATTCCGTGGGGGCTGAAACAACACACTCTAGTTAGTTTCGTCCAGCAACATGTATTAAGGGGTTCCTCCATTTCCCAATATTTCTCCCTTGGGTGACGATCAAAAGAGGACCCAGGCCACGCAAATCTCGCCAGCCAAACTGAGTAAAACCGCCGGCAACTTGGGATCTTGTCGGGCATTCATAGGGCTGTGCGAGCCCCTATACACTAGTTTGGCTCTCTAGCTTTGTGTTATGCTCGAACTGTGGGGGCTCAGAGGGTTGCTCCAACAGGGGTTGACTTTTTCTGATTTGTTTGTGACTCCCTTTGAAAGGAAAGACAAAGGGCAGCAGGGTCCAACATTGGGCCTTTCACTTTGACCAACCCTCAAGAAATGACCGATGAACCTAACTCACAGCACCGGGGAAAAAAAAATAAAAAACTCAACTCAAACTCCGAACTCGGCGGAACTGCCGCCGATGTGCTTGTCACTTGTCCTCTTGGCTGATTTGCAGGGGGACAGGGGCAAACCGGCCGGTTGGCCTTGTTTTGAGAAGAAACTGTGTAGATGGGATGCGAAGCAATAGTGGTTTCAGCACAAGTGCCGTGGGAATGAGGGGCTGGTTCCAGCTTCTGTGATACCAGAGACCCCGCCCCCCCTCCCAGCAAGTGACAAACATCAGGAAAGAGGGCACTTTCGGCAGCCTCCTGCTTTTAGCATGTCATCAAGCAGGTTGCAACCTTCCAATCCTCTGCTCATTCCTTTGCCTGGGGTCTCCACCAAGATGATCTGATATTTTACGACTAAATATGGACAGAATTTGAAGAAATTATGTTTCACACATCCTGCGTTGGGCCAACCTCCCATTGGTCGTGAGTTGGTTCACCTGCGCGCCTGGCTCAGGCGGAGACAGCTCGCGCCTGGCGAATATCGTTGCAGGAGGCGAGCCTGTTTTCTGTCAACCGCTGACTTGCTGCCCGAGTTCCTGGTCGTTCCATTTTTTCAGACCAGCTTGATTTGGAGCATGGAACAACTTTGGACGCTTTTTGGCTCCACTCAGGAAGTGAGCTGAATCCTAACCCTGTTGTTAGCCAAGATTGATCCGTTCCAAAAGATGACCGAAACTGCAAGGGTTGTCAAGGTCGTCCTTTCATTCTCCTTTACCAGTGTCTGAGTTTCTACCCTTGTGCCGATCGCTATTTCGGAGCAGTTCTGTTGACGGCTGGTTTATAACTTTCCGAGTCATTGATCATGGGCTTTTCTGGAAAGAACATTTTGATCGAAAATGTTGACCCTGGACGAATCACCCTGGCAGATTATCCGTTGGGGGTGGTGCCCCGAAAAGTGAAATTGGACACCCCCTACCGTCAACCGGTGTCCGGGCTCGCATTGACGGAGGGTGTTTAAATCAGGGCTTCCATTAGTTGGAAATGATGACCTGAGCTCCCTTTGGGAAGCGTGAATTGATAATACAGGTATGCCTATCATGATTGTCATTGAGCTTCTGCAGTTGGGTTTGGGCATTTTGTTTTTCACATGTTCAGTTTCCCATATTTAATAAAGCGTATTGTTTCCAGCTTTCTTCATCATTTTAGTCTAGTGCCAGATTGTATCAAATTGTCAGATTTTCTGCCCGTCAACTCGGCACAACGGTAGCATTTGTTTGGTGGCCCCGTTTCATCTCGAGCCTCATTGAGGTTGACTGCCAAATCTTGCGAAAGCCCTGCAGTTTAGCCCGCTCTCCTTCCGTCAGTCAACTAATATTCAAGCCACTGTCACTTCCAAACTTGATGGAATGCTAAGGCCTCCCGGCACCCCTTCCCCCAATTCTTCTAAGTAGCCCAGATGCCCTTTGCTAATCTTTCCGGGGTGGGTGTCGCTTGAAGATCAGTCAGTAGACTGTTGTAATGTAAGGCTTGCTTTGGGTAAAGGAAGGTCCGGTTGGCGTCATCCACACATACAGATTTCTTGCACCCTCTAGGTGCAAGAAGCTGCTACTTTACCCAGCCTGAACTGCTTTTTCGTTTGGAAGGGTACCCTCTAAAGTGAACAAACAGAGGTTGCCCTTATTTTCCGAAGGCGGAGATTTGAGGACACCCGGGTTCAATGTAGCGCCCTTTCTGACTTTTCCCAAAGAGGTGCTTGTTGACACATGTCCATATGTCATATGTGCCATGGTCAAAAGACCGCTTGCTTGCGGTTAGTTGGGATGGCCATTTATAGATAGCCATTGTAAGGGTTCCACAGCGAACCATGACAGCATGGCGCACAATCAGATTGTTGAACTTGGCACAATGGCCAAACCCATGTCTTTGCCACATTGCTGCGATCTATCAGATGCGCGAGGTGCCCTTGTCACACAAAAGCTGCCGGAAGTGCAACATGTTCACTATTTTGTTTTCAGGGGCTCACCTGTGTGAGGTTGTTGTAGTAGTTTACAGCCTGAACCATGTTCATGTTGTTTTAAAGCTCTCGACTTTGAGCACTTGTTAATTTGTAACTAAGCACTGTTAAGAAGCGATACACGGATGGCTCGCCTAAGGAGACCTCATTTGTGCTGATTCGTGTAATCCCAGCTGCACTGAGTGCTCTCGAGCCGCAGTCTCTGATTTGGAGAACGTTGACTCGGCTGATTCAGAGGAGGACTCTGGCTCGAACCTCGACTTGACGGTGCAAGCCCTGAGCAACTTGGGCACCGCACCCAAGACTGCAAGATTGCATCAAGCGAGTACAGTGGCTGCATCGCTGTCACGGATGAGGTAGGGGGTGTCCTGTTATGCTTTGACTTTATAGTGTAGCTTATATAGCTCATTTTAGCTAAATCCAATTACTGTAAGCATGTTTCACCTATCGGGGGTGAAATACCATGATGGCAAATTGGTAGTTTGAGCTTCTCATATCATTTGTTCAGACTTGTTCCTTCCCACTTCCGGTTTGCAGCTCTCTTTATGCTTTGGAAGCTTGTAATCTGAAGCCCACAACTATAGAGGACTGAGGTCTAAAAGGAAACGAGCGGTTGATGGCAATGTGTTTACAACGTGAATGATTTGTACCCTATGCACCGTACTACTTTTTTGCCAAGGGCGCTTTAAGAAGGCATTACATACAAGTGTACCTGATATAACACACACACACCCTTGCGCACTGATCACTAAGTATACCTTCTAGGAAGAACGCGAACTCTTCAGCCCAACCACTGCAACGGGTTTCACTGTTACGAGTTTGTAAATTGGCCCTGACACCACGGACTTGCACCGGTGTTTTGCTGAGACTGGAAACTCATTCAGTACGCTACCACCCCCAATCACATTTGCGGTGCTTCCCGAACTTGCGAGCCCTTTTCGAGTCACAGACAAGGCCGGTTCACAGGTGATTTTGGGGGAACAACAGTTCAACCGGCTGACATTCACTCCATTCTCGAGTGTTGCCCATGAGCTGAAGGATGTGAGCCCCCCAGAGCTACAAAGAAGCCCAAACCCAGGAAGCGTGGTCACTAAGTACACAGAGATAGCTGGGACAAGCAAGCAAAGCCGAATAGAGTTGGCAGAATCACGTATTTTGTCCCGATGCCATGGGTGTAATACAGTCGTGCTGTGTTAGACTATGATTGGGTGTTGAAATGATAGAATTTGCAGGGTGTACACTACACTAGGCTGTAAGCTGGTCACTTTTTAGGCTTCGATGGCTTATTTGGTGATGATGGACAGCCCGAGCTATGATTCAAGTTGAACGTAATGTATCATTGTGTTATTTAAGCGTCCAGCGCATCAGCCTCGCTGATCTGCATGGATGCTTTCCTTCAAACTTGGAGTCATGCCAGGTGCTGATGTCCTGGTGAGGAGCCACAGAGGTTTGTCTCTAGATAAAAGTTTCTCCAGATAGCTTCTTAAAAGTTGCACAGGATGAACAAGAATGAACGAAATGACGATCTCCTGCCCCCCCCCCTTGCGGGCTGCTTACAGTACTCAGGGTGAGAACGGCCAGGTGGTGTGCTGCCAGCATGGCCCCAATGCTAGATGCCTGCAGTGTAGCGGTGCGGGCCCAAGTCGGGGGATTCGCCGATGTGAAAACCAGGGTCGCGGTTGCCAAGAGACCCCCAAAGCTGGCGGGGGCTTCTCCAAGCATGTTGTATATTTTAAGGTTGTTTTCTGTGTACCCCAGGTGCGGGGCAGGATGTTGCGAAAACATGTTTGGGTTGTGTGTGTGTGTGTGTGTTTCTTTTTTTGGGGGCGGGGGTCCGGTTTTTTGAGACAAGCCATTCAGACATGCAGAGGGGAGCCAGGGGATTACGGCCGTTAATTATTGCATGGGCTTGAATAGCACCAACCCCACCCAATTGGGGAGGGGGATGAACCCTAGGAAGACCAGAAGAGGGGAATTGGGACCCCTACTTGAACCCTCTCTCCCAGGCGATGGATGCAGTCAGTTGCTATGAGGCCGCAATGGTTCCCCTTGCGACTCTGAATCAATCCATCGTTTCATTCAGCCTAGCGCCTGGATCCTTCAAGCGACTGCAGTCCAATGCGTCCTTGTGGCACCCAAGGCGTTTGTTGTCTTCAAAATCCCTTGGAGAGATACAACCCCTGATACGAGCCACTGGAAACATATGTCAGCGTCCCTTCAGCAACCGTCGCCAGCTCCCTGTTCAGATGACAACCTCAGCCCAAGTTTTGACCTCGACTGTCTCCCCGTTGGCTTTGAGACCACATGCTTGGTCAGGCCGGGCCATTCCAGATGTACCTGAGAGCGCCTATGTGCGGCCGCCAAAGCCAGCGTTGTCTTGAAACGAACGGGAACGCCTCGCCCCCCCCCCCCCCACAAAAAGATTTGGCAGACTGAAGCCATCCAACAGTGTCCCTTAGGCTCAGAGGCTACAGAATCAGTTGGTAAGGGCTGAGAGACGCCAGTTGTCTACTCTACGTCTCGCTCAAAGCGAATGGACATTTTGGGCATTTGGCTTCCCTTCTCGTTTGCGTTTGGCTTGGTGAACCCTTTATTTCAAGGACGCGTCCCCGCGCCTCAGAAGCTTCTCTTCGGCTTTTTTATCCTCAGCTGCGCGTGGCACGGGAGCATACCGGGAAATGTAGAGCCACTCTGGAACGTGCAGAGTCAGCCGCATTCAACTCCTTGTCAAGCTGCCACAAAAACTCGGACATTTTCAAACTTGGACTGGTAGCAAAGAGTCCCGGCGGCTCCATTGCAACGGCTAGAGACTAGGCAGTAGTCAGCGCTCGCCGCGGTTTCGTACGGCCTGCGCCTGGCTTGAGGCGCTGGTAGACGCATGCATATGCAGGCATGTCATGCATATATATATATATATATATATATATATATGTTCCAGGCTTCCTTGGCCCCCCCCACCCCCCCCAATGGTCATGCTCAGTCAAGAAGGTAGCACAGTGTGACCGTACAAACCCCCCACCCCCCTGTGGGATGGGTGGGGGGGGGGTCCATGGTTCCCACCTTTTCCGGGAGAATGGTAGCACAGTGCGACCGCAAGCCTCCCCACCCCCTGTGGGATGGATGGGGTTGGGGTCACAGACGGTAGCACAGTGTGACCATGGTTCCCACACCGCCCGCCCCCCTGTGGGAATGGGGGTTGGGGTCTATAGTAGGTAGCAAAGTGCGTTTGCCACTGGCGCGTTGCAGCGCACTTGGGCTGAAAAAAATACCCTGCTCCTTTTCGTTATGTAAGGGGCCGTCCCTTAACTTGTTTCGCAGGCCAAAACCATTGTAAACCGATACAGAGGAAGAAAAACCGATACCCCCAGAAGCCATGAAGACACACATCAGGTCCAAGTTGTTGTCGCAAGCCAAGATCGTGGAATCATATATTTGCAGGGCCCAAACCGATACCCAAACCGATACCCAACCGATACCCAACTCAGTGGCCGCCACGCCGAATCCAACCAGCTGCCCTGCAGCCTTCCCTGGAGCTGCCAAAATGCACTTTGTGTACCACATTTGTACTGAAAAACTTACTTGCACTGAAAAGCTGCGATTTTCGAGCCGGAGCTGCCAAAGTCTACTGCGCATACTACTGAAAAGTTGCGACTTTCCAGCTGGAGCTGCCAAAATGTACTTTGCGTACTAACTACACTTGTTCTGAAAAGTTGCGACTTTCCAGCTGGGGCTGGGAGCTGGCAGAGTGTACTTCGCATACTACACTTGTACGGAAAAGTCACGACTTTCGAGCTAGAGCTGCCAAAACACTGCAAACCGATGCAGAGGAAAACAACCGATACTGACCGATACCAGGGCATAAGGATACAAGGGTTGTCCACGGGGTTGTTTTTTCAACCCACTTGGTTAGCACTTGGCTGCGGCGCTGCAAACTGCGTCGTGGCATCGCGCACTGTCACTTGCGACAGCGCTGCAACTTGTCGCGTGCTGCGAAATGAGCAAATCGCACTGCAGCGCAACACACGACCAGAGCCGCAAACGCGCCCGCAACGTGTGCGCACAGTGGCGCAAACCGCCCCACAAGCCCCTGCCCCCCCGCCCCTGGATGGGGGGGGGGGCTGGGGACGACGGGCGACGGGAACATATATATATATATATACACAAGACATTTTTCCTTTGGCAGACCTAGCGCGACAATAAAACAATATCATAAGTTCAGTTCTTGAAGTGCGAGAATACAACACAAGCTGTAAACCACTGGTTAAACTGAGTTCAAATGCACGAAGCGATGGCCGGCAGGGGAGTTCATTCTTGCTCTTCTAACTTCCTGAGCTGGCAGAAACATCGGCTGGACTGCTCAGGCATGTACAGTTGGCTGCGCTTGGCTGCACAATGTGTGTTACGTTTTCACACTCGCCCAAATCGATTCAACCTGATTTGACGATTTTGTCCATGTTATGTTGGCAGCTATGTCTAGTCATGTCCCGAGCATGTGTTGACTTTGTAGTTACTGGCATGAATTCTTGTTGTATGCTCCAAGTGTTGGATCTGGATAGAAGACTTCGGACTTCGGAAGGATTAAGCTCACGTGAGACGTTTCTGGGTACTATCTAGATTCGCGCAGCGCAGAGTCTGTCAGTTGAACATTTGCTTGCTTGCGGAAGCTTTGTCATATCGTGTCAGCTATGAAGATCAACAGTTGGTTGGCCCCCCTTCCAAATGAGGATGATGTGTGCGTCTCAATCTCGCAATGCATGCCGGCTCAAAGAAAACCCACAGAACACCACTCAGGGTATCGCTTGCCTGACTTCGCACTGTAGCTCCAACAGGGTTTCTTCTACTCCCGACTCAAGAATAACAATGGTACGTACCCCTTACACAATCCTGTGCAGCCGTTTGGGGGCAGAGGAAGCCATCGTGGATTGGCTTGTTTGCCCATTTCCGCCTTGGGCGATTGTCATGTCCAACCACCGCAGAAAGCTTCACTCCCTGCCCCCCTTGTCCAGTCCCCCTGTTCAAGAATGGCGGTTGATGCCACATTCCCTCGTCCATAGCTTTTGTGGGGAGGGAAAGCAATGTGTAGCATTGTTTTAAGGGAAGCAAAAGGGCGCTATTTCGGGGTTTTCATTTTTTGTCAAAATATCCAGCAGTCTATGGTCAACTTGGGAGAGGCATGATGCCCTTGACGGTAATATTGACCCCGGAACAGCACACCGTATCCCTACTCAAGGGTCACAGTTTCCTATTGATTAACCCAGGATTTATTCATCCGGGGTCCCCAAAAACTGCATATTTCCGATGGCGTTTACCCCATCTGAAGCCGAACCCATCGGTTGCCGTTGAGTCGCGATGCGTTCTTTGGCCAGATGAGGTCAGCTTCCATGAGGCTTACGCAGCCGGGCACTCAGGTTGCCCGTAGTTGGTGACGTGGAGTGGTGGCTTGGGGATTTTGAACTTGCTTGCTCCTGTAGAGGGAAACCAACCCGGAACCCAGTTAAAGTCCACTCCAACCCACCAACTAGAGGGAAGTGGACAAAGAATTGCCGAAAGGATGACAGATACCTCACAAGCCTCTTGTAAGGGCGTCAAGCTGCACTTTGAAGAACCATATAAGTTACTGACAACATGTGAGGACGAGAAGGGGAGCCCAACATTTCTCACAGAAACCAGGAAGCCCATCAGGGAGCCCATGCAATTGGCATGTCTTCTTGGGGATCCAAATGATGGGGCTCGAATGAAGCCTTTGAGAAGCCCAAATGCCTTTGTTCATGAGAGCATACAAAGGTCATCCATAAGCAACCCCTTTTGGAACAAGAGGCCTTGGAGAGCCTGATAGGGCTTAATATTCCTTAGTATAAGAGCAAGTGGGCCGACCCTCCTAGCGGGATCCCCTGTATTCGGCTTCATATTCTGTGCGGTTTATTCATAAACAGGTGGCAGTTTTCCACAACCACGATAGGCCAGGTTTTGCCTTCCAGCTTTGGCACAGGAAAATGTCAAAAGGGCTAAACCTGCAGGCGAGGCCCGCCAATCCCCCCCGCCCCCGTGCATGAGTTCATGGGAAACCATGAAAACCCAACAGGGCGGCGGACAAAAGCCATCCTTTCCTAATTTGCTGGCGCGGGGGCTTTGTACGGATCTCAGATGGAACCGGTTCCACTCGTGGCACTCTTCGGCCACGGGTCGCATTCCTGGGCTCGCACGTGCGTCTGCCTGACAAGTCAAATTCGCATGGCAAATTTGGGCAAGCTGTTTTCAGTCTGAGGTTTCTTGGTTCCATTTGAATTAAATGGTGAGGGCTTCATTGACCCGCACCTCCAAGCCCGCTCATGTTCGTGAAGATGGAGGAACCACCTCGCCAAATAAATGGATACCACAGGAAAGTGTGTTTGGGTTGGTTGCAGGACTGTCTTAGAACATGTGTCCTTTTTTGCAAGGTACAAACGCAGCCCAACGACTTTCCGCCTTCGTTTCCTCGGGCTGTGTTTTTTATGTGCCCCAGATGTGGGTCGAGTTGTTTTGCAAACACGTGACTTTCCCTTTGTCAGCTTTTAGGTTTTCCTTCACACTCAACAAATCCAAATAGGGCAACTTTTGGGAGGGAAACCCCGGCAAGCCCTTCAAACTCAGCCAGCCAAAAAAAGGCGAGGCCACTCCCTGTTTGTCCATGCTGTTCCCTAGTCATCCAACACAGTGAGGTGCAACACTCCGTTTTTGCGCAAAGTGCCGCCCATTGTCTTCTTGTTTCAAGATGTGAACAAAGCCCATGTTTGAACCCTCGGGAGTTTCTCTGTGTCCATGTCTTTGCCATTATCTTTGAAGCTTTTTCTTTCCAAGTCCTTTCCGTCAGGAAGTGCCTCACTTCTTGCGGCCCAGCGACCAGGAAGTGCGCGCCCTGAAGGCTGGGCACGCCGGAGTCGCCGTTGTTTCCCAGTGGTTTGGTTTTGAGAAATCGCTGGATCCACCTGCCTTGGTTTCCTTTACGGTCTTTCAAGATGCAGCCCACAAAGGCGAACCACGCCAACTCCTCCAAAATCTTAAGTAGACTAAATATGAAGCAGACATTTTCTTTTCTATGTACCCCAGGCGTGGGCCCCGCACCCAAGTTGAGGGGAAGTCGTGTTTTTGCTCCGAAGAAGAAGTTAAGCCGGAAGATCCCAGGAAAGGGGCCCTGCCCTGCCAGGTGCCCCAGCGCAGTCTCGCTGCCGGAGAGGCACGATGCGAGGGGCGCAGTTCTCTATCTTCATCAGGGGAACCCTCTGGTGGGTTCCACGTTAGTGGACGGGCGGTATTTATTTGTTAAGTTTGAGATCCAAAATAGCTAAACGCGGTGTGCCAAGAGCAGAGGCAGCTTCGTTTTGATAGCCTTTTTGGGCGTTTCATAGGACTGGGCTCAGTTTTTTGACTTCCCGCAACAGGAGAAAGCACCGCCCAAGCATGCCCAAAATATCCAAGTGAATGGGCCGAGCAATCGGGCAACCGATCAGAGCCCTCTTTGTTTGCCTTGTTTGGCATCTTTGCGGCGTGCAGATGCTTCGATCCTTGTCCATGGGCGTGAATCTCAGGTTTTTGTTGTTTTTCCTCTTTCTTCATTTTTTCGGTCTTTTTGACTGTGCTTGATTCTCACATTCCGGTCCGTTGACGCGTGTCGCTCCCGCTACAGGATCACTGAGCAGGCCCGACTTCACCGAGGGAAGGAACCACCAGTTGAAGAAGCAGTGTGTTTCATGTCCTGCGCGTTTCTCATTGAAACGTTTCGAGGTTGTTTCCGAGGAAGGCCTGGGGGCAACCACGCATGTCGGGGTTCCCTGATTTGGAGACAAAGCCAAAGGTCCCGCCTCTAGCATAAAACCTGCCAGAGGATCATTTGAATAGTTGGCAAATTACATCCAGGTTTCCTTGTTTGTTGGTGGGAGGGTAGGGGAACTACTGAACATCACCTGCTCGTTGGCTTGAGACGTGCCGTTTCCTTTCGGTGAGGTGATGTTTAAAGGGGGAAGCAAAGGGCGCCTGACACCCTCTGAAATCATGCTTCTGCAAGTCGAAGGGTATTTGGAGACGCGCAGTCCCAGAATAGGTTGATTGGCGTCACGCTCGCTGAGACATCCTCATGCCATGGCTTAAGGTTCATGGCTCGACGGAAGAGTGGCGGGTTTGAATTGCCTGCTTGCCATACCACCTGGTGTTCTGACTGGGCAGTGGTCGAATTTATTCACACGACTTACAACCCCCTTCAACTAGGGCGATCTTGGCAACTCATTTGCAGTGCCGCAGTTGGCCCTTACCCTATTCCAAAGAATGCGGGCGGCCACTTTTTTGTCGCGCATAAGCACTGCACGGCCTCCCGAAACTCATCGACCTCATTCCGCTTCTGGGAGCCATGACTATGCGGCAAATGAGGTTCGGTCAACTAAAGGCATTGGGGATATTGGGGAATTCGCTAAAAGTCAACCAACAGTGAAGTTCACCCACAGGAAACAAGGAAGCCATAACATTTTGGAACCCTTGCCTCACATGGCTCATTGGCGCAAAGCAGCAGGTGCAAGGGGATCATTGAAATCAGGCAGGTGTTGGGCAAAATAGTGCGTGCCCCTAACTTCTTGGTTTCCGTTGGTTTCATTTTGAGTACCCTGAGAACGAACCTTGGGGGGCCCTTTTCAGGGTGGGGCGCCTTTGTACTTTTTGCGGCCCCCTGCAGATCCACTTCTCCTCCTTTGCGGCCTTGGTGCAAGACCTGGGCTCAGGCGCGGCGCAGACGAGCCTCAAGCGGGAGGGTCTTTGCCATCCCTGGTATGTTGGGCCATGCCCTGGCTGCATGTAAAGGTTCACAACGAAGAGCAGCAATATGTCAATTCTAGCTGGGCCCAGAAGCAGGTAGGTTTCATACTCTTGAAAGTAAAGTACTTCCGAGTGTGCCAAGAGCGCGAGCTTCTCTTGCTTCTTCCACGCAAAAACACCCTTCGAGTGTGCCAAGAGGGCGCGCCTCAGAGGGCGCGCTCTTTCATGGATCCCCGTGCTTTAGAAAGCCTCAGGGAAGAACTGAGGCCCTCCGAAGAGCCCTGTGGGACTTTGGGGCTTGGGTCACGATTCGTCAAAGTGGTTAACCGCTGAACAGGCAAACCCTGACAGGTGCGAGCCCCATTTTGTCTTTGGATGTCTTTGGGTTTCTTTTGTCTGCTTCTCCATTTATCAACGCTTGCCATAGTTGGGTGAAAAGGAATAATTGTTGGACATGTTGCAGTGGATCTAGGAACAAATGATACATATGATGTTGTAGCATGTTGTAGCGCATGTACCTTGTGTCCCTTCTTCAAGAGTTATAGCTGCTGTAAAAGGTGCACTCTCCCACTCTGTGTCTATCTCATTGTAGGTGTATGTTATTTTGCTATGATTAGTACCTCCCCCAATTCATTTCTTAAGATGGAATTTTATGCCAAAAGGAACCCCGAACGGAAGGGCATGCCTGTCCAACGTCGACTGGCAACTGCTCAAGCAAAAATGATCCACATTCTCCGTCCAAACAGCAGTGGTGACCAGGCGGGAAACGGATAATGAGGGTTGTTGGCTACATAGGACAAACAACCTTGGGTGCTGAGATGGAACATATATGTTCACAAGCACACAGTATTTAGGGATTGACTGACGCTCTCTTAGTCGGGTAAGGGGTTATTGACCCAGAATGGCCATGGACCCGGGTGGTTGGGTGGTTGGGTGGTTCGGGTGTGGTTTGGGTTGGTTTAAGGTTTAGGGTTGGTTTAGGGTTAGTCGGGGTGTGGTTTGGTGGGTTCAGGGTTGGTTTAGGGTGGGTTTAAGGTTCGTTTAGGGTTGATTAGTTGAGGGTTGGTTTAGGGTTTGGGGCTACTTGGGGTTGGTTTACGTAGGGTTGGTTTAGGGTTGGTTTGGGGTTGGTTTAGGGGGATGGGTTAGGGTTGGGTTCAGGGGGTGAAAGGGGTGGGGGTCTGGGGACCGTAGCTGCAGGGCACATGGTGGGGGTAGGTGGCCTGGGGACTGGAACATATACAAAAATATTTAGATATCAGCTGACATGCGAAGACTTTTTGGCCAGGAGGCAGGGTGGCTGGGGCTTCCTTTGTGGACGACCAAGTGGTATGCCCTCAAAATGTTCGTGAGGACATATGCTCCATTTCACTTCCTATGGCTTAGTTGCAGGGCCAACCTGCAACCACTTTGCCGGTGCTCTGCGACACACGGGAGTCCCAAAACACGGGAACAACAGCACAATTTGCAGCGCGTAGCCGCAAAGGATGGACCGCACAGAGCTCACTTCATTTTGGACAGCCCGCATCTTACTTCCTGGAGCAATGACGCAGCGATTGTTGAAAAAACCGCTGAGGCTGTCATGGCAGGGGCCGGGGGTCCTTCGCTCTGAATTCATGGAGCGACGAAGCACGACTTCTGATCCAGTGGAGTAGGCTTCAGGCAGGTCTGGCAGCAAAGACTCTGTTTGCGCAGTGCCCTGTCAGTGGCCGCTTCAAAGCGTCGGGGCGCTTGCCGCGGCAACTGGCGGGCGAGGTCGTTATAGCGACACAAGGAACTTGCAACCTTTCAGGGCGCCTGGGTGGCGCCATATGAGGGTGTGCTACGCCAGGCCCTTCTAGAAACAGCTCATAGCAGAGCAGTTGTTGGGGGCCCCTTGGGGCAGCGGGCTAGCGCTTGAAGCGCGACGTTTATGTTCGATCGAGAAATGTGCTGTGCCCCGAGCCCCAGTGCCCCTTCAGTATGGGGTACCTCTTACTTAAAAGGGGACTCCGAGACGTGGGACCATTGGTCAGCCACTTTGGGAAGCCTGCGTACGGAATTTATGTTGTAGTACGCTCAACGCTTCCATGCGTGGCTGTCGGAAAAGCTACCCCTTTATTTCCTGTGTTGAGCCAGTTTGCAAACACATAGGCATAGCAGAAACCGCCCTCGAAGCCCTGCAATGCAGTGGCGATGAAAACTTGAGGAGCAGAGCCACGCGAGGTGCTCGATTCTTGGACCTGGGCAGTGGGACGGGGCGCGCTGTGGTGGCCTGGGCGTTGCTTAGGCCGGGCACTAGGGCGCACGGAGGGTGCAACGATGCTGAATGGTAGGTTGAATGTGCCACTACCTTATGACATCCCGGAGTATCGCAGAAGATGGACCTTAAACCACCTGTTGTCCACAACCATGTGTACGGTTCCATGTAAAAGAAGCACATGAGGGGCCCCGTACCCCAGAATTCCTCAAACAATCTCTCACTAATTAAGGGCGCCTATTGCGTTTTGTCTCAGAAACCAAAGCGAGGAACCAAAGACACAGACCTGACATGAACCCATCACCACTTGGTTTTTGCACCTTGGCTTGTGTTTGTGTTGTGACAAGCCAGCCTCCGCACCCCAGGTGACGTGTTCAATGCCCCACCCACAGAGTTTGCTTGAAGAGCACGAAAAGAGCACACAAAATGGTCCGAATAGCCCAATCACAAACCGCAATGTTCCCAAGTCCCGGTTTGCTCAGGTTTTTGACTATATAGGGCTGGAGTCGTCCGAATGGTCCCTGCATTCCGATATGCAGGGAGCGACCTCTTGGTCTTAGTGTGCCCTCACCAAAGCTTGGCAACGGCGGTCGCGTTGTTATTCGTTTATCGCGAAACTTTTGTGCCAGGGTGGTTTGGTTTTCCAAAAGGACGCTAACATGATGGTCAGAGGAGGGAGGATCGCAGCAAGAACACGTTGCTGCAATAACAAGCCGCGGCAGAAAGCAGCCCGGAGTTTTGCAGCTTTCTGGTCTTGCGTGCAACTTCCCAGCCATTTCGACGAAAGTCGGTGTTCGCCAACGGGTTTTCTGCTGTGCCGCCGGGTTTTCGAGCTGTAGAAGCTTAATTTGGGTCTTTGTTCGTAAAACAAATCGCTAATCTTGAGCCGGGACTGCAGAAGTGGTGTGCGTTTCTTCTGAATGTTGTGAAAAGAGCTCCGTGAAAGCTCCGCGATGGAGGTCGCGAAAGTTGCTCTGCGAAGATGGCGTTTTCGGGACCAAGGAAGAGCCGTAAGCGCAGGTTCTCCCAGCCATAAATTAGTGTGGCTGCCCTTTTGATTCTTCACTGTTTTTTTAGGTAGACCTTTTCAGGTCCAGGTTTGATTTTTGCTCAGATTTCGTTTGGTGTTTTAGTGCCTTCTTGCGCGACCAACCCTTATGATAATTTGTGCATTGAGTCCGTCTTGAGATAGGCCAGCTTCATTTCGCTTCTGGTCTTTTCGTTTCTGCTTCCCTTTGTGGAGTTAAAAGCACACGCTCCTGTGTGCGCACTTAGTTTTTGAATTCAAATTCGGTTGTCCATCCCCAACGTCCCGATCAAATCACATGAATTCCAGGCCGGAGGGCCATGCCACCGGCGTCGAGATCCGTGAGTTGTTGCACCTTCAGGCCGCAGAGGCAGGGTCTTAGCCTTTTGGGGTGGGCCCGGGCTCTCCGCAGATTCAAATGAGAGGTTTTCGGGAGTACGCCTTGACGCCTTGCTTGTTACAAACTGTTCTTGTCTTGTTGATACCTTGATTCAAACCCAACCATGCAGTTTGGCTGAACAAATGTAATCAGATAGGAGCCCCAGCCCCGTTTCAAATGAACAGCATATTGGAAACCCCGCAAGGGAACGCGTGCACCTTGTTTTACTCAAAGCGGGGTTCTAAAGGCAAACACCGGTGCCCCCATTTTGGGGGTCTTGAACATATTTTTTGGAAATGCCATCCATAACTTGTCCGCTTTTGGGGGGTTAAACATCACCCCATGCGCGAAGTGAGGTTCTGTGAGGTTGCTTTTGGCAGGTTGATGTGTTCAACACGTAGCTTATATAATGAAGCCCTGTTGCTGCATGAATTCGTGCCAAAGCCAGTGCGCCTTCTATTCCTAATTTGGCCAGCTTACACGTCATGTGTGTTGGGCATTTGAAAGTTGGCTGTTTATTCCCTGTTGTCGTGATGCTTGGGGACATATGTGCCATGGTCACAAGACCAGTTTGCTTGTGGGTAATAGGGACGGCAACCAACCCTCGATATGGAATGCTCAATTATGGTAGTTCATCTAGATATGTTGTTTGAGGAAGATGTGATAATATAATAATACATGCTTCACTTAGGAGGGACATGGGGGGACTCACTATTCCCACGATCAAACATAGAACCTGCACAGGGGTTCCTTGAAGACAATGCTCCTTTTCATCACCCATGTGCAGATATCATGTTTGTTGTTGGGCGGGTAAGTTTCTCACATAAATCAGGGGCGACTCATTCATGTTTCATCGTTCTCTTGCTGAAGCAGGTAGCTTTGACCGTGCTTCATATAGCCAAGACCTCGGAGTTTGTGTTTTGTTGAATGTCATGTTTTGTTTCTGCTGCAGGTGCGTGTTTTTGTGGCGTGTGTGTGTGTGTGTGTGTGGGTGGGTGCGTGCGTGCATGCGTGCGTGGGTTGGTGGGTGGGTGGTTGGGTGTGTGTGTGTGTGTCTGTGTCTGTGTCTGTGTCTGTGTCTGTGTCTGTGTCTGTGTCTGTGTGTCTGTGTGTCTGTGTGTGTGTTTTCCAGCTTTAGTAATTGTTGCTTCTGATTCTGCACGGTCACAGTTTGCACTTTGCACAACAATCTATTGCATGTGGGCGGGCGGGCGGGCGGGCAGGTGGGTGGGTGTCTATAAAGCATGATAGTGTTATCAGCATCTTTGATCTATTAGCACAAGCACACACACACACACACAAACACACACAAACGCACACGCACACGCACACGCACACGCACACGCACACGCACACGCACACGCACGCGCACGCACACGCACACGCACACGCACACGCGCACGCGCACGCGCACGGGCACGCGCGCACGCGCGCACGCGCGCACGCGCGCACGCACGCACACGCGCGCACGCGCACACGCACACACGCACACACGCACACACACGCACACACGCACACACACACACACACACACACACACACACACACACACACACACACACACACACACACACACACACACACACACACACACACACACACACACACACACGCCGCTGTGAACCTTGTTGCCTGCCACTGTGGGCAATGTGAACCATGGTGGGTAACGGTGGGTAAGAACTGATGAAGGCATGCCAAGACATGCCCACAGCGATTCAGGTCAACCACATACAACAAAGCTTAGATCGATTATTAATGAGTTCTTTCAGAACTTTACTTGGCCCGGGCTTGTGAACCGCAACATGTTGAAGCACATATTGGACATTTCACCCGTCAAGCACTCTTGGGTCGCTGAATCTGCACATTCTACAAGAATTCCAAGCCATAAATGAGGGATCCCGAGGAAATGATTTGCAACATGGTGATCTACGTCAGGTGAGATCGTGATAGAATAAGCCGACTCAATGCATTTGTTTTGCGGCAGGTGGCAAAGCGATTGCCGCCCGGTGTGCAGAGGCGGGTGCGAGAGAGCACCCTGACGTGGTAGGCACCGCGTGTAGTAAGGGACAGCGAACCTCAACTACACCAGAGTGAAACCAGATGGCGTTACTTTTGTTACAGGGGTAAGTCAATGGGATGTCTAAACCAACAGGAGTGCAAGGGAATTGTGCCATCTACTTTGACCCAACTGCAGTTACATGACCACGGAAGTTTCTTCTGAACTTTAAAGGGCCTGAAGAGTTAGAGTGGGGTCGTAGCGGACTTCACTCCATATTGAGGCATGAACACAAGAGGATAATGTGTGCTTTGTTAGCCCTCCGAACCTTTAACAGATGCTCAGAGCCCAAGGGCAGACATGTTTGTTCTCAGTTTCTACGCACCTCTGTGCCGATCGGGTCAGCGAAGTAACCCCGGTACCTGTTAAGTGGGCAAACTTTGTGTTGGGGAATATGCGATCCTGATCGATCCTGTTGAGTTGACAAACTTACTTTCAACTTGTCCAATTGCAAATTCCTTGTGTCACATCACCGGGACACCACCGGCCCACCATCGAACATCCCACCAAAACACCACCGGAACATGACCAACAACGCAACGGGACACCACCAAAACACCAATGCAAGCACAACCGGGACAACGCCAGGCACAAGGCCAACACACAACCGGGACACAACCGAAACACAACCATGACATCACCAGCACACCAACAAAACACCACTAAATCACCAGAACCACCTGCGGGACACCATCAAAACACAACCGGAACACCATAAGCACTCACACAAGGCACACTGACACAATACTAAGACACCACTGAAAGATGACCGGGACACCACCGCACCGCAACACCACTGGGACACCGCCAAAACACAACTGCAACACCACCGCGTCACCACCGGAACACAATCACCTCTGGGAAGCCATCAGGACAATACCGGAACACCACCGGGACACCACTGGGACACCGAGAAATTGCCAGGCCACCGACCCCGGAAAAATCACACGCACGAACTCTGACCAGGTTAGCTGGATGCTGCTCGTTGGGGCCACGGTAGTAGAATGACAACAACTCCCTGAGCTCCTGGACGTTATATTTTTAGGGGCGCACCATTCTAGCAACAAACAAACACTTTGGACCTTTTGTGGTTCATCCACTTCGGAAGTGAGCTGTACCCTTTGACTTTTTAAGGATCATCCCTCGGATGATCCCTCCAGTCTCGATTGTTGTAAATGATGGTCCGTGCCCTTGGCGCACCGTCGGCTTTCATTTGACGGGGCCCTAGTCCAGAAAGGCTTTGTTATTTCTTGACATCATCCATCACAGAGTGCTAGGCCCTATCGTGGTTGCATTCCAATAGTTCAAGCATATACTGAAACTTATTGTTGTAAGGGTCTATCATTTTGTGTTACACGACAGACACGCAGTGGTCAAAACATACTCGGCTACGATGCTCTGATGCAGAGTGGCGGGCCCTTCGCCTCGTGGCGAAATGCAATGGCTTAGGTCACCTTCCGTCCTCTGAGTGGCCCGACATCTTTCACAAACTTCACCTCCGGCCTATGGTGGTTTGCTTTCGTTTGATGCTTTGGACGTTTCGCCTTCCTCATTTTTTAAAAGGAGCTGGGATTGAAATCCCAATCCACCAATCTGGAGCCAAAAGGAGATGGATGTTTGCTATGTTATCCGAGCCCTAGTTGAAACCACCAATGAGGGGTAGCACGCGCGTGCCAGGCGCGTTCAGTTCCATTGCGGCGATCTCTTCGAGTACAACCTGGCAGGACAGGGCCTGGGAGAATGGGGGCAGACATTGCTTCAAGAAAACGAAGCCAAACATGTTACACTCGTTTACTCGCATAGGGTCACCATCACCAAATGTTTTTTGGAAAGTATCCCGCGACCCGATTCTGCGCAGTGAGCCAGATGTTCCTTCGATTTCCCCTAAGGAGATAGCTCATATGTTTGCTATTTTTTCTCAGAAGGAATCCACAAGGACACTTTATGTTTAGGGTTTTTCCAGACGCCTGTTCAACAATCAGTCTCCAAATAAGGCCTGAATCAGGCCTTGTTCAGGCATTTGCAGGAAACCTGGAACAGGGCTGTTTGGGAGGGGTGGATTTGGAGCACCGTTTTTGGAAAGGCATACATTTATATATATATATATATGATGACGTTTGAAGGGGAGCCGACCAGCATGCAACCCCAAATATGAGTTTAGAGGAATCTTACAATTGTAGAAAGTGGGAAGACCACGCATTTGGCTCGTGTGATGTGGACTCCAATGCAATGAAAGCCACCAGCTATTGTTTTTGACACTCAGGCTTACGGGTGTTCTGGACAAGTGTGCTTAAAGCAACCTGCTAGTGCGTTTTACACTTTCAATTAACTTGTTTTGCCCAAAGACTGCAGAGTTAGCTCTGATGGCAGCTCAGGAGAATCGGGCTACGCTACCACTTTGAGGTCCCAACTGGTAAGAAGCACGGAAGATGGTCTTGTGTGCGGTATGCAATTCCAGTGTTTGGTAAAGCAGTGAAGTATTTGCCAAACTGTACAGTGTCAGGCAGGCCTGGGCGTGTTTTGCTGGGGAATAAACAGCCGCGAAAATTAGTAAGCAGGCTTGAGCCACGAAGTTGCAGAGCAGTATGTATGTTGTTGTTCTCTGTGAAGCAGCAACACCAAACGAGTAACAAATGTGCCCGCTCATACGGCACTAGAAGGGTCAAACCACCGGGAGTCGTGGGCTGACGGCAACTTTTGGCGGGGATTTCCACGTCAACCACCAAGTGTGGATTTTAGGCTTTGATCTAGGTTTCGTGGAGGATGGTCTTGGAAAATTTGTTGCCCAGTAGGGTTCCAAAGTGTAAAGACGAAGTGGGTAAAATTCGCAGCTCGAGCCGGGATGAAACCCTGGGGGGTGTTCATGTTCAACACAAGGTGCCCTGGGCTCAAGACTTGTCATGGAAGTGCGGAACCCTGGAGATGGCCATTTTACGGATCACACTCCGAGTGATCGGAATTAAACAAACTGACTTGTCCAAGGCCAAACTTTAAACTTTGAGCTTTCATGTCATGTGTTGTTTGCGTTTAGTGGCGGAGGAATCCAACATAAACAGCTTAAACTTTTGAAACTTTGGGTATGTGTCAAATACGGGAGCCTAGACATATTGGGTTACTCTTAAGGTTTCCTTTTAAACCAACCCCAAAAAGGGTACCCGCGGAGAAAAAAAAAACAAAAAAAACGCACACACACACACACACCCACGCACCCACGCACGCACGCCCGCACGCCCGCCCGCCCGCGCGCACACGCACACGCACACGCACACGCACACGCACACGCACACGCGCACGCGCACGCGCCCGCGCCCGCGCCCGCGCGCACACGCGCACACGCGCACGCACGCGCGTGCACACAGACACACAGACACACAGACACACAGACACACAGACACACACACACACAAACACAATCGCAAACCCAAACACAAACACAAACACAAACACAAACACAAACACAAACACAAACACAAACACAAACACAAACACAAACACAAACACAAACACAAACACAAACACATACACAAACACATACACATACACATACACATACACATACACATACACATACACATACACATACACATACACATACACATACACATACACATACACATACACATACACATACACATACACATACACATACACACACACATACACATACACATATACACATACACATACACATACACATACACATACACATACACATACACATACACATACACATACACATACACATACACATACACATACACATACACATACACACACCCACCCACCCACCCACCCACCCACCCACCCACCCACCCACCCACACCCACCCACCCACCCACACCCACCCACCCACACCCACCCACCCACCCACCCACCCACCCACCCACCCACCCACCCACCCACCCACCCACACACGCGCACTCGTGAGCAAATCTTTCGCGCAGACGCTGACGTCATCCTGGTGAACAGCACGGGCTTCGATGATGCACTTATGCTCCAGATTGGCAGGCGCGGGGAAGCCGCCGGCGTTTGGAGACCGGGAGGCGTTTGTCCACCTTCCTTTAATGCATTGTAAGACTTTGCAAGAAACAAAGCCGACCTTTCGAGCTTAGCTTTCGCCTCATTCTTTCAATAGGCGGTGCCAAAATGACGCCGACCCAAACGGGGGAATGGGATGGGATGTTTGCACGCCGCTTGCATTGCTTGCATTTGAAGGTAATGTTGATCCCGGATTGAGGTACAGGGGAAAGGGTTGTGTTTTGAAAGGAATGATGGTTGAGCAGCATGGGCAACCCAGCCTAGAATTCAGGCAGAGCTACTCTTTGAGCATGTGCCATAAGTTCGTGCGTCCTAATCTTGTTTGACATCAAACAATGCCACAGTGGACAAAATGGCTATGAACTTTAGTGGGGAACTACTCCCTGAAAAATGGTTGGTCGACACACATCGCAACTTCACTGATGTCCAAAAATATTCCCTAAGTAGAGCTTATACCCATCAAACAATCCCAGACCTCCAGTTTCCTTGCTTCCTTTGTTTGGAGAATGACGGAAGTTGCTGTCAAGGTCCGAAGGCCCGTGGGAGCAAATTGTAACGAGCAGAGGACCGGTCCCTATTTGTTTTGCCAGGCAGCCCTCAAAACCTTCCTCACGTATCTTACAAGTTTTTCTGGCGCAAACTTTGTTGCGTCCTGTACTCGTTTTTTGTTGTTGGTTTATTGCTCTGATTAGAAGTTAAGCTTTTCCGGCCAGCAAATCATAGAAGCCACTTACAATCAATTCCACAGGAAGTTAGGTGCAGACGGACCAATCGTGAGGGTTTGTTCTCGCTGCAGAATCTTGTGTGACTGTTTTTGCAAGTTCTGGCCGCTGGCCAAGCCACTAGTCATGTTTGGTCAAATTCCCAATCCGAATCAGCTAACCTGCTTGCTCCCTTGGTGGATACAGACTTGGAATGCTCATGGCTGTTTGGAGTCAACTCAGAGGCAGCTTACCGCAGACCTTTCGGGCCGAGATGCTTTGACGCGCTTGTCGCCGGGCTGAGCGAAAGGCACGCGCCTGGGCAGTGGGGCGGGTGGCTACGGTGATTGTGTTCAAGTGGGAATTGATTGATATTCCTGGACCCCACATGACCATGGGTGAGGAAGTCATTTGGTTGGCAAGTTGTCCTTTTTCCCGAATGGTTATCCCATGTAAGCCTTTTGCTCAGCCCCCAACCATTTGTTCAATCAACATATTCTGCACATGGAAATCCACTGGAGGGCAGAGCTTTGTATAAGCACAATGAGCAAGAGTGTTTCCAGCGCGACTGAGGCGCAATCACAAGCTGCGGATAAATCTACCGTAGGGGCAGTCTCAGCCAGAAAAGGTGCGGATATTTGCCCTTGCGATTCTTTGCATGGATTGGGGCAGGCCCCTTTAGTGCATTGACTCACTTGAAGTAAGCTAATGTACTGTACAGGGGTCCTCTTCAAGGGGAAGCCCAGATGTCACTAATATGTGCATGCGCGTGCAATCCGTTCGCCCTCATTTCCCCCTGCGACCTATCAATCATGGTGGTTTTCCCAGACTTCCTCGTCCACCCTGCCCTTCCCTTTTTAAGGGGTCTCCAACATCGTTTCCGCTTTATCGTTTCCGCTTTGATACTTCAACACCTGTGAAATGCAATGTCAATCAGAAGCTATATTTGCTGTCTACTGTTCCAATGCGCATTGCGAACGCACACAGGGTTAGTTTTTAGTCGAGCCAAACAAGTGAGCCTTTAATGGATTGGGTTCCCAGCAAAAACTGGCAGCAAGTGATTTGTTGCCTGTCATCCCCTTTGAATTCATGCAGTAGTCGTTAGTCGTGTGGATGGGCATCAACCTCTTTGGGCCACTGATCACAGAAAGGGTTATCCAGTAATCCAGCCATGTTCCACAACCCAGTTGTATTTTTGTTTCATAGGGAGCGACAAAACGCCCATCTCCGAGTCGCGTTCTGAGGCAATGCACAAGTACCGGCTTTTGTCCAAGAAGGGCGAGGGTACCTTTTCGGAGGTGCTGAAAGCGCAGTCCATCAAGCGGCTTGGAGAAGGAACTTGGCGCCGCTTCATCCGCCACAGCTGAACTGAGGTTCGGTCAAATTTCATTTACACCAACATAATGTGGATCACATTTGGCGCACTCACACTTTCTACTATCGGGGATCACCAAACTCCAGCGTAGTTGGAAGGAAGACCAAATTGAAGCAAGTTTTTGTTGGGTCCTATTACTTGCTGGTTCTCAGTAGGCAATGGGGTAACGACCCCGTATGCATCCTAAACACACTGAAATTTGACAGTGTCTCAAGTGAGGTCCGGTAAGCATGTGGCGATCAAGTGCATGAAGAACACCTTCGACAGCATCGACCAGGTGAACAACTTGCGGGAAATTCAGGCGCTTGAGCCGTGAGCCGGATTGGGATGTTCATACCCTCACCCAATACCCATTTTTCAAGGCATCATGGAACCGGGCCCATTGAAAATTGCATTTGGTGTAGGGGGTACACAAAAGGCCCCTTGGAAGGTCCCTTGTCTCTGTTGGAATCAGCAAGTCCCAACCTGCCGGGATGTTGTCCTTGGACATGACCTTCACCCCTGCTATCCCTTTTGGGCTAATCTCTAACCACCATCCGCAAGACACGGATCACTTTTTTTGCAGTGAGTCAACTTTGGACCAATCTAAAGGGGATAAGCTTAAGAGGCGGCCCCGGTGAAAAGGAGCACCTCGCAGCTTCGCAGAGACCGAAAAGAAAGAGCGAGCAAGCCCAGGTTTGTTGCCGCTCCGAGGGAGCTTGATTGGTAGAGCTTCTCGACTTTAGCATGTCTAGACGGTCTCCAAGCCCCCCTTGCAACAATCTTACACATACCACCTCTGTGATTTTGATAGCACTTTGAGGTGCCCTGTTAAAAAGAGATGTTCGTTTGAAATCAACCAACGGGCAGTTTGGTCCCCTCAACTCAAAGGGGGTTTTCATGTTCTGCCTCCAAACCTCCAGCCGATGATCAACACAACTACACAGGTACGTGGCATAGCTGGGAAGGGTTAACACCTATACTTGGATAATATAAAGGGCTCAAACATTACAGACGCACGCACACATTATTTGCTACTACTTAAAGCCTGCTACGAACGGAAACGGAACCTTGTTATGAAGACTAGAGTAGAGCGCAACACCCCATTCGCCATTTTAGTAGGTACGTGGTTCTGCTACCTGGTTTTGTGAAGGTCAAAGTAAGGGTTGCACAAACCTTTATTACGATCTTGGTAGAACCAAAGCTCGACGGGTTTACGGCGCGCCTTACTTGGCAAGCAAGTCAAGATAAGAGTACTGTGTTGACCTCACTCAGGCCTGCTGGGAATTGGCATGCAAGAACTGAGTCGGCTCCCCATTCGCAAATGAACGTGGATTCCAAGAAGGGGGCGCTTTCAACCCAAAAGGAGATTTGGGGAGAAGAGCATCCCTTTTGAAATGAAACAGTTCTGGCCGAATGAACCTGCTGAGATACACACTTTCTCTCACTTTCCCGCCATTTGTTTGAGCTTTGGGCTTCTTCTGGTTTTGGCCCAAGGAAAGTGGCAGAGCTGGGCCAATTAGGTTTTCCAGTCGTCGGTTTGGTTTAGTCTCATTTCTTAGGGTATCCACTGCCCTCAAACCACTGCCCGTAATCACTAACCCCTAGCCTTAACAACACAAACCCCCAGCCACATAAAGCCCTAGGCACGTTGATTCGCAAGCACATTTACACCTAAGCGCTACATGGGGTACATACCTCTTGTAGCGCCGAAAACAAAAAGATTGGGAAGTGTAGTCGCTGTGTCTTTGAGCCTCGCCAACCCACCCATAGGCCTTGCGGCGCCTTGCCGGACATCCCAACATCATCAAGCTCCACGTGCCTCGGCCTTGTGGCGCCTTTTCCGATCTGGGTTTCCTTTGGCATCCCTTTGCAGGGTTGCCAGTTGTTTTACATTTGCGGATTCGACTGGGTAAATGCCCCAGCAAGTGCGGATATCCGGCCTTTTGATCCTTATGACATTTGATCAGACCCTTTAATACCAGGTGTTGAGTATGACTCGCCTTTCTCCTACTCCGAGGAGATACTTTATGATGAGCCTACTGGACGCCTTGCGCTGGTCTTCGAGCTCATGGACATGACCGGGCCCCAGAGAGTTGTGGATTGATCAAGCGGAATTGCAGATTAGCGGATCCGCAAAGCTGCCGTCTCAGCCATAGGATCGCATGCAAATCATAGCGAGCTCACTGATCCAGAAGGCGATGGGTCATTTGCGAATTGTCAGGACACCCTATTTAACACCAACTTTCGGCATACCAGTGGAGTTCCCCATGTAACTGAGAAAGTAGACATGGGCATGGGAATCCACCACTTTGGTACCATAGAAAGGGGCGAATCTCTACACACACACAAACACAAACACACACACACACACACACACACACACACACACACACACACACACACACACACACACACACACACACACACACACACACACACACTGACACTGAGCTTCCACAATCTTGTCCCCTAGTAGGCTGACTCGTCCAAAGCCAAACTGTCCAACGTTGAGCTGGTATTTGTTGTCTTCGTTTAGTGGCCAGAACCAAAAAGACAGTTTGAACTTGTAGAATCCTTGGATTTGAACTTTAGACGTTTGTCGGGGACTCGGCGACTGGACTGTCGATATCATCATCATCCCCGCTTACGGGAAACTTTCGAGTGGATTTGATGGAAACCATCAAAAATCCTTGCTCCACACACGTGGCACATACCTGGACGATGAACTCCTGAGGGACCCTTTGTCAGGCGGCATGTTAGAGGGAAGTTGTTTTTCGCAAGGCTCAACACCGACTTCCTGCGGCTTGCAAAAAAGTTGCTTTGAGTCTTGATTGTAAAATAGTTGTGCGGAAAGACAAACAACACCGATCCTGTGGGGTTGAGATCGATTCCCAATGGACCCTACCTTGCATGTTGTTGGGTTGGACCTTTAACATTCAACTTCTTTAGAAAACGTGTGTGTAGCCCCACTAACCTCTCCAACAAACATATTCACTTTTTGCGGGAGGGTTTTAGCCCCGCAGCTCAACGCGACCTTGGGACTGTTGGGCCGACTGTTGGGTTTCCGAATGCGTCTGGTGACAGGAATGTCTACGAAGCCATCAAGGGGCGAAGACATTATCTGCCGGAGGCGAAGACAAAGCACTACATGTTCGATGCCTGGACGAAATTCCTGAGCTCGCGTCCAGTAGTACTCCGTTCACGACTCGATGATGGGCGTGCTTGTGTTTTTGGAGTTGGTATCCTTTTCAGGTCGGCTTGAAGAGCAACAACAGGCAAACACCCATGGCGGGTTGCCCTATTTTGACGCCTACCCGGATGAGGTACTGACAATATGTTGTTAAAAGAGTGAGTCACTGATGAAGGAGTGGTTTCCCTTTAATGTTCGGTTGAACCCTCCCCAGAAACGGTGCAATCTGTTGAAAGTTATCACAAACGCCAGGGGATCACCCTTTTTTTCCAATTTTCCTGCGTCCTTCTGGGGAAGAACTAATTTGGTCCGGGCTTCCCATAGTACCCCGAGGCCTAGGGACCCTCCCCATAGTATCATAGATCCCTCGGCAAGGCCTGAGTGAAACGAACAATCGCCTTCCCAAGAGCATCTCTGGGGGTTCCCGAGCGAGTGGGATGTCCCTGGTGTGGGGGAGGGGGTGGAGGAGGGGTTGCCAACACCCGCATGTTTTCAAACAGAAAAGACTCAGCACGGCGGAAACGAAGGTTCAGTTCGGTGTTGGTTGGCACCTTCCTTGAATATCAGCAAAGGGCTAGCCCTTTTTCATAGGAACCCGCTGGGCAGCTAAGAAACCGCCATCCCATAGCCGCTTTTTTGGAAAGGCCGAAAGATTCGGGACATGTGAAGGCAAATGGATTGGGTAATTCTCACATGTGGTGTTTAGTTGCGCAAGTTCAAAAAGGACATTAGGGCTAGTCATTAGACCCTCTACACCAGAGTGATTCTCAGAGCCCTTGCACCCTTCTTGAGTTGTGGGGCCCGAAATTTCTTCATTTTTGGTTGTCCCCTCTTCGTCATGGGGCAACCAGTCCAGCGCGTCTGGGAAGGTGAGCATTTGACGGCTCCAAACCATATTATGGGAGGTTGTCAAAGTGGTGGATTCCCTTGTAGTTACTATTTTCAAGCACCCCATATTTTGAGAAACACCGATATACCTCGCGTGTTTTCTTTGTTTGGTCTCTAAACGCAATCGGGCTAACGTCAGAGCACACCCTTCGACGAGGTATATAACATAGCCCTTGCACCTGCAGGGTTCGCTGCGGGGGGCCAAACTCCACTTGTTGAGATGGATGAACCCCCATAGTGAGATAAACCACCAAACGGGTGCAGGAATTCGTTCATCCACAGTATGTGTCCCCTTCTGGTGGTTTTAAGCATGACTGTGCAGGCCCTGCCTTAACTGAGTCCTGGTGGGTTCAAGAACCTCTTTAAAGGCACCTTAGCTGTGCCATTCATGATCCCATGCAGCTCCTTGTCTTGCTTTCTTTTAGGGAATAGGTGAATACGTAAACTGTCCTCATGGGAATTTATTGATAAATGTTCGTCCAGGAACATGTCCATATACGCGTTTACGCCCCCCCCCCCAGCACCAATTTTGCTTGCGATGTGATTTCACTTGAATGCTATTGGATTGGATATTTAACTCTAAACTTGTGTGGGACAATCATTGTGTCCACCAATTTAACTTGTGTGGGACGATTATTGTTTCCACCAACCTGCAAGAGTTAAACTTTTGTCAGGTGGTAGTAGCCATTAAGTTCAGGAAGAGTCCAGAGACTTGATCCTCACATATTTGACAGGTGTACAAAAACGGATGTGAGGTAATTGTTTGAATCAAAGGTTCTCGCTGTAATTGTCCCATTATGAATCCAGGGATTCTGCCTCCCTAAAACGGCAACAACCGAGGAACACAAGTAGAATCTTAGTTCATTCTTGTACTTGAATATTATTTGTGGAGTTGCAATATACCTAGAGCAAGCTCAGCGGAAACTTAGTGGAATCTTGGTGGAGTCTTAGTGAATCTACTGGAATCCTTGTGGAATGTAAGTGGAATCCTACATTGAAACAAGGTGGTACCTTAGAGGAATTGCCGCGGAATCTTAAGTGGTATCTTAGTGGAAGCTTAATGGAGTCTGAGAGGCATCTTGCAGGAATCTTGATGGAGTCTTAGCGGCATAATATCAGTGGAGTCTTGGCGGAATCAGTGGAATCTTAGGCGGAATCTTCGCTGGAATCTTGGTGGAATCGTAGGGAATCACAGTGAGATATCAGTGGAATTACAGTCGAATCTTGGTGGAATTGCTTTTGATCTTAGGAGATTTTGAAAGGGCTCGACCACATGCACCGCAACGGCATCTTCCACAGAGACGTGAAGCCTGAGAATCTTCTGCTCCTCGACGACGAGGCGCTTCGAGAAAACAAATCGAAGCGAGAAGTAGCACTATCTCCGAACAAGCCTTATTACGGGTTTAATGGCAACCTAAACATAAATTTCCTGTGGACCCCTGATGGGCCAAGCTCGGTCCATGGCCGTCAGATCAAGCTGGCTGACCTGGGCAGCTGCCGGGGGATCTACTCACGCCAGCCCTTCACCGCCGCTCGGTTGAAGCTTGGGTCATGTTCGGCTCACCGGGCAAGATGAATGTGGTATGTCTCGACCCGAAGGGGATTCTTCCCGCCCCTTCTCTGCAGTTCCCCAGGCCTCCCGTGCTGCCCCTTGTGTGCTTTTCTGGAAGTAGTGTCCTCAACAACCCAAAAATCGGTTGCCCACCTATTGCCCCCTTTGTCTTTGTTTTTGGGGGCATGTACTTTTATCGCAACATGTTTAATTTCATGCCAATGCCCAACGCGGCATTTGGCTCAAGCTTTTTGTTCCGGCAACCCTGCTTGCAATCACGTCGGCGCCTCAACACGGCGACCTGGAGCTCTGCAGCAAAAGGCGCTGCGGCCCTCTCTGGTTGGTGTTGGTGTTGCTGGTGGTTGGTCAGGACTTGGGATTGGGAACGGTGCGCAATTGGTTTGCTTTGCTTGCTTCGCTGCATTGTTTGCCTGCTTGGTTTGCTGCTTTGTGCTTGCTTTCGGTTGTCTCTGCCCTTGCTGGGTTCATTCATCATTTGGTTAAAGGCACCCTTTTGGTTCGTGTTTGTGCCGGCCGAGGGCACCCGCTTTGCCCTTGGGACCGGGGGGATAAGGTGGTCTCTTCTTGTTGGTGGGTTAGGGCCTGTTTTATCCATCCCGAAACTCTGTTTCAAACCCTTTCGCAGGTTATCAGCCGTAGGATTCGTCCTCGGTTGGCACCGCGAACCCCATTTAATAACAACCCTGCAGGCGCCGTTTTCCATAGGCTACTGTAGGACTCATGGCGGGAATCACCGAGGATGGACCTCATGTGGTGACCGATGAGTGGGTTCTCGGCCAGGCCGGAATCTTGGACGTTGTGAATGACGACCAAGTGCCCGGACAGCCGATGTTTTCCGGTCCTGACTTTTTGTCGGACCACACTTTTTCAGAAGCAATGCCTTCAGGAAGGTCCAGTGCTACTCGCACTGATGACCTATCGTCTAATGCCTCAAGAGCTAATCGCTCTCAGGGTCATGGGGCTAATCGTCCTGACCATGATGATTCCGTCTCAGGACGTGATGATGACGAGCCCGGTATTGCACCTGGAGCTCAATCCTCATCTTTCCCGGAGCTGATGAATATTGGTCAGTCCGAGTTTCGTGACTCTCGAAGTAGCAGTAGACCTGTGCCAACCAGCAGTATAGTTTTTCAAGCGCTCGGTAATCCCGAACCTGGTACATCCAGTGGAGTTGCATTTGACGTTCATCTGCCGACCGAATCCGGTGGGCTCGATTGGAGAGCCTCATGGCCTAACGACGGAAACATTTTTGGTATGGATTTTGCCGCATGGATGCCAGGGCCACCCGCCCCGTCATCTTTTCCACAATTCCAAAGCCCAAAACGGGCTGCTGGAAGCGATGAATTCATGCTACCTTTGTCGATTGAGAATCTCAATCCTGACGTGGCCAGCCGTAACGTCAGGCCAAGACCGTCGGTAAACCCGACCATGAGGAACATGTCCCCTCCCCCAGGACTTTCAGGATTTGAGAGCCCTAGGGAGCGTAATATCGTAGATAGATTGGATTTGCATCCCAGTCCAACCCCAAGCAAACGATCAAGGTCAAATTCGACTGGATCGTATAGGGCAAGGGGGATGGATCGGGAAACTGCCCACAGGGGTAACCCCAGTGCGCGGGACTCAGGACGCGGTCGATCAGGCGATCCCGCGTCGATTGTCGGTAGGGATCCGCTAAACGCGGACACGTTGATTAACGTGCTTGATGGGATCGAAGCATTCCAGGAGGAATTCAATAGGTCGAGTGGCCCGAATGTACAGCCTGTTCGCCCTACGCCCAAAGCGGCTTCCTCTCTCGCCATTGACAACACAGACGGAGCTGACGTTCCGATTGAGTCCGAGTCTATGATGGCATCAAGTTCCAATCACAACAACACTGTCAGCAGCGCTACCGATGTTGAATCAATGTCTGAGTCTAGAGCGTCCAATGCGACTGATCTGCATGACGTTGTCATTGCTGATATGAAGCCTGAGGTTCCTATGCGGACTGATAGGCCGGTAATTCCCAAATTGTTTGTGACAAAGGGTCTAGGCATGCCACAGCCATCAGCTGTTCGTGATGCCAGAAGATCTGCACCGTATCAGAGTCAGTCTCCGAATCGGAGCGAATTCCCACGGCCATCAACGGCGGTACAAGATGATTTCAGGACACCTCCGAGATCTAATCCGATCATGGTTGATTTGTCCACTCCTCGAGATCGCGGATCAGGATTTGGTCCTGCGAGTGAGGAGCAACCCAACGAGGTTGCTGATCTTGTAACAGCCCTTGAAAGAGGGAGAGTGGACTCTTCGGTAAGTGCGATCATTCATCGCCTGGTTGCTAAGGTCGAAGACCTTGGGCGTAGGAATGATAGAAGTGATCAATGCATCAAGCAGCTCTCCACTGAGGTTAACTCGTGGAGGGCCAAATACGACCAATGCGTCCATGTGAACAGCACGTGTACGCAGGCTGCGAACGCGGCCATGCAGCTGTCACAAGGGACTAAGGACATCGTGACCGAGCTTGGCCAACGCGTCAAGATCGTTTCCAATCGCATGATAAGCATAGGCGATGCCCTAAATGAGAGAGCCAGCTATGATGATGTTGCTCGCTCCATCACCCAAGTTCAAACTGTCTTTGAATCTCTTTCTGATCGAGTAACCGGGCTTATAGCTCGTGTTGATATGATCGAGAGATCTCTAGTGGAGAGCCAATCCAACCATCCTGCGATTGGTGGAGTAAACCTCAAAATCGAGGACCTGTCCACTAGGGTATGTCAAATTGATAGGATGATGCAGGATGTCGAACAATGCTGGACAAATAATAGGGACGGCATGAAGTGGGTTAAAGACCAACTTTATGAAACACAAGCCAACCTTGAGATAAAGTCAAGGGACTGCAAATCCTACACGGACAAGCAAAACACTCATAACATGGCCGTTTCGACTACGCTCAACAGTAAGCTCGAGCAAATGCTCGAGGTGCTGGGTAATACGGCCCAGAGAATCAACTCCCTCGAGTCAAGGCACTCGAACCAGGCATCAAGTAGTGGATTGAACGATCGCACAGGAGGAAGGCGTGCCGCGTCCCGTACTCCGGATAAGCGGCCACCTCCACCTGGTCCTCCTGATGATGATCCTCCACCACCTCCTCCTCCTGATCGGCAAAGCCCAGGAGGAGGGGGGAAGAAGAGTGCTGCCGGTGGGAACCCTGGCGACCCTGGTAGACCCAGGTGTAAATACGTAGGTGATGGAAATAATCACCTCATGGCTGAGTTTCACTGCAAAGGATGCAGAGGTGATATTTGTGAGTATTGTTTCTCATTCAAAGAGAACTTGTGTGAAGAATGTTCCCGTAACGGACCCCGATGCGGTGTCTGTAGGGAGAGCTCGTTCCTGACCAAGGGAACTGAGTGTCAGTTTTGTAGGACCTACTACTGCACCAGACATTCTGCTGGGCAGGATGACTACAGGAGATTTGGATTTGTCCAGGGTCCCTGTTGTCTTGCGTGCCTTAGGGACGAAACTAGGAGAAGAAGGGATCCCGATGGTAACCGTGTCAGGAATAGATCTCCTGGAGGCGCACCTGAGACGAACCCGACGCGGTCGTACTCGCCGCCTCTGCGGCCACCCGTTGACAGATTCCGTGACAATCCCACTGGGGGTCAACCCAACGCGGCTGACCTTCAGAGCCCTCCGAAGGCTACGCAACCCATGCCCCTGGATAAACGTGAAACCGGATATTATCCAGGATTTGATCCCAACGGTACAAGGCCGAAGGATCCTTCAGGCCTTGAGCCGCCGACCATGCGTGGCCCCGATCCTCCTGACAAGAACTGTCGGATGTGTGATCGGGATATTCCTGACCCCAGCAAAATTGGGGAATGTAAGATATGCATGAAAAGAGCATGTGAGATTTGCATTCCGAAGGCTACTCGCCTTTGTCCTGTATGTGCACTGTCAATCGGTAGTTCTCAGGTTCCACAGCATCTTTTCGGAACTAGTGGCGGCGGATACAGTAGCCACCATGATCCGAACTGTACAGCTGCGACTAAGTGCATTCCCATAGACCTCCCGCCAGAGCCCGACGCGGCTGGGCTGAGGGTATGGATAGCCAATATGAAGGAAGCTGTTAGCAATGCCTACAGCTATGATGGACTTTACGTCATCAATTGGCTAACTGAAGTCGAGAAGGCAAAGACCTTTGATGAACTGGATGGGGAATGTAAATACCACATCCTTGAAGCCAGGTTCAATGCAGCCATTCGGAAGTGCATCAAGACTGTTGCAATTATTGATAAGATTAATCGTCTCACCGAAGCCGCTCAACGCTCCAACAACCGCATCAAGAGTAGGCAGATCCTGTGGCTCTTATACGACCACTTGAGGACTGCGAATATCGGAGAGCAATCATTCAGGATAATTGAGCTCTCAAACTTGCGATGCAGTGTTTCTTCTTTCTATGCCGAAGAGGAGCGACTTGAAAGGTTCATCGCGAAATGGGATCACATCCTTGCGGGTCTCGATGAACCGCTGACCGAGCAAGTAAAGCGGTCGCTATTCAGTGAGAAGGTTAGACACCTCAACTGTTTGGCTCATGATATCAGGGAATGGGATAGGAACATATCCAACCCTGATGTTTGTAGCTATGAGTGGCTTCGTGCTCGTTGTAAGAACGAAATTAACCACTGGAGGGTTCGTAAGAACCAGGTCAATACGCACAAAGACTTTTACGAACGATCTCAGTCCAGGGACAGAGCCCAGAAACCTGGTGCTCCTGGTCCTCCCGTCAGGAGACGATCTCCGTTCGGAGATTCCTATAGGCCTAATCGGCCTCCTAGTGATCCAAGGAAGAGGACCGGTAATACCCCAAGTCCTCATCGAAGGGACAAGTACTCTCCCAGGAATCGGGAGCAGGACAAGCGGCGTACGCCTAGCCCTAGGGGTGAGCCCCCAAGGAGGCCCAGATCTACGTCGCCCGGTGCTCCTGCGATTGATGCGTGCAGGGACTTCGCGCGTGGATACTGTTCGCGCGGACAAGAGTGCAAATTCGCACACACAAGAACTGGGAGTTCTGATGCGAAACGCAAGGAGCGTCCTCCCCTGATTCCAGGGTACTGTGCCCAATGGGTTTCCTATGGAAAGTGCATGAGGGATAAGTGTGATTACAAGCATGCAAAGCCACCTGAGCATTTGCTGAAAGAAGCGAAGCAACACACTGCGGCCCCAGCGACCGAGTCTGCCGATGCGCAACCCGAGTCTGCTGAACCTACTACCACTGCTGACGACAGGACATATAGTCCTGCCCCTGATTTGTCAGCGGGTTTTTGAGAGGGGCGGGCCGTCACCCTCAGGCTATTGGGCTTGTTGCCTGCCCTGCTCATCCCATAGCCAAGGCATATGAAGAGTATAGAGCTCGGTTTCAACGCCCTGAAGGGACAATGGAGTGGTCAGTGACCACTATTGGCGCTCGTACACTGCAAGGTACGTGTCCGGGCGGCCCGAATATCAGAGCTGTAATTCGCAGACGAACGATTCGTCTCTCGGACAACGCTCTGATTGATGATGTCGATTTGAGTGTACCGACTCGTAAATCCGTTTTATTCAGACGGATTCCTGGGCCAATTGACATTAGGACGGATTTCTATTACCTGCCCGGTAAGTGCGGCCAGTATAACTCTGAGCTCGCGAAGGCAGTGAGGGATTAAGCTCACTGCTCGCAGGCTGAGTTTCAATGACAATGCTGAAATTCAGCAAGTTGAGAATATAAGGACACGTGACGAGCCTAGGCTGATCATGAATCGGCGGTCGCATTCTCACCCCATTCACCCGGATAGGTTGCGCCATCCTCCCGAGGTGATTGCGATGTCCGAAGAAAATGCTAGAATCCTAGCTGCCACTACTAGACAGATTGTACAGTTGCAATTAGGTGAGTATGTGCCTGATAATAGGTGGGCTCGTCGCCCTCGAATGATCAGGGAAAATGTTCCTGATCAGATGCCTGCTATGCCTGGCCCACAAATCGAAATCCGGTGGCTTGCTGACACTGGGTGTCCTTTCGACTTGGTTGGGATGCACGACATTCCCGCGCAGGATCATCGCCACATCAAGAATGGGCGAATCCAACATTCCTTGCAAACCGCAAATGGTGTTGCTGGGACTCAAGGTAGAGTTGATGCAACTGTTGAGTCACTTGACGAGGATATTGAAGCCTTCGTCATGGATAATACACCCTCGATTGTATCGATAGGGCGTAGGTGTGTGGATTTTGGATACAGTTTCCGGTGGGATGCTTTTGAGACGCCTGTTCTCATTAGCCCATCCGGGAGAACTGTTAGGCTCGACGTTATAAACAACGTCCCATACCTGCCTAAAGGGCCGGTCATATTTGGAGCCCCGAACTTAGATGCATGTCCTGCGATACCGGCAATGCCCGGTCCAGTAATTGCCATGAACGATTCACTGTACCCTGCAGCCCCCTCTGAGGCCGACGCGCCTAACGAGGGGGGTGAAGTTGTTGAAATCAAACACCCTGAGGGCTACAGGACTGAAGTCCAGTTACGTGCTGAAGCTAAAACGCTTCAACACATGATGTCACATTTGCCAAAGAATCCTTTTTGCCCACATTGCCAACGCGCAAAGATGGAGAACGTGCGTTTGCACCGCCGGGGCGGTGCCGACGCGCATGAATGCACGAAATTCGGTGATATTGTCACTGTTGACACGATGGTGTTACACGGTTTAAAGGACCGTGGTGTGAATGGTGAAACGGACGCAGTCGTGTTTTACGATCTTGCGACCAAGTACATAGATGTACTCCCTGTTTTTAGTCGTTCTGTACCTAATACGGTAGAAGCCTTTCACAAGTTTATGGGTCCCGAACCCAAGATTGGTCTGTTATACTCGGACCAAGCCAGAGAGTTTCTTGCGGCTACTCGCCGAATGGCTTGGGTGCATCACATGTCCACACCCGGAATGCCAAAGACGAATGGCATCATTGAAAACAAAGTGAAGCTAGTTCTGCATGGAGCAAGAGTACTCCTCAGACAAGCCGGCTTATCGCCCAAATGGTGGCCATTTGCCGTTCGCGCATTTTGCGCGGCCAGAAATCTCGAAAATCGAGGTGAAGGAACCGCATGGGGAAAGAGAAACGATGACAGGGACTTTCCCGGTCAACTCATCCCATTCGGATGTCTTGTTGATTTCAAGCCAATCGCGCCAAAACCGCGTAGGCTCGAAAAGGGGGGGCTCAAAAACGCCTCCGAACGGGACGACCATCACAAAGCTGATGAAATTCCTACAAAAGATCACTGGATCTTCGATGAAGAATCTGGCAAACTCGTCAGAGTGCACGTTGAACCAAGGACTAAGCTATTCAAAGCTGACTGCGTTGATGCTCCAATCGAGCATATTCGTCTCACCGCTGACCGTGATACATGGGTTCAGTATGATGAGGAAAATGGAGAAATGATGCACTCCGTAGACTGGAGATACGGTCCAGATTCCAACAAGGAGCTAAAAGCCCCGTGGACTGGCGAGACGTATTTCACTGTAAAGCCAAAAGAATTTGACCCTCTTGAGGACTCTGATTACGAGCCCGAAGGAGATGATGAACCAGCTGATGATTCAGGGCCGTCCGATCACGGAGAGGACGAGTACAGTAATGTGCCCGCTATGCCGGCACAAAAGATTGACCCTGCATCTAAAGCGCCCAAATTCGGGCCAGTGTCGAAGCCAGGGATTTTCCTGGGTTATAGATTAGAGCCCGGTGGTCAGTGGAAGGGCGACTACTACGTTGCCGATCTTGAACACTTTAGGAACGGATTTTCCCGACCCAGTGTTCATCAAGTCAAAAGAATTTGGCGGAACCCCGAAGAGGGATACGTCTTTCCTATGTTGGCCGCCTACGAGCGTATGACTAGGGAGGTCCAGCTCCTAGATACTGGAGAAGGTAAGGGTCTTCCCAAAGCGGATGCTCCAACCGAACCGGACAACCAGCTCAATGCCGATGGTCCGGGTTCTGATCAGTGGTGATCTTGCCGTTGACTCTGAAGCACCTGCTGATGTTCCTGAAAGGGACCACTGGGTGCGTGATGAAGAGTCCAAATCCTGGCACAGACATCATGTCGATGCTAGGCAAGCCTTTTTCGGGGATGATAAATCTCCACTGCCTCTTGGAGGCCCGTCTCAAGCGGATGTGGATGATTATCGTGTCACTCATCTAAAATACATTGACTCTACGCAACAGTGTATCCGTGATGACAGGAGAATCCTGAACCCTGGACATCGAGTCAGAACTCAAAAGTTCTGGACTGGTGTGACCATTCTGTATGATAAAGGGCATGCTCCTTCTAGGGCTCCGAGGGTCACTCTGACCAAGTTTAAAGATAGGTTAGACAAAGTCAAAGACCTCGATGCAGGTGAGCCTAAAGCCCACGCCTTACACGGTGATGAGCTCGATTATGAGCAGAAGGAGGAAAGAAAGGAGAGGTCCTATTCTGGATCTGGTAAGCCCAACTCCATTTCTTCTACTGACTGGAAAGGTATGTCCGTCGGTATGCGAAGGATATACATCGAGGCTGAAAGGGAGGAAGCTCTGAAACGAGCGCGTGCTGGCGAAGCCGCACCATCCAAACCAGCTGGACCCGCTTTGATAAAGCGGAGATTGTTGATAGAATTTGCATGCGAACCTGACTCTAAGCTCTCCGCCACAATGCTGGAACAGGGGGGTGACGCGATTCGCGTACACAAAGAGTCGTTCGACATTTTAAAGAATAAGGATATGACCAGTTGATTGAGATCGTCGATCAGAATCCTGGTTGTGACTTATGGGGCTCGATCCCGTGCGGACCGTGGAGTACTTGGCAGTACGTTAATTTGTCTCAGTACGGTCCCGAGTTCGCAGTAGAGCTCAACGAAGCTAGACGAACGTCGATGGTCATGTTTGCTGCTTTCCTTCGTGTCGCCAAACGCGTGCGTTTTAAGGGAGGTAGAATTGCATTCGAGTGGCCGAGGCATTGCCTTGGTTGGAAACAGCCATTTATGAGGCGTCTAATCGACGATCCCGACATCAGGTGTGTCGATGTTGACGGTTGCGACTTTGGAATGCAAACGTCCGATGGTGTTCCCATCAGGAAGCAGTGGCGGATCGCCACTTCTTGCCCTGAACTAGCCAACGAGCTACGAGGGCGCACGTGTAGCCACGAAATAGGCTACCCCCACGCCAGGATCGAGGGAAGCCTTACGCCCTTGACTGCGCGATATCCTATTGGGATGTGTAAAGCCGTAATTAAAGGTCTTACGGGCATAAGCCCTATGCGGCTGCCCCTGCTACCTTGAGCGAGGAGGACGATGCTCCTGCTGCGCCTGTTGAGGTAACGGAGGCCGATCCGTGTGCATGGAGACGAGACAAGGATGCCTTGCTCGTCCACATGTTGAACAGTTATGCAACTCTCCCTACTCGGCAAACGCCTGGCTCTGCGGGCTTAGATTTAAGCTCGTGCGATGAAATCATCGTTCCCGCTAAGGGAAGTGCTCTTGTGCAAACTGGATGCGCCTTTACTTTCCCAAGCGGAGTTTACGGCCGCATCGCACCGAGATCAGGTCTGGCAGTCAAGCACATGCTAGACGTAGGTGCAGGAGTAATTGACCCTGATTTCTCAGGAGAAGTGAGAGTGATGCTTTTTAATCACTCTGACTATGAGTTTCGAGTTCGACCTGGAGACAGGATCGCTCAACTCATACTCGAGAAAGTCATGATTGTTGATGCCAAGATCACCGTCAAACAACCCGACGTAACCGTCAGGGGGGTTAATGGCTTCGGCAGTACCGGCGGGTACCCTGCTGGTCCCGCCATAGGGTTAAATGGAGATCCTGTTCCGCCAATGCCCAGATCGAACAAGGCTTCGGGGCATCAACCCAACCTACAGGGCATACCAACTTTTTACGCCTGTGTAGCAAGGCCTGTGACGAAGAAGGAGCAAGCTGGTAACGACAAAGCGCGTGCAGCTCTCCTCAAGGAGTGGACAAAGCTCCGAAAGTTGGGATGTTGGGATGAGTTGAGAGTTAGAGAGTGGAAGAAAGTTGCTGCCGAAGCGCGAGCAAATGGCAAGACAGTCCATGTAGGAAGAATTTTTGACATATGTGTGGAGAAGAATCATGAACTCCCTGAGGATGATCCTAATAGGAAGTACAAAGGGAGAGTAGTGTTTGAGGGATGCTTTGTGAGGGACCAGGCAAATCACTGGGCCATGTTTTCCGAAGCTACCTCATGCCCGGCAACAATGGCCGCAGGCAAGATGTGTGATGCATATGGCATGTTGCCTGGTCACGCACTACAAGTCAGTGATGGCGAATCCGCCTATACCCAAGCTAAGCTACTGGGTCCCACGACATGGGTGCGTCTTCCTAAGGATCAATGGCCGCAAGCATGGGTAGATGCTGGCTATGACGATCCGGTCTGTCCGTTGATTCTTGCCCTATACGGGCATCCTGATGCCGGCACGTTCTGGGAAAAGCATTGCGAAGCAAGGCTTATTGAGGTCGGTTTTATCCGTGTCCCGGAATGGCCGAGTGTGTTTTATCACCCTAAGTATAAGCTTTTTCTTGTGGTGTATGTTGATGACTTCAAGATGAGTGGCCCATCCGCTAGCCTATCGATCGGATGGGACCTCATTAGTCGGGTAATTACGATGGAACCGCCGGGTACCCTAAAGCGGTATCTGGGCTGCGAGCATGAGTTTGCTGCAGCAGATGTACAGGGTTTCTTCGATCCTCGCACTGCTTGGACTGTGGATCATCCACCATCCAAGGAGATGCCTGACATTCGTTTCGGAGAGAAACGACTTCGAGCTGACGAGGTCAAATTCGACCCGGCTCGGGTGAAGATCATCAAATATAACGAGGCGTGCTTCATGGAAGCATGCGTTGATAGGTACAAGGAGCTATGCCTCCCCAAGTACCCTAGACCTCTGGTGAAGGCTGAGACGCCTTTTCTGGATGAAAGTAAACCGGAGTTTGATGAGAATCCCATCAACCCGGAAGTAGATCAGCTGTTTGGGCAGCCATCTCCTTGCCCAACAGACGTGATTGCTGAACAGCCCGGTGTCCTAGGCGACGCTGCAGCTGCAGTTCTCATGAAAATTTTGTATGGTGCTAGAATGGGTCGATACGACCTAATTAGACCTGTACAGGCTTTGGCCAGTCGAATCACTAAGTGGAATCGACTGTGCGATAAGAAGCTTCATAGGATTGTTTCCTATATCAACTCGACGCTAGACCTACACCTATACGGATGGGTCTGCGATAAGCCTAGTGACATTGAAATCGTCGCTTACTGCGATGCCGATCTCGCTGGAGATCGTACCGATTCCAAGAGTACATCTGGTGTCCTTATTTGCCTAGTCGGCCCAAGGACATATGTTCCCATTACCGCAGTTAGCAAGAAGCAAACTTCGGTATCCAAATCGACTCCCGAAGCGGAGATCGTTGCACTAGATCATGGCGTGGCCAAGGAAGGCATGCCACTTGCGCAGCTTTGGCAGTTTGCTATCGGTCAAGGCACCGGTAAGCCTGTCACGGTGAATTGTATGGAAGATAATGAGGCCGCATGCCGCATCATTATCACTGGGAACAACCCGAACATGCGATATATGTCGCGTACTCAGCGAATCGACATTAGTTGGCTCAATGAAGTCTACAATGAACAGATTTTTCGTTTCGTAGCATGTCCATCGCATTACCAAGGCGCGGACATTCTCACCAAAGCGTGCGTAGACAAGGTGACATGGGGTAGGAATTTGCAGACTTTAGGAATGTTTAATCCAGGATTCCTGGAGAAATTCATTAGCCATCCCACCCTCCCTGTCGTAAAGCCTGCTGCACCTGTTCTCCCCCCAATTAGGGGGGTACGCATGGAAACCGATCAAAATTCTTTTTTCAACAAATTCATCCAGCTAGCTGAATCCAGCTATATGGTTTTTGACATAGTTGAGGATCGATCAAATGTTTGCGATACGCGAAACATTTTCGTCGATTCTGAGCTTGGCATAACGCCTGAACCTCAGTTTGGTAGATGGCTTACCTACTTTGTTAGACCGGCCAATCTTTGCCCTGTTATCCCTAGACGGGGTACAATTGAAGGCTCCAGACCTAACATTTTGTTGTGCAGATATAGCAGTTTGATCGATGCATCCACGCGAGGGAATTGGAGCAAGATCAGGCGCGCACGTGACCAGGTAGAGCAGTGCCAATCATGTCTGAACGACTTAATTGAGCACGCGCTGAACACGAAGTTTTCCGTAGGCATTTTCATACAGCCGAATACCTGGATTGCTAATCGCGATATTCTTGTCAAGCTTGGCGTAAACCGCTATAGCCGCGTTGTACACTATTGCTCATGTCTTGTAAGTAAGGATCATGTGCATGCATTGACATTAATTTGCATCTCACGACATGTGAACTCTTTCCCAGTTTTCAAATGCAACAGGATGTATCGCACTACACGTGTTGATCCTCTTGTGCATGACTTAGTTGTAAAATATGTGACCCGCGCTGCTCTTCAAACAGCCTTGAGTTGAGTAGGCTTGATGGACATCATTCACGACAGCATTAATCATGCTGCACTAACTACCGCAAATTCGCGACATTAGTTCAGGCACATTCGCCTCAATTAGCTGGTTTGTGTTTGTGTCAGTTTCCGCCCGGGTGGGCATGTTCATAGGATAGCTTTGCAGTTTCCTGTGCAGTGGTGTAGCAGGGTCGATGTCGATGCACGACTGTTTATCATAGGGATGACCATATTCGGTCTTACACCAGGGGAAATTGCCCCTTCGTGTTGATGCAGTTGGCACCCAAGGTTTACACACCTTTGGATGTAGGAGGCATCCCTTATCTCGGGGGATCTTTCGTTGTTTATTATGGTTTGGTGTTTCCCTACCGCTTCCCGGGCGCAAACTCGCGCCATGGCAGCGGCTGCATCCGCGGCCAGCGGAGCGGCGGGCGCCGCCCCGCGCTCGAGAGGTTCGTCTTTGGCGGCGCGGCAGCAGGCGGACTATATGAACCCGAACTGCGCCTGCTCCTTGGGTCCGCTTCCAGCGGAAGCGAAGAACGCAGCCAATGCGCTGTCCGATGAGAGGCCTACTCGGCTATCGGAGAATCTTAGGATTTGCTATCCGCACTTGACGGCAAAGTCCGATCAGTACGGTAGTCGCACCACTGCTGAGACGCAGTTGGTGCAAGTCAAGGAAGGCGTCAAAGACCCTCAAGTCGTCGGTGCTTTTTCCGGCATTTTCAACCTACTGGAGGGGTTTGACACGGGCATGATTGCGGACACGTCTCTCATCCCGTCTATCAAGAAATACCGCCGCCTACGCGTGGCTGGTATTCTCCAGGCCATGCTTCTGGGTGAAGTGGAGCTGAGTGACCAAAGCGTCTACACGGCTGCCATAATCATCTGTGAGGCAATGCCGCGAGAGCCTGAGCTCCACTGCGAGCCGGCTCGGAACGCGCTGATTGAGATGACGTTGTCTACAGCCGTTTCCCCTTCACTGGTTCCCCGAGGCGGGAACTGGCTGTACGAAATGGCAAAGGTTGAGTCACGCTGGCAGACCTTTTTCCAAGCGGCGAATAAAAATGTTATTCGCGCCATGCAGGCGGCCGTTGAGAAGGGTAGGAGAGATATGCCCTCGAATGTACAGCCGGCCGGAGCCGAGGAGGCGTTTAAGGCCTGGGCATACCAGCGTCCCACTGCCCTTTGTACCCCACCCAAGGCGGTGGTCGGGTATATGAAGGCAATTTATTGCATCTCAGCCGATGCGCTGGCAAAGATGCAAACGGTCAATGCACATGCTTTTGAGGTAGGATCCATGCGCAAGGAGATTGAGGCCGTGTGGTCCTCCTATGACGATTTTGTGGAATTCTTCACGGAAGAAGTGGGGATTGCTCCCACCATCTTTCACCTGATTGATTGGAAACGCGCTAAGCCGCTTACCATGCCGAGCAAAGAAATCGGGGATTGGCACGCCGGTGAACCCGTGCTTGAGCGCGACGGGTATCTAGTGTTCCCGATGCGGCACTGCAAGAGCTCAATGCAGCCAGCATGCACGAGAGATGGGTTCATGGAACTCAATTCTCTTCCCTATGGAACATATTGGGCCATGGGAATGCCGTTGCATCGCTCGGAGATGCCGAAACGCTAACAGGCGTGTGGACATCGACGAAGCCCGTTTTTCTTGAGAGTTATTACTCTTGTCTCAGCCATATTGGTCTGGGCGTAACCGTCCGTCTGGCACTTTTGCTACGTCCTCTCGGTAAGAACGCCCACGAGGCGTACAAGCATACTGAGAAGGGGCCTGCGCACCAACGCGTGATAAGGCAATTCCGCGTTCGTGTTGAAGCAATCGCTCTCAAAGAAGAAGCGATTGGTGAAGGGACGGCTGCTGTGGCGGGGAATTTGCTTTCGCATAACCCTGCCACGCACCTTTGGAACCCTGTGCGTGAGGTAAACCCTCACTCGGCAGAGGTCGGATGGATCCGTCACGGCGCCAACCGCGTAGCGTTGACCATTGGAGCGGAAATTCCCGCCGGGTCGGTGGCACGTGAGGCGTCGGTTCCCCCGGCAAAGCCCGGCGGTGAGGTGGATTTTAAGTTCTTTCCTCAGGAGATCCGCGAACTCGGCGAGGTACGATGCTGCCCGCTGTTTGATACCTGGGAGCACTATGTTCCCGCTTCGGAAGGAAAATTCTTTCCCTTGGCTGGCGGCCTTCCCTTCTCAGGGGCTGCTAAGCTCATGTACCATGCGCCAGAGCACGCGCTATCGACGCTTGCCAACGCAGCCACTCAATGCAGGGAATTCATGAGCGCGATCAGTGGTAATATCTACCCTGATCGTCAGGACCGCCAACCTTATGAGCTTGTGCGGGAGATGTGGGAATCATGGGCGTTCAATGTCCGGACGTACATTATTTCCATGATTTGGCCCGTAACGGCAATGGAATACGCCGGCTGCGAGGAGCCGGACGATTTGGGGTTCGTTCTCACAATGCTGGGATACGTCAACCCCTCCGCTGCGGCTGGCCTATGCGCCGAGCTGCTAAGCGGATGCATTCCAAACAAGGTCTCCTACATAGGCGTAGAGGGATCTCGCGTTGTGGTGCTGCTTGGACCCTCACACTGGGTTACCGGCAGCTCGGGTCAGTCCATTGCAGGAGCAAAGCTTCAGGAGCAGTGGACGACCATTAGGACAAAGCTCCCGGCCAAAACCGGCGAATACGCGCTGGAGGTCGTGGAGGTTGAAGAGGAGACCTCAGTGGCTGAGCTTCTCCGTACCGTGGTTAGCCAGAAGCTGGCTGACCCGGTACATGCAGGTGCTCCTGCGGGCGCTAAAGATGATATATTCATCATCTTTACCAAATGCCTGTGGCTGACCGAATGGCGTAAGTCCGAAAACACGTATGGTCCCAGCCCCGATGCGGGTAGGATCATCGATGAAAACATCGATGCCATGAAGGCGTTCGCCAATAAGGGCGGCCGGAGCCAGGCACCGACAATAGTCTTGTCGGGTCCTGGTATCGTTTGGCATGGAACAGCCATGCAGGAGGTCGCAACTACGTTTTTCATGAAGTGCCGCGACGCCGGTTTCCCAGCCTACCCATCCAATGCGATGTGGTTCGGCTGCTCAAAGAAGACTCACACCGGTGGACCGGTGGTCCTCATCTGAGGATGCGCCATGGGCGGAGGTAATCTCTGGTCTTAGGACGATGTCGAGTGGCCAATGCGCCACAAGTCACGCGTCATCGGCCAAGGCGCCTGCCGCGGCCGGTGCAAGGACTTCTGAGCAGCAGTCTGCGCCTCGCCCCAACGCGGGCAAAGGGCCACAGACAATGGCTCAGCGCGTCCGGTCCTCGACGCCGCCCGCAACGGGCAGGCAGAGGCTGGGCCAAGCAATGGCCGATTTCGGCCAGTCGGCCGCAAGTCGCGGTCTCTCGCCGGCAGTTTGTGGCAATCAGAGAGAACGATACCTGCAAAGCCAGCGCAGGCGTGCGGGTATAGCCCGACTACGACTGGTGGCCCGTCTAAGACTGGCGGCCACAGAATCGATTTGAAGCCTGCCACCGGGAAGCAATTGTTGAAGGTCAAGCCTGATCCTCCCGAGCTTCCCAAGGATGCATACACCGATGATTTTCCATCCCTGTCCAAGCGCGAAGCCGCTAATAGATGGAGAGGTGGGGCCACAAGGAGTCCCAGTTGTGTGCCACCTAAGGTGGGAGGATCGATGCCATGCCCATCTTCGGCCGCTGGCCCTCCGCCAAAGTGTGCCGCTCCTTGTGCCAAAGGACCCGAGGTCAAAGCACCTGAGGTCACGGGCGCACCCGTGCCTAAAGCGGCAGGTGCTGACGCACCGACCGATGGGGGTTCGGGGGGATGCGCTCCCGCGAATAGCGAGATCACGCACCCTCGGCCCGAGGTTCCACCGCGGAAGGCAGTGAAGAGTCCCCCGGCTAGCCTGTCTGAGCCGGCGAAGCCTAGCCAGACAGAGCCGTCACCTAAGCATGGGGGCAGCGTTCCAGATGTCGCTGGTGGGGATAATCCTCAGCCAGAGGACAGCACCCCATCCCTGTCGACCGATGCGTCGATGGGGATGGCTTCTCATCCCGAAGCATCCAGACCCGCTGGTCAGGATGCACAGCCCGCACCGGCGGATGCAGGTGGGGCCAAAGGGGCTTCACCCAGCCAAGGCGCTGCGGGTGGCGGCAATGATGGGGACGGCAATGGGGCGGAGGGAGATTCCCCTACCTCCCCTGCCGATGAGCTACCGGGCCGCGACGATCCTATGGATGGGAGCGGGACTGGTGGAGGTGGTGGACCCAATCCGCCTGATGGCGACAATGATCCGTCTGAACCCGGGGACCATGAATCTGGCCCGGAGTCGGAATATTATGCGCCCGCTGAAAGTGCGGATGCTTGCATTGTTGTGCATTTCCTGTTCCGAAGGGCCGGTTACCCGCCCGCATTGGCGGCGTGGAGGAACGGGGCCTGGCCAAGGCGCCTTCTTTACCCTAACCAGGCTAACTCTATCGAGGATGCCCTTGCTCTTACTCTGTGGCAAGGGCTATCCGAGGATGAGTTTTTCCAGCTGCTGGACAATGCTTCAGCAACTGATCGTCGTTTCGGCGAGTACGACTGGGATTTCCTGTCAAAGGCCATTCTGTCCGACACGATGAATGCTGATGACATTCATCACGCAGGAGCCAAAGCGCTCGCTGATCGGGCTGAGGAAAATCCCGGGCCATTGTCGTATGGCCCCCGGTCGGACCTAGTCGCACGTTTTAACCAGATGCAAACCGAAAGGGAGCATCCAAACAGGGAAGCGGCAAATGAGTCATGTGTCGGCCCAGGGAAACAATATGTTCCCCGTCCTCCGCCACAGGATCAGCCGAATTCGAACCAGATCTCCGCCGACGTATTCCGCGGTCGGGAGATCCGTTTGGGGCTCACTCTGCCCGACTCCCAAAGCGGAGATGATGAGCTCAGCGCGCAGGACGCAACGTGGAACGTTGAGTACTGCGACTTTTACAAGGCCGCCGCGAATCTGTGGCGTGCGAGGTCATGCTTGCGCGAAGCAGCAGGATGCATGATTGAAACGGGGTATATTCACCCTCAGATGGCTGCGGCCATTGCGGCGACCGAAAAGGTCGAAAGATTTTGTAATGTTCTTCGGGCTGCCAACCGCTATGCCGGTTTGGGCACGTATCGATTCAATGAAATCGTGGGCAGGAATCTGCTCGATGGATATGACGACTGGAGAACTCCTCCGAGGGAGGAGGACCATCCCGAGTTCCTTGCTCGGGAGGTTGAGGACGTCTTCCGTTCCTATTGCGCGGGCCTTTTGAGGTCTGAAAGTTTCGACCTCAGGTCCTGCGTAATTGACCCGGAACCGGCGCCCAAGGCGGAGCCGGCTCCCAAGATGAAGCCACCTCCTCCATCTCTGTCGGTCAGTAAGGGCCTTCCTAGGCGGTCGGCTCCTGCTGTACATACTGGGTCGGCTCACACCGCCAAGCGTCCAAGAGAGACTGGCGGTGGCTCCACTGGGAGCGTGCAGATCCCAGGACATTATTTCGGCAAAGCCCGCACAAAGGAATCCCCTGTCCAACCCTCTGAACCGCCAACGGGCGGGGCAGGGGGGAGCGCACAGCCGTCCGCAATGGATGTGGATAAAGAGGGGAGTAAGGGCGATGAGAAGAAGACCAAAGCGGCCAAGGAGGCTGCAGTAGCGTCAAAGAGCGCAAAGCCGCATCCGGCGAAAGCGTCACGTCCTGAGGCCCTAAGCGGCTTGTTGGATGTGACGCTGATCAGCGATGTACGGGAGCGTGATCGGGATATTTCCGATGACGAGTATTCCCCTACGAATGTGCGCATGTTTCCGGAATCATGGGAGGGCGTAATGCCGACCTCCGTAACTGAGAAGGCCGGAGGCTTTGAGCAGTTCAGAAACGAGCTCATGAGGATCCAGAGAATCCTGGATTCTCCGGCGTTGGTTGACCTTGGTAAGGTCGATCTGGACGCTCTGGGCGAACCGCCCAGGGAGTACGTCTCGGATGAGGACCACGAGAGTCACGTAGATGATGATGGGATGGGCCCATATGTGGACAAGTTCTCATCAATGGGCGACCGCGACCTAGTGCCCTCAAAGCAGGAGCCGCCTTACTATGAGGCAAAGGCGTGGCGTACCACTGAAGAAGAAATTGAAAGGATGAAGAGCCTTTTTCCATACTTTCGTGCCGAAAATTATCGGCTTATGTCGGCGGGGACTGGTCCCATAGGTACCAAAGCGCACGTACAGGGCGTCCTCCCTGCTGGTGCGTCGCTAGAGGAGGCACTGATGGCAAAGCCCGATGTGTGCCCGATTGCGAGCAACTACAACCTCACATACGAGGGTGAAGAGGTTGTGTTTGATGCACAGAGCGGGACAGCAGGCAGAATCGCCTGTCCTGCCGGTAACGACATCTTCCATTTTTTCCCCGAAATTAGGGATGTGTCGGCGATGGTTGGACGAAGCTCCAGAGAGTCGCAAATGCTGTTAGAAATTTTGTCGGGCAACACTGACCCAACGCGGTTGAACGTGAAGCCCGGTGAGCCGGCTCCCTTCTTGTGTGGGACGGTTCCAGACATTCTGGGAGGTTGGATGTCAATGACTCTAATCTCAACGCTTTTTGAGGCCCTATACGGGATCCATAAGTGCACGAGCGTCGAGGTGGCGACCTGGGCGGGTTCTCTTGCGAAGGAGAACCCAGCGTACCCTCCAGTCGAGCTCCTAATACGGACAGTCTGGAGGGGAGATGGCACGACTGTGCGCCCGAATGAGGTACTTTTTGCACGTTCCACCCTAATCGGGAGGGACGTGCCGTTCAAAGTTTTCAAGCGTTGGGCACTGCGTGACCGAACGCCTATGGGGCCTTTGCTTAGGCCGATGGGAGCAGCGGAGGTCCCTTATACGGGATACGTGCTGCTGACGATGGCCGAGTATCGGTCCGCCCTCAAAACGAGGTGCATCCGGAGGCCCGGCAAATTCGCCATCACAGTTTTCCCCATGCGACCTGAGCAGGTCTGCAGGGGGGAGATCACGATTGGGTTGGAGGGCGCAAAGGTGCCTCTCCTCAAGTTGCCAAGCCCCAATAATGAGGGCGAATTTTATGTTGACGACCGCGTCAAATACATGGACAAGCGCCATGTCGTTGTGGCCGTTGACCTGAAGTGGATGGCCATCGAGGAAGCCGCCGGCATCTACAAAACCCGACGCGGTTTGATTGCCGTGCGAGAGGAGATACATGCGCCCTTCTGGCGCGCATGCTATCTGCACCAGGAAGGGGATGTAATATACATCCGTCCCTGGGCGGTCCGTGAGTTGAATGTTCAGGGACCGCGGAGAGGGGTGTCATTTTCATGGGACAAAGCTCCCATGCATGACTACTGGTGCCCTCGGTGCGCGCATTTGAACATGTATGGCACCATTCTATGCAATGGTTGTCATTTGCCGATTTTCTATCGAGAGTGGGTGCCAGGCACCATCCGCTCCCAAGTTAGGAGAGGGCAACCAGTCTGGTTGGACGGAATCAAGGCAGTCCGTGCCAGCAGCTGGTATGAAGGGGAGACCGACGTGTGGGCCCCTCTCATGGCATCGGTAAACCCGATCCGCGAGGTGGTCAGCTGTATGATCTCCGGTTTGCGCTGTGCGCCGCACCTTGTGCACAATCCCAATGCGGATGTCGTGCAAGTTGCGTTTCAGGAGGTTGCAAAGGTCACCTCAAAGGACACTCACGCTTGTGTGCGTGCGAGTGATGAGGCTCTCGAGCGGTGGGTAGCGAAACAGCTGCTCATCGAAGAGAGCAATACTGGCGTCCCAATTCCCGACAATATGTCTGTCATGACATATTGGGGTCGTCATATGACGAGAAAGGGCAGTCTAAATTCAGCATTTGCCCTTTACCTCTCTGTGCATATTTATGATGCCTACCGCATCGGAATCGAGGACGGATATTTGGTTCCGCTGTATGGCCTAGGCGCCTCACGCGCGGACATCATAATGTCATTGGTGCAGGCTGAGCGACGCCTCGCGGACTTCAATAGTGAGGACCCAAGTTTTGATCCCTCCACAGTTCTTGATTTGAGTATCGACTTTCTGCGGGGCAGTGGTGGATCCATCACGGCCCCGATTGAGTATGCTGAGGCATACATTTATGTCGAAGACAACAAGGTTGACATGGTCCCAGCTGCACAGCGGGACGGCCAATGCGCCATTGTTTTTGCTGACCCGCCGACTGGGAAGCACCACAGGCGGGCAGCCACTCCTAGGGGAGATCATCGGTCTGCTACCCCGCGACCTGAATCCAGGTCAAAGGGGGATCAGCAAAAGGGCAAAGCCCCTGCGCAGTCCTGGCCCAAGGGTGGAGGTCACAAGGGTGACCAGTTTCCAGGAAAGGGTCACAAGGGTGATCAGTACAAAGGCAAGGGTGGCCAATACGGCTACCAACAAGGGCAGTTCGGTCGTGGCGGATCCGCCAGATCGAGAACGCCCACTGGCGGGTATCAGCCTGATGCTCGCGGGTCGGGATACAAGGGTGCACAGGCTGCCCCTTACCCGTTCCCGAGTCCGATGTATCCCACTTTCCCTATGGGAGGATACATGCAACAGCCTATGGCTGGCATGATGCCACAAATGTGGCCTGGCGCAATGCCGCAGGGTTGGCAGCCGCATATGTGTTGTGATCCCCGCGAGCTCGAGAATCCGAACTCGCCGCATACCCCTACATGGGGTGACGGTGACGAGTTGGCCGAGACTGTGCCTCCTCCCCCTGGGGACTGGAATGTCAACAAGGGGAAGGGGCGGCACGGCGGTGGACGACATCGGTGATACCTGAAGTCTGTCCGTGCGTTTTGCATGGCTGCGCCAACGCGCGCATGCTTTCATTCCGGAATTCACAAAATGGACTATGCTCCTTGTAGTATTTCTTTGTCTGGGCTATTCGCAATTTCAGAATTCATCTGCATGTGTGGCTGTGCGCTATTCGCGCAAGCTGCGATTACCTGTCAGGTGTGCGTCGCCACAGCAAGGCAGTCACCCTCGGCGGCGTCTATGGCCGCTGGTGATCTGCATCCTCCTGCACCGCTGCTGCTGCTGGTGATGGAGCTCATCAAGGTGCTGGGGTGAGGATCACGGATGCCCCGCACCGCTGCCGGTGAGGTCCTACTCGGACCTGAACCGCCGAATGCCGCTGGCGGTATCCCTGGAGGTTGTTTTCGAGTGATCGCGCGCCTAGACGGTGCCGTTCAAGGCCGAGATATTTCGGTCTTTGCACCACGTTTCAACCAGCAAGCCAATGCGCTTTTGACTATATAATTCAAGCCCTAAATCCACGTGAATCTAATGATTCAATGTGGTTGCATCGCATATATTTCATGCCTGCCATCTTGGAGTTGAATCTTTGTTTCTGTTTCGTTTTGCTTTCTCTTGTTTGATTTGGCTACCGGCGAGAATCCGCCCCATACCCGTAATTCGGGGTGGTGGCGGGATCCGGGCTCCAATGCGAGCCCGGGTGTGGGGTCGTGAACCCTGGTAGCCTAATCTCCTGCTTTTCCTTGTTTGTTGCTACTCAACTTCAACATGGCCAATGCGCCTTTCCAAATTCACTCCTTCTCTTTGTACAGGCGAGGGGGGTGTTTTTGGGGGCATGTACTTTTATCGCAACATGTTTAATTTCATGCCAATGCCCAACGCGGCATTTGGCTCAAGCTTTTTGTTCCGGCAACCCTGCTTGCAATCACGTCGGCGCCTCAACACGGCGACCTGGAGCTCTGCAGCAAAAGGCGCTGCGGCCCTCTCTGGTTGGTGTTGGTGTTGCTGGTGGTTGGTCAGGACTTGGGATTGGGAACGGTGCGCAATTGGTTTGCTTTGCTTGCTTCGCTGCATTGTTTGCCTGCTTGGTTTGCTGCTTTGTGCTTGCTTTCGGTTGTCTCTGCCCTTGCTGGGTTCATTCATCATTTGGTTAAAGGCACCCTTTTGGTTCGTGTTTGTGCCGGCCGAGGGCACCCGCTTTGCCCTTGGGACCGGGGGGATAAGGTGTCTCTTCTTGTTGGTGGGTTAGGGCCTGTTTTATCCATCCCGAAACTCTGTTTCAAACCCTTTCGCAGTCTTAAAGGCTTGCCCCCCAGTCCAGGTTGGTGACTTTTTCATGACTCACCCATGTTTTGTTTGTTGGGTACCCCCCGTTCCATGGTATTGGGCTGAAAGGGAGGGGGTCCCTGCCGTTCTGAGACATCCTTCGGGTTTGGCCGCCGGGGGCTTGGGCGACTTACTGCTTGGATTCGACCCGTGAAAACAGGGAACAGAACACCACAGGCCACCATATCAGAGGTTCAGTTGCCATGGGCGTACCAGGACCTAAATCATTTGACCAGGGTTGCGGGGCATGATGCACTTTAAAACCACATTTAGTCATGAACATACAAGACAGCTATCAGTTATTTAGGGCCTTGTATTGGTTTTGCACCTGGGGTGCTCCAAACAATAAATTTTGTCAGGTAGACTGAACATCAACAATATTCCGAACATGCGTATCAATTTCTGTGTACCCTGCATGTGGGCCCGGGTACTGCACAGCATTCTTGCCACGGCCCTGGTCTTTCGCTGGATGGCCTCAGGAGTATATCTCCACTAGATGGTACCGAGCTCCTGAGCCTCTTGGGCAAAAGAAAAGGAGTGCCCCTTCTGGGTCTATTTGGGAAAATAAATGGCACAATTCCCGGTACATGTGGGTAAGTAAAGTGGATGACTGAGCCAAAACGAGGGAATTGTGTTATCTACTTTCACCCGAATGCAAATGATGTCCACAAAAATAAGGCCCCAAATAACACCCATTTTTAAAGGGGCTGGATACTTAAGGACAAACTCAGCTGCGCACCAGTTGGTAGGCGGCTTATCCCATATTTGTAGGGTTTCACGCCTCCAAAGATTTTGTCCATCAACAGTATATAGCTACTTCAAGGGGGCAGGGTGCGTTAGGTGAGTTGCTAAGAACCATGGATAGAACCTACTTGCCACAGTGAGATGTAAGTCCTCTAAAGGGCGTTGGGTTATAAGCAAGGTTACTACTCTGGTTGAGGGATATTGTCCAAGTTTGTGAAGGGCGCACAGTTTACGCAGTGCTTCCGCGAGCGCGCTTCTAAGCACTGGAATGCCACATTGCAGTCAGCAGCATGATTCTGGCACCCAAAAAGCTACTTGGTTCATCTTAACAGGCGCTGAAGGTTAAAAGAGAAATGGAAGGACATCAACCATTTTGCGAGTTTCCCTATTGTGAGACAAACCCATATCTGGCTTAAAGACTTAAGGCAATCTGCAAGACTTCAAGTTTGGATTTGCATCTAAGAAGGCCCTGAGCCACATCTCCTGGCAAGTGCTGCGAAGCTTATCACAGCTGGAGCAAGAGAAACCCGATAACATTAAGCATGCCCAAAGCCGACCCTCTACAGTAAGCTGTTGGTTTGCCAATCATTGACGTGTGTGTGTCAAAAGAGGCGGACCCCAAAAAAGTGGCTTTCCCTTTGGTTTGCCTCTACACGAACCGGATAAGAGTACTTTCGAGAAAACACACCCAACATAGGGCTCCTAAATAGAATCCGTGGAACCCTTCGAGGCTGCTGGGATTAATGCGATGAAGGGTTCAGCTGCCAACGGCTGTGGCGTAGATTGAAAGCGGATGGCTTGGAATCAACCGGGGACGAACCACCAACACCTTGCAACATGGTTGTGGACAACTTGGTTTTAGGACGGTGCGATAGCCCTTGGCAGGTGCTGGAAGTAAACTAGCCCCCACCCAAAACTGCCCTCTCCCACAACCCCGTCGTGAAGTTGGAGAAGCACAAACACAACTAAGACGTCCGACATCATCTAGTCCTAAAGATATATGTGGGGTTGTCTTTGTTTGGGACCTCCCCTTGTTTGATTGGATTTAAAGAGGCGTTAAGGGGGCGGAATCAACAAAAGCATGGCATCGCATTTGTCCCTGTCTGGTAAGTGAGTTGGGGACTGTCTTCACTCCGGCAGGATGTTTGGCAATTGCAAGGGTGTGAACCGCTCTTTGTTTGTCGGGCAGGAGAATGCGGTGTGACCCCCAAATGCCGCAGTACAAACCAGGGCCCCCCCCGAAGTCCGGTTTAGAAACTATGTCAGGGTTGCTCCGACCCTCAAAGTGAATCTGAAAGCGTTCCATGCCCCAAGGTGCTTGCTGACAGATGGCTACTATGGCTTCAAGATGGACCTCTTTGCCGCAGGCCTGCGATAGCCAGGGGAAATCGTGCAACCATGCTGAAGCCTGGGATCCAAAGAACTCAGGGCTGAACTCAGGGCTGGAACAAGTCATGCGAAGGAACCCCAAGAAAAGGGCGGTTTTCCTTCCGCTTCCCTCCACTGCCTCAGAGAGGGTGCCCTTTGAGGGCTGTGGCATGTCCAAATATGGGTTCTTTCCATTGAGCCGCTTGTGGAGCTTTGGCGCCCTTCTGGGTACGTAACAAATCTAACAGGCAAAACATGTTGGAGTTTTAGGTTTAAGATTGGACTATGACTAAGTTTGAGAGACATACATTGTTCGTGTTGAGTCGCACCATCCTTCCATTGACTTCGACGTATTTCTGCTTTGTCCGTCTTAGGTTCAAAGGGCAATGCTCGCCACAGTTGTTAAGTCTATGTTGTTTGGGTTCGAAGTGACTACAAGTCATCAGTTATGCGACAAAGGGATCCAACAGGGATGGGCTTTTGTTGATTTTGCCACACTGCTCATTTGCCACCTGTTTATGTTTGGGTTGCAACTCGATCAATCAAAGCTAAATTGATGAGCACGTGTGTGAGTGCCACAGTGGATTTCCATGGGTTTATAGACGTATATCCCTTTCTCATCTTTTCTCGGGTCCCTTCTTTCAGGTTGCAGAATTGCGGACCATCTCACCCCGCCAACATTTCTTGTGGTGGTCTCAAGCAACACCCTGTCAGTGGGTGTTTGGAGTGAGTCAAGCACCTCGAGCTCGCAGGCTGCGTGTGGTTTGAGATCGTGGCGTTGCTCCCAGGCAGCATTTCGAAACCCGGCAGGTCCCCTGAGTGCCCGCTTCAAAGTTGCTCCCTAAGGGTTTTCCAGGACACTGATGCGCCAATTCGGGAAGATGAGCCTCAACCAGGTCTCGATCGGTTGTACAGTACACAAAGACATGTGTAGCATCTGAAAGGACCGCTAAACAGGGCAACGAGTTTGCGCTTGTGCACTAGCAAGAGAGGGGGTGGGCATTTGCTTCCCCTGTGGAAAGTGGAAATATCCACTCCTATCAGTAGATTTGCACATACCGTTGATAGGGCCGAGCCATCGCCGAAGTCATCAGCCATTCACCTCCACCGGCGGGCCGTAGCCGAGATGTTTGGTTGACGAAAGGTAGTAAGACCGCCAGTTTTGTTGGGGCGGTTCGATGTTTTCCTATTTTAAGACACACATTTCGTGACGTTTGTTTCTTTTGGGGGGTCCACATCCCATGTTGAACAAAGCTTTTCCTTTGTTTGGGGATCCGCACCGTACTCCCCTTCTCAAAAGAGGAGATTCCACCAAGAACATATTATCGGTTTTCGGGTTTCTTGAAGGATGAGTTGGCCGAGGTTTCTTGATATCAAGAAACAACAGGTTACGTTAACATATTGGGGTTTTCCGCCTCCCCCTGTTCTGAGTCATACCCGATTTGTTTCAGGTTTAGCCTTACCGACACCGCCGGCACCTGGAGCCGAGGTTTCCGCTCTTCCCGGGGCAAAACGAGATGGACCAAATCCAGAAGATCCACAACGTGTTGGGCACCCCCTCCCCCGAACTCCTGGCGAGCAAGTTCAAGAGGACTGGCCCGAAGAGGGATTGGGTGGGCGGGGGGGTTTTTGAGGATACACTTTTCAAACTTTGCAGGTTGGTTTAAAGGGAGACCATAAGTCCCCCAGTTTGTGAGAGGGGGGGGTGAGGGCGGGGGTGAGAGGCTTCAAGTAGAAAAGAAGTGGGGTAGGGGATGGGATGGGATGTGAATCGGATGTTGGATACACGGGTTTTCAAGTGGGTTCTATAAGAGCCTAAACAACCAAAATGGGGTTGTGGGGTACTTTCTGGGTAAATTAAGCGACGATGATGAGAGCAATCACGCGCCTAAATAATTGGCAACTTGGGCTGAAACAACCGACATTGGGACTCTTTGAAAGACAACATGTTAGTTTGATTCAGCAAGTGTTCTTTGAACGTGTGGGTCTGGGTATGTGTCAAAATAGGGACCCCTACAATGGTGGTGTTCCTTTTGATTTTCCTTTAAGCCAGTCTTCGAAAAGGCACCCTCAAACAACACACACTCACATGTCTTCAAATGGGTTTTCCGCTTCCTTTCTACACAAACCCAGCGAAAAGTTGGCAGGATTCTTCATGCGTTTTAGTCAAGGCAGCCCCAAAGGCGAGTCTCTCTTCCTGACGGTAAACTCAGCTCAAAATGGTGGGGGGGGGTGGGCTCAAAATGGTTTTCTTTTGTTCCGGTCATGAATCTTGGATGTGAGTTTGTCCCCAAATTGGAAATGACGCCTCCAACACATGTGATTTCCCCTTGGTTTCAGAGTATGCTGATTGTTTTCAGTGTCACCCCATCACAACCTTGTGCTTGTTTGATCATGACGGTTTCCTTTGCAAAAAGCACAGAGGCAAAACCAGGTTGTTGATTTTGCAACGGCCCAAGCACATGCCCCAGCTACATGCCCCAGCCTCAAATACAGAATAATAGTACATACATGTTGTATAAACAGCTTGAACAGGGGATACCAGGCAAGGAACATCAGAATGCAACCCTTGCATCCCTTGTCAGTTGGTTGGTTTTGCCCCCCAGTTCGGCGCGTTAGTAAGATATTCCCAGATAAATCGTGTACAACCAATTTTAATGCGATACCAGGTCGGAAAAGCAGGCGGTTGGGAATGCAGCCCTTGCAGGAACGCCTCCCACATGGATTTCAACTTTCCAGAGAAGAAGGGCACCGGCATCGAGCGGCTGATCCCGCATGCTGAGCCCGAGTGTGTGGAGCTAATGCAAAAGCTCCTGAAGACACTCGGCGCATCCACAGGTTCCTTCAAACCGAGCAGCGCCCAAAGCCCTCACGGGCCAGTTAGTAGGGATTGTGGTGAGGCCTATATCAACCAGTATGGCAATGTTAGTAGAACCAAAAGTCAATGCGTCTGACAGGCTGCTCGCATGGAACGGGGGCAGAGCATGATGCCTGGAGTTCTCCATGTATAGGTCGATGGTCCCTTTTGTGGGGAAGACTAACTCTTGGAGTTGGGGTGCCCCAACGCATATCCCATTGGTGAAAGGGGGATGTCGGCGCATGGCTAAAGAGAGACAAACTCGGGCCCGTTTTGAACCCTTCTAGCACAAAGTTTCTTCGCGGGACAGTTTTGAGGGCCTTTGGTTCCTCGCTTGCAGCTGAGGTAGTCTGATGAAGGTCGATCTACCAGGGGGTTACTTACTGTAATTCAGGTTGGTGTCTTCTAGTCATTCTGCCGTATCCAAGACCGCACGCTTTCAAGGTGTCATTGGATGTTTTTGTTGACCGGTGGTTGCTTAGACTCCTGTTTGATTTGAAGTAGCAAGAATCAGTGACTTAGTGAGGTGTAGGCCTGTCTCCAAATTAGAACACCTGGAAAACCAGCCAGCTAGAAAGGGGGGCAACTAGTCCAGGTGGTTGAAGTACGGTTCAAGCGCTGAAAGTATACGTCCCTGTTTGAGCCCGTGGACATGTTGGGCTCTTTGGTGGCTGCTATCCCAGAAAAAAGCCTTGATTCAATTTAAGTCAAATGCTAAACCAGGGATTCATCTGGAGCATATGTTGAGCCTCGGGATTCCTTACGGTATCCATACCATACTTGAGTCAGAATGCCCTTAATGATTTTCGTAGTTCAGGTTGGTGAAGTTATTTACCTCGGCTGAATGTTTACGCATATACGAACGCGCATGAAGTCCCGATAAATGGCTGATCACCTTCGTTGGGATTTAGTTGTTGGACACCGGCCAGTTCATAAAGGGGTTGGTGGTGTAACAAGGCTTTGAGTTCAGGTACGATCCGGACGACCGGATCCTTGCACGGCAAGCGCTGCGGGACCCCTACTTCCGCGAGCTCCATGAGATGAAGAAGGAGGCAACGCATGCGCCGCTGGGGCGGCTTTTGGTTCCTTGCAACGGGCAAACAATCGGAAGCCGACGGTTTTTGAGGGTCCCCTATGTTTGAGACAACCCTCGTGTTTCTTCAAAGACGGAGTTGAAGTTGGAAGATTGTGTTTTGGAAAAGCGCTTCAACAGAGAGTTTCCTCTGGTCAATGAGTTTTGTGCATTTGCTAACAGGGACCCCCAATCAAAGCACCTTGTGCGAGGCATCTGGGGACAATTAGTGGAGTTGGAAGGGTTCAGCAGTGAGACATGAGCGAATTGTAGCGACCGCCAATGCGGTCTGGAAATTCCTGCAGCGGCTGCAATGCCAGACCACCTCTTGAAAGGACGACACAATTGGACATGTGAATCGGTTCCGGCTGGCACAGTGGAACGGAATTCTCGAAGCCCTTTTCATCCTGCATGAGGCGTGCTTGCAAAGGCGATGCAATCTTTTTTGCTTGCCCCCCAAGGTGACCCGCGTTGCAAGTGGAAACTATGGGCACTGGCCCAAATTGGGACATGTGACTTTGAACAGTTTGAGAGGGTTGCTCTGAACCCTCGGCGTGCCGTTCTTAATGTTAATCCCCCATGACTATGAACTTTTCGGTAACCTTGTTGCACATGTTCTGCAGAGAAGGATCACTGAAAAGATGGGGAAGTACACCTGGAACATTGATGCACCACCACAGGGAACCCTCATGAAAGGAAACTTCATCGCTGTTTTATAGCAACGGATTTTAGGGCAATTTTATGTGTTACCTGTGATAGCCGCTTGACAGTCAGTTCTCGCAATCTTGGGGATCAACCACTTCGCTACTTCCAGCAGTGGGCCAAGTTGAGCCGCTTGCATCCCTCGCCCTGCGCTTCGCAACCTGCGCCGCCTTGCCCCTGCCAGATCGCGCAAGCGCAGGGAATGCTGGGCGCCGGGCGCAGCCGGGAGCAGTGGCACTTTGGGCTCCATTCAGCATCCCGTTCTTCATTGCCAGACTCAACTTACCGTTCTTGGGTGCTATTTGGATCTTCCACAGCTAAGCTTCATCGCCACACAGCTTGTTAACCCTTTACCCCTTTTGACCTACAGTAACCAGCAAACAAGGAGCCTGTTTTTGTTTGGCCAAGATTTGAACGGGCGATCGGGTAGATCAGTTGTGAGTAACTCGAGTTATGATTCATGGGACGTAGAATCATAGCTTTGGTGGGTTGCCATGGTACCACTTGCTCAGTACCCTGCCGCTGGCGCCAAGCAAGACACACAAGCAGACCAGTTGGATGGCAGTCCGGCCCAAAGTCGCGTTTTCGCTTTGGGTAAGCCATTCAAGAACCCTACGGAGTGGGCTTATGAAAGCGGCTGGCTTAGGCCCCTCAGGCTTCTTCGGATGGACCACGTCCCGAATACTTGCAGAATATTGGCAACTATTGAGTAACTATTAGATTGGATCCGTCAGCTGTTTTCCCACCAACCAGCAAAAAGCGAAAATATGTGGGAAGGGGCTAAGAGCCATCAAGATTGTGCTTCTCGGAGAAGGGTCCCGCCCTAAGCAACAAGAAGCTTTTAGGGGAATAAAACCAGCTTTCGTATTTGTTCTGGCTGTTTTAAGACAGGGTTGATGAAGTATGCACACTTTGCTCATACATAATATACAGAATTGTCCGAGCAAATTATGAGCAAATCGGAGGTTGGCACCAGCCAGATAAATGTGGACCATCTTTGTTCTCATCCAGTCAGTTGCATGTCTGAAATGGCCAACACTTAAAACATTTGGTTACCCGGTTACCCGTTGGAAAGGGTTGGCCAGCCATCATATGAATCCTTTGTGTAAACAAATGTGGTGATCGACTGTACGGTAGGTAGGTAGGTAGGTAGGTAGGTAGGTAGGTAGGTAGGTAGGTAGGTAGGTAGGTAGGTAGGTAGGGAGCCAGGAAGAGCCAAAAGCAAGTTGCCATGGTTTGTGGTAGGTTGACTTGCAACTTTGTGAGCATCGACCGTAGAAACCGGATCCCCTGGAACTTGTGGAGTTCAGGGTGGTTCCTGGATTCCTGGTGCTCTTTCTCAAATCAGAAAACAAGGGCCCACCCAGATTCCTCCTCAACAAGAACCAGGGGCGTACACAATTTCCCAAAGAGCCACCCGAGTTCCCCATTAGGAACTAGGGTTGCTCCGAGCCTCGAATCAATGACCAAGCAAGAAGAGTTGGACCCAAATTCCTCAGCAACCAGGCGCCCGCACAAATTCCCTGATAAAAGCTGATGCGCTGACCCGAATTGTCCATTTTTTAGAAACTTCATAATTCCGTTTCGACGTGCTCAGAGCCCGACATGCACAAACGTTCCAGGACATTGTTCTTTTGGAGACCCTTCAGAGGATCAGGCAAACTTCGATTTGCGTGCTGGAACCAAGGGATCTCTGTTTCCACTTGATCTCCGTGTGAAGCCCTCGCTCGCGCCTGCCTTTGCCTTGCCGAGGTTCAGCAAGGCAGCCAACAGCTCCAGCAGTAGTACCACGTCTGTGGGGGACGGCAACTATGAGACCCCGGAGCAGACCCAGGCTTGACCTCACTCCCTGAGTTCCTGGACTTTGCACTTTTTGGGAAGACAGTTCTAGAGGCAAACAAGAAGTCTAGTCTTTGCTTGGCTACTCCCCTCAGGAAGTGAATGATTCAAGTAGAACCTGGGTTTTGAGCAACCTTGTTTTAGGTGTCCCTTCAATGGGGACCTGTATAGCGGACAGCGGGTGTCTTAAGGCATCACTGAATCACATTTTGGGCAAGGGCCAGTGTTGTGGGCGAGATTCCTTGAAGTGAGGTGATGTTGAGGGGCAAGCCTTGCGAACCCTGAGTTACAGATTCCCCATGTGGAGTTTTCAAGGCTCTAAGGCACCCTTTGGAGGTACCAAATGAACCCTTTCAAACCAAAGGGCACCACGGGATCCAAAAAGAACCTGCATGAGGTTTGGTCAAAATTGCTGGTTTTCACTTAAGATCGACATGGGACTCGCTGAATTTCAACTTGAAATGCCAGGGACTCAGACCACGCTCCATGTATTGTAATTGTGGTTTCCCTCGAGGGGACGTGGTGGTTTTCTCAGCGGCCGCCGTGGCTTTGGTGTCCGCACATGGTGGTCGAAAAACCGGCCCAAAGAAATCCCTTGAAGATAATGCAAGTAGTCAGTAGTCATGGGGATGGGAGTCAATCACTTTGGTATCACAGAAACTCATTGAGTTTCTGCATTTGTACCTTTTGGGTGTGGACCATTTTGGTGGCAGGCAAAAGTCAAGTCTTATTCACACGGAAAGTGAGTTTGGGGAGGAGGGGGTCACCCAGTAGAAGTGTGGCTGATTGGGAAACCTTGCCCGTTTTAGTTTCAGTAGTGCTGTCTATGGAATGACATGCCGCTGGTTTCAAGCTGGTTCTAATCATTCAGTGCCCTTGATGGTTCCCAAAGGACACCTGACTTTCCCTCAAGAGCGCGGGGGAGGGCATATCTCCCCACCTATATGATATCCACTCAAGGGCCCCAAATATTCATACAAACCCACATGTTTCCCGCAGGAGGCTGGGCAGACGACCAGCTCCGTGGGCGAAGAGAACCGCTCCGGGGGCTTGCCCAGCATCGGACAGGCCTACGGGAAGCAGGGACTTGGACCATGGCATTCGGCGGAAAGACGCGATAGGAGGCCTTCATGCTTCTTGCGGCTTAATTTTTCCATCTAAGCTACAAAAGTAGAACTTGGAACAGCGGGCAACAGCCATCAAGTTCGGGCTCTATGTTGGGGCCATCCATTAGACTATTTGGAGTCTTCATCACGCCGAGTAAATCATGGCGATGTGGCAGGGTTCGACGTACGTGACAGTGCGATAGATGAGTTTTTAGACCATTGGAGACCTGGAGTCTATGACCTCTTGGACACGGGGACGACAGTACTAGTCTGAGGGTCTCCACCAGTTTTTGTTGTTCTTGTTTTAAAGGTAGACTTAATATGGCACCTGATTCTTACAATACTGTTTTCTGTTTTCTGTGCACTCCAGATGTGGGCCAAGTCGTGACTAGTGGAAAGGGGCAGGGTCCAAGTTGCCAACTGTCGCATGCGTTGCGCCAAAGTATCGCAGGCGCGGCGCAAGGCGGGCGCCGCAGAGGAGGAGGCGCCGAGCCAGGTGCGCTTCGCGTGTGGATTGAAGCGATGTGTTTGGGCGCACAGTTCAAGGTTAGGCTTTGGCCGAATCGCTCCTTAGACCTTTTGGAAATATATGTCTTGTCCATCAAGCCTGCAACAGTGACATACACACAATATATATATATATAATATACACGTATCACAAGCTTCGGAACATATGCGTATGTATATAGATACATATCACCTATCTACATAGCTATTCATGCGCATGTCGCGCCCCCCGCAATCGTCAGGTGCTTCCTCCCATCGGCGGCCTCAAAAGCTTCCTGGCCAAAGCCATGACATCAGCAATTGTTTGTTTACCTGTTGCCTATTGGAGTCTCTTCCTCAGCTAGTTCATATTTTGGAGTAGACTTCATACGGAACAGAATCTGAACTTTGGGTACCCCAAATATGGGCCTAACAGAGGGCTAGAAAAGTTCGGCAATTGGTGGAATTCACAGTTGGGGCCTAATTATGAATGCTGCTGTTTTAACTGTGGGCCTGTGCTTTTCACGGGGCCTGTAGGGGAAGGGAGGGAAGGGAGGAGGGAGCCCAAAGAAGGCACTTCCGCAGTGGGACCTTCTAAGACATAGTTTTTCTAAGACTAGCACTTCCGCATGTTGTTGGTGGACCAGAGTTTGAAACACCAGTCCCAAATTGTGTACCAACCACACCCACTATGGGTGTGTGTGTGCAACTAGGGGGCCACCAAAATGCTGTGTTTATTGTGATTTACCTTTGCAGCAAGCTCAAAAGGGTACCAACTCCAGAAGGCGCACGCTGGTTTTTCAGTGTATGCGTCTCAAAACCCGAGGAACCACTGGCCGCACCAACGTGAAGCCGCAGACCTTCAAGACTGCAGCCAATGCGGCCTTGTGCCTCGGCGCAGTTCGGTTCAGTCGCCTCCGGTTCGATGAAAGACTGATTTGTCTGATCACTTCGAACGGGTTAACACGTTCCGCACCATTCGAGTGTCGATGGGCTTCTATTTGGCTGCTTTTGACAAGTTAGTTACATCTCATCTTGGAACTGGGAAAACAAGTACCAAGGAAGATTATTAAGATAAAAGATGACATCGAAAGAGCCCAAATGCTACCCCTTTCCACTCCTTCCTCCAGGCGATTCCAGATGATGCAAGACTATAGGATCTGACAATAATTAGTACGTGATCCCAGATAGAATCGCCTGGTTACAAAGAAATATAAACGATTAAGTGAGGAAAGAAGAGGCTTGACCACAGGGAATGAGCCTTGAATCAATTCTGTTTCTATCACACACACACACACATGCGAGAACCAAAGAAAGAGATATGAATGCAGCGCTTGGACTGATCTCTAAGCCAGAAGGCAACTCAAGACATCTTAAATCAGCGCCAGATGCAACCATTTTATTGGTGCGGGCTCAGAAGGGAATACGGTGGCTTCTTTCATTGTCATTTTCGTGTTAGGATTATCTTGGCCAGTTCGGTCTGTCATGGATTTCCTTCAAGATGCGATATCCTTGAACTAGCGACAGACAATAAAGCATTAAAACATGATGGCGAAGACTCTTTCCTAACTTTTTGCTTCTATAATCGTTAGCATTATATTGATTCGCCCGACTCCATGGGTCCCTCCCAGTTTTTCAGCGACAGCTTGGGGGAGACCAGATCTGCAAAGTTTCAAGATGGACTCCCATTATTAGTAGGAGTTTCGAGAAGGATAAGGGTCCTTTGGCCGCTTTTGTGTCACGAGATTTATTGCACCTTGGGATTATGAGTGCGCTCAGGCAGTCATCCAATCAGATGCATGGGTCTGGCAAGAACGCGTCCAAGACAAGCGGCTTGGCAAAGATTCAGGAGACGTTTGACCCCGCCTGACGCTGAAGCTCATGAGCTTCTTTGGGGTCAGCCTGGGAAAGAAAGATCGCTAGAGCAAAGGGAGAGTCAACCTTAGAAACACTCACACAAGCGTCCCCAACCAAACGAGGCTTGCGTTTCCCTTTGGTTGCTCTTTGAAGAATCATACCCTCTAAAACAGGTACGTCCATTGTGGGATTTTGCTATTAGACAATTGTGTTGAATCTGTGGCTCACAAGCAGTTCAGAAATTGTCATGGAACCCAGAAAGGGTCTTGCAAAAGGATGCCCTACACATGAATGGGTTTATCCAAGGTGAATCAGACTCTGAACATATTATTGTCCACATGCCCCAGATGTGGGCCAAAATAAGGGCGTCAACTAGAATTAAGGGCCCAACTGATTGGGGAGCTTCTGGTTTCCTCGGAGTAACACGACCAGACGGCAGGCAGCAACTTCAAAGAGGCAGCCCGCGGCAGTGGCACGAAGTCCTTCTTCGGTGCACGGAAGCCCAGCGAGGTCCGAATTCCGGCTCTCAGATTATGCGCACATGGAGCTTCTCAAATGGATGCGTCCATGGAGATATATCATGTTACGTTCCAGACATGCCTAACATCATTTGCGTGGGGGGTGCTTCCAAAGAAAATTGATATGCATAAAATGTGGTTGCTCCCTTTCTAAATAGTTTATGCCATTCAGCTTTGTTATTATAAACTAGATTATACGGTCCACCATGTATTAAGTATACATCATCTGTTGGGTACATACATGTTTATGTTATGCACATGTATACACATGTACAGTAATGTAAATGGGTGCTAACTTGACAAATGGTTACTCTTGAAACACGGTTTACATAATATGCAAGCATGTGTTACATCATGTCTTTTCTTAAATGTGGTTTAATGTGACACAAGTTCAAGTTTGTATTATTGCGTCGCAGTCAATATCATTTAAGCCACATAAAATCACTTGGTTAACTGTTTTCTGCGTGTTGCGGCAGTTTACACAATGGGAGAAATCGGTCGCCGGGTTTTGGACATGTGGTCCCCCCAACTGCGGCCGCAAATTATAGGGATGCCGGGATGCCCCCTCGACCACAACATACGCAACTTGACCCATTAAAAAGCGCCACAACATACGCAACTTGACCCATTAAAAAGCGGCACGAACACGCCTCTGAGGGGAAACGATCCTGTCCTTGTTGTTTATCATGGGGCAACTGAAGGATGAGTCACCCCCTTTTTCTTCGGGCCCCTTTTACAAAACCAACCAAGGATATCCATGATGCTCCACGTCCATTGCAATGAGGAAGAACCCTGGGGTCGCATCCTTGGGATCACTGGAGTTCAGGTTCCAAGGGAGGAAACCTCTAGGTAGCCACTCACCCCAATCCGCCAACCTCACACCTCCGCGGCTCAGGCCGGCAAGGCCCACGGGGACATGTCCGTCACAGCCTCCGGGTGGGCAGCAGAGCCCGGCAGCGCCTTGGGAGATGTGGGGAGATCAGTGTGTTTTGTGAACTTGAAGGCTGACCTGCGGAGCAAGTCCAGTGGAGCGGCGCTGAACAGCCCGCAATTTCTGATTTGTTCAGAGGGATCCTAAAATAGCATATCAATCGGAAAATGTAGTTGTTTCTGGATCCTGGAAGGTGAAGTCCGGATTCATCGGGAGGACCATACGAATTAGTCAGAGGTGTCCCACTAAAACTGAATTGATTCCCCACCAAATGGCCAGCAGCCCGTGAATAGTTTGGCTTTTCATAGCTGACATTAAGGGCTTCAACAGTTCGACTCGGGCTGAGTACTTTAACACCAAATTGAGACATGGAATAAAAGCAGAGCTTCCAGTTCAAACCTAGAGGGAAGTATGCCCGTTTTCCCGTCATCGCGGTAGCTAGCTGGAGTCACTGGGAAGGAGTAAACGATTCGTAATTCTTTGGTAACATGGAGAGTACCTGACCTCCAGTTGAATTTTCCTGATAGCAGCACATCCATTGCATCCCACTGTGTGTTGCATGGGGGTGGAGTAGGGCACTAGTCTCAGCTCTTGATATTCCACAGAAGACAGATGAGCTTGGTGGTTCCTTGTTCACAGCCCCGATTCCCGTGTTGCAAGTTTGCCGGATGGTTTTGTACATCATACACCGTGGGACTATACATTTGCAAATTGAGCAACAATGGCACGAGATGACATATGTGTGTGTGTACTTAGATTCCTGGGTTATTCAGCGATTACTGTGGGTGCACAATTAAATGTGTTGTTACCTTCATGTCCTGTTGGATGCTCCAGGAGCTGATGTTCAGGGGGCCACGCAGACAGTCGGACCCCCCCGCCCTCGTTTTTGGACGGCGGGCTTGTTCGGGGCATGCCGCCCAGGTGCGCGGTCTGGGCACGCAGCGGCTCGGCATTTCCTTCCACGGATCCAAATATCCTTGGACGATGCTGTTCTCTGCACCTTCAAAACTATGTCATATGTTTGCCGGTATATAGACTAAATATGAAACATGATCTGAAAATATGCATGTTTTTTTTTGGTTGTTGTTTTTTTGTACCCCTGTTTTGGGGCCCAAGTTTCGGGGCTAAAGTACATTAGTAGGTACTTGGACTTGCAGCCTACGGTTTATCCGGGTATCCCAAGCAGTTTTGTTAGATGGGTGAACCTTAGCAGCCCCCAAAGTAAGGGTGTCTTACGGAACAGTTTTGAGAGATGACATAGTTCATTTCATTGTTTTGCGCTGCTTTCAAAGGGATATTGGGCTTTGAGCACATGGGAGTTTCCAGAGTGAAGCCCCTGTTACGCAGCTTGCGCTGCCTGTGAATTCTTGCTTCTTCTTTTGTTAGGATGTGGTTTGCCCTTTTCGACATAGAACAAAGGTGCCACCTTGGTTGCATAGGAAAGATGCGCTTGCAAGGCTGGTGGCCACCGAAATGAGACCTCGTCAGGACTATGTTTGTCCCTTCCGGCCGAATCAACGGAGATAACCCTTTCAGAGCATGAGAAAGTCGACATTTTTTGTGCGCGTATTGACTGGTGCCACCCTTGTGTTCAAGTCAACCGGTGGCTGGTGGCGCCCTTGTTCGATTTTTGCGGGGGGTCGCTTTCCCTCTCATTATAGCTTACAGCATGTGTCAGCTGGAACAGGAAACTTGTAAGCATTATATTGACATAGCATCGATCCTGTTCTCAAGGTAGGGGGCGCCCAGGTTGCGAGCATGGGCTCCACGTGGGCTCCGCAAAGGCCTGAAAGCTGCTCCCACAAAACAGGGACCCCCCCCTCACCCAGAAGTGGGGGATTCACAGGGAGCTCCGCATATGAGGAGTGCCTGTTGTCCACGGGATGGGTTCAGTCATGTTTGGTAGGTTGTGCTTTAAAGGGAAACCACCCTGTGTAGGTTACTCTATTTTGAGATGAGCCAAGTACAATTTCTGATATATATATATATTAGGTGTGGGTCAAGAAATTATGTTCAGTTTGTCTGGAGTGGGAGGCTTCGAGAGGGCAGCTACGCTGTCAAAGCCCCGATGAACAAAATGAGAGATTTTGTGGGAACCATGCAAAAGGCTGGTTTCGAGGCATAATCCTTGTATACTTCAAGGTTTCCAAAACCGGTTCTACTCCCAGGTTTCCTTGGGGCAAGGCTATGGGTTTGGGCATGAGAGCTTCTTGTTTAGGGGTCAAACTACTTGGACCCTTAGGACACTTCAGTGGGCCCCATGATCAAGCTTCCATGGCTTCCAATAAGTCTAGTTTTGCCTGGTGGAAATGTTTCCCGAGGTCACTACTCGCGGCATTCTTAAGTTGCGGCAAACCTCTTGACATGGGTATGCGTCACGATGGGGGGACTCTGAGACCCCCAAATGGCGGTTGCCCTTTCTGTTTGTTTTTAGCCCAACCTTAAAAAGAGTTCGTCTAAAACACTCACACAGACACACAGACACATATTGCAAACACACACACACACACACACTCAACATGGCAGACAACTCCGGGAATTTGTAGGTACCTGGAGGCTCGAAGAGGCTTACAGGAGGGGGTAATAAAACTTGGAGGTTTTAGGGAAAAACCAGTACCCTGGTTGGTACAACAATCAAAGTGGACGATTGAAGGCGTTTGGAAGACTACCATCCTCTTGAAAGGGTCCCAAACGTCCACTGTCATTATTGTTGGAAATTGTATACATTGTGCTGCCCAGACGATGCGAAGTGCTACAGGCATGAATGAAAAGAGTGCTTCGTGGGCGATTGCCTTGAGAGCGATCATACTTTTGATTTGACCTTGAATTCCCTTAGTGAGCTATAGAAATCTTGTTGTTTGTTTGATAAGAGATCATAAGCGCAGGTGAAGGGCAGCTGCGTAGACGAGTAGACGAGTTGGGACCTCCCATACATGATAATGATTGGGGATGTAGACAGTTCCTTCTCTCCAGCGACAAGACTTCAGCTTGGAAGACCATGATGGGACACGCGCAAACATACTTGGCTTGTCAGGAAGTGAACGATTTTAATGGTTCTTTTGAACGCATGAAGATGCCACAAGTAGTGCTGCTGCTCAACATTCCATATGTTTGTAGATGGGTGCATTCGCATACGTAACATCTCATCTGCAACTATTCAGCGTCGCTATGTCTTGTGTCTTGCAATGCCAGGCGACGCTGATCATGTTCATGATTGTGAACGCCTCCCACGAAGCTTGGACACGATGTTGCCATGAATGGCCTAATTGTCCATAGGCACCTCGTATGTTTTCCTAGTGGAGAAGGTTGTCAATACTTTCTTTTTTTTAGAGGGGGGAGGAGAACAGGGCGGAGGTGTGTTCCAAAAAAATCCCAAAGGCCCATGAGCAAGTGAACAGTGTTTTGGCCTTGCACGTGTCTGCTGTTGCATACAGTAAAATGAACACATGCTTCTAAGAGCCATACATGTGGGCGAAGAGGGTTTTGCAAGACGGTATTCTTGAAAAGACCTCCGGTGCACTTCCATGCTTGTTGGAGAAAGGGGCATGGCGGTCCGTCCCGTTGCTAGACTGAAATGACCTTTTTCCCCTTTTGACTATATGAAGGGGGGTCCTTCATGGTCCTTTTGAGGTATAAAGCGTGCACTGGTTGGAAGGGGTGGGATCTGTTTGGCGAAGATTGCGGATTGATACGCCTAGGATACCCTTATGAGATGCTATGGGAGGCCCTTATACTATGAGAGGCCCTTATATAACAAGGCCCTCGTCCGGGTTCATGAGGCCTTAAAAGGCGACCCCATGCGCTTGCACAAGGGGGCTATGATCGACCCCTGAGGTAATGTAGGGAAATGGGTGTGTACCCACAAAGGGACATGAATGGACCCTTCCCCGCAACGAGTTGACCCCTCCACAGTAAAACTGGTTGATTGATGGGGCGCAACTCCCCGCAGTGATCCGGATCTGTAAAAGGGGACACCTCAAGGGACACCCTTGATCAAAGTCAACCAGGGTTTGAATTTGAATTGGTTCTTTGAGCTGAACCACAACTTGGCTGTTTGGGGCCAGGGTTGGGCAACATTGGTTTTGCACAAACGGACCATGACCCACATTGAATAAGAAGCAAACAGGAGCTTGTTTAAATCCTTTGTGATTTGAACATGTTTGAACCACGGGTTGGCCCACTGAGTATTTCAATCCCCAGAGCCCCGTTTTTTTGCTCTGGGGACTAGAGCAATGGCATGGAGACTCAAAACCTCTCCCATCTCTCCCCATCGACGGAGTGCTGTACTGATGGAGTTCTTGTGCCGACCCGACCCTGAACCCAATGCCGAAGTTGAGACAACTTCCTCGCAAGGACTTGCTTGTTATTGGGGGCTTGTCGCAATTACCCCTACCTCCCAATCGGCGCGGAGGGTAGACTAAATAGAAAGATGACATCTTGTGTTTGCAGTACCGTACCCCAGATGTGCCAAGATTTGCCACAAGCTTGTCCGTGTGTCGACATACATTAATACATATATATATATATATGTATACATTTACATAGAACATGTTTTGTGGAACCCTGTTCCAATCCAGAGCGCGCTTGCCTCGAGCCTCGAGGACGTGTCGAGCCTGCTCTTGTAGACTGTTTCAAATGTCATATTCCAAAGCCTTCCACATGTGAAAGGCCAACAACGGTCCAGGAAGGCTATGTTGTATCCAAAGTCCGTTTCACCAACGTTGGCCCCGGCACACATGTCCCTCTTCCGCGTTGTTCTGTCCGTGAAGAACAACGCTCTCGAACAGCATTGCTTGTGCGACCGTCCACTTTTTCTGTCGGTTTACGCGTTCTGCGGCGCGGTGTTTTTTTTTCTTGCGGGGCCAGCCGAGTAGTCGTTTGGGCCGTCTGCCAAGCAGAGTTACGGGCCACACCCTCGATGGCATCTGGGACGCCCTTGGCGAGCTGTTCCATTGTCACTTCGTTGTTTGTGAGTGACACCGTGTTCTACTTCCAGGGTTTTAGTGTAAAAGTGAGTTTGGGTGGGGGCATTGGCTTCCACGGGTGCAGCTGTCATCAAGTTTCTTCAGTTCTTCCAGGGGCAACCTTCAGGCTGCCTCGAGCCAAGAAACCCATTCTGGATTTGTTATACAAATACTGTATATTTGCACACCTTCCAGGAGTTTCTTCTTGACTCCCTTGCTTTGAGAGCAAGCCCAATACTATTTTCTAATGGGTCCCGGTGGTTTCTTCGGATGCATGGGAAGCCTTGGGCACCAGAGCAAACACCAGAGTCCGGAGTCCCGAAGCAGAAATTGTTAGGATCGCTATGTTGAAAAGATGAATGCGACAGCCAGTTTGCTGGGCGTCGATTCTTGGGAATTATTGCATGACAGCAAGTGCTTCCAGTTACCAGTATAGTTAGGCAACTAGGGTTTATTACCTCTAGCGTTTACATGATGGTTTCCCTGGTTACCTACTATAGTGGCAACTGGAAGCACTGGGACAAGAATTGCCAGACTTAGCGTGCCTTTAGTTTGCTCTATTGCATTTCCATCATGTTTGCTTTCTTGTTACTGGAGCACTGGTCAACACCAAATGGGCTTCAACTCCCCTTTGCACCCTCAACAAAAGCCCTCCTCGCGGTGCTTGGAGACTGGTGAATGGTTGAGTCCCGACTGAGTGCAGCCGCTCTTTACGTGGTTTTGGGAAGACCCGTACAATTCTGGTTTTGACTGTGTGGGATGCGAGCAGGGGAGAATCATACTGAAGTAACTATCAATGTTTGTAGTTCTGCATCATCGGTTTTGCAGATGGAGGAAATGTGTGTTTTGGTGTTTCTCGATGTTGCTAAATTTGTCGGGCAAGTATTGGCTGTGACGCCGAAACTTACTGCGATGCAACTGACAAGCCTGCTTGAAAGGCATGACAATAGCCAACCACATTGATTGGATGAAAGGCCGGAGTCAACGCAGGAGGGTGACTACGATCGCTGGTGCATTGTGTCTCCTGAGGGTGTTTGGATGTCCAGAGGAGCCACCACTTCAAGGAAGCAGCTAGTGGCAAAGTCGAATTCGCACGGCGGAGTTGCTTATGACACTGTTTGCACAGCAATCTCTGCATCTGCGGCTTGCCCATAGATCCACACCTGGGGGACGCCCAAAGCGAGCAAACTCGACCTGAACCATGACTATATGACGTTTACTTGGAGTTAATTTGATTAATACACCTTGCAGATTCTAGGGGCCAATTGCTGTGTGTCGACAACATGACTTTTGTTTAAGAACCTGGAATTGCAATCAATATCTCGCACAAATCATCCGGGCTCCTCTTAAATAGCACTTATCCCGGATCAAACATCAACCAATTCTGCTTCTTGGGCTTCCATTCACTCAGGAAGGCCCAACGTGGTTCGCAAAAACGAGTTTGAGCTAGCACTAAGGAACAAGCATGTGTGTGGCCTAGAACCCCTGTTTAGGGTTAGCCTTGTTTTTAGATTGAGCTAATGCTTTGCTAATATCAGTTGGACAAAGTCCTGCACCGGTGGGTTTCTCCCAATATGCGTCGGGTTTCATCCATTCTTGGTATCAGTCTCCGACTTATTGGGCCCAAGTCTCGCTGATCTGCTTGTTTGCTATTTATTGCTATTTAGTAGGGATCTTTACTCTTTATATAACTGTTTCGCAAACTGTATATTTCTCCGCAACCAAGAACCAGTTATACTTGGGCAATAGGAACAGAGCTTGATACATCGCGATCTTTGCGGGTGCTCGGAGTTGGGCTCCCCCGCGTCTATGAGATGCAACATTCCACTGCGCTCTTCCCGCGCTTTCTGTGAATATCGAATCAGTGGAGTGATCGCACGCATGCTGACATCTGTTTAACCTGGCTCTTGGATGGAAACAGTCCAGTTCCGCCCGCTGAGTCTAGAGAATGTCAACTTGGCAGTAGTCCGGACGACAACAAACATGAGGGTTCCTCATGTAGAAGCTTGATCCATGCATGGGGATCTCTCCGACTAGCATAGCCCTCCAGAATACGAAGTTGAGATTCACAAGTTTGCGTGCGCGAGCGAGGGTGAAAGGCAAACCATTGCCCAGTTACCGTGAGAGAAACCATTGGCTACATATATATATATATGCTACGATTCTTCAAGGCTGCCTAAAGACACGCAACACAATCCATTGATTTGCTCTCCTGGAGCAAACGTGGTGTAAAAATGGGTGTTGGATCAATATTCCCGTCCTGGAAATCTGCAACTTTTCCTATGTGTGTGAAGGTCATTTGTTTGGGCAAGGTCATCCCATGACCTTTTGATCAGCCCCACCGAATTACCAGTGTTTCTTCTTCAAGCCCTGCGCCCAGAGACCGCAGGCCAACACAGGAGCCTCACGGGCGAGTGGCGAGGGTCGTTGTGTGATAGACAAATAATCGAGTCCCCCCTAAGGAATGTCTGGAAGGGGGCAGTATACCCCAAATATAGAACCCCTTCAGATACATGGTTCCTTTGTGGGAACCACGAACATGTGTAGGGGAGCTCAAAACCAGCACCTACTATGCCCGTATGGCCTTCAAGGGCTCAGCAATGCAATGGTTGCAATGCAGCCTTGCAAAGAGTGTTTTTTAGAAAAGGACCAGTTTGGCAGCGAAAACATGTTTTCCAGATGTGTTGGATGCATCCGAGGAATTCCTATTTATGATACCCGACACAGTGGGCACACCCGGCTGCGTCATAGCCGACTTCGTTTTGCCGGCCAGGCGTTTGTCCATATCTGTGGCCCCCAATGCGAAGGTGGTCACGCTTTCGCAGCCCTTGCCGAGTGTAGGCAGGGCTCATGGGTCTGTTTGTTTCTCGGGTTTTCAGTGGCACCCTGTTTCCCTTCTTGCTCTGGAAGCAGCTGTACTGGCGCAAAGTTGTGCCTTTTCAAGGCATCGGGATTGGTACTGAAGCGCTGCAGGACCTTTTCCCTTGGTGGGTTCCGACAAAAAAAGAGAGCAACCGCAGCCCATTGTTTCACCAGGTTCACACGGCAACTGCTTTTGTTACGATAGTGTTAACATCGGACAGGGCCGAAGGAGCATTTGTAGTTAGTCCTCCGGATGAATCTGAAATTGAACCTTTGTTTGAACGTTCCAACAACAACTATTTGTTGATACGTCTCTCTCGAATTTGAGAGAATCTCACACAAAGCAAATATCATTTTGTTTGCGTCCACTCAATTCAGCGGAACAGGATGTTTGGCAAGTGACAGTGCAACCGGTGGTCCAGGCATGAGGATATGGGCAGATTACCTAGTCCAACCAGCAACAACCGCGAAACAGCCCAATTCCATGTTCTGAATATTCTGGAGTTCCCAAAGAAAGAGATTCCTGCAAAACGTGGATGTGTTTTGTTGGTTTCTGGAATGAAAACAGCTGCCGAGTACAGACGGTGATGGGAACTTCCCGCTGCGACGCTGCGAGAGAGGCATTTCTTTGGGTCAAGGCTTACGGGAAACTGCAAGCACTTCTGTGATATTGATGGAAGAGAAACTGCTGGACTTCGCTAGCCTCTTGCCTGCCCTTGTCGAATTCCTGTATGTTCCCGTGCAACTAGCAGACATTGGTCACTTTTTGAAGGGTCCCCCCCCCCAGTCCATTTGTTCTGACTCAATTCGAGGAACGATTCCTCGTCTCCTAATGAGCTCAGTCTTTCATTGCATCCCTTCATCTCTTTCCTTCCTGCGAAGCCCATGTGTGCAAAAAAAAAAAAAAAGGAAAACGCTTTCGAGCAACAAGCACCAATTTTTTATCGTTGTTGGGAAAGAAGGTTGTTTTTGTGGAAAGGCAACCTGGCTGGCTGCAATTTGCTGCAATTTTCTCTTTCGCGGCCAAAAACTCCCTGCACGCCAAAGGATACTAGCTCGCAAACTGACGTATGACCAATGTCCACCTAGGCTTAACAAACTTGCCCCAATCGAATTCAATTTTTCCAAACTGCATGCAACATATTCATGTCTGACTCCTCGGGCGCCATTCCGTTGGACTGCAGGGGTCGGCGGATTACCTCTCTTTCCCCGCAAAGCTGCCTCTTTTTTGCAGGTCGGATCCGTACTCATTGTTTTGCCCTTGTACCCTTTTGGCTTTCCTTCATTCTTGCAACATCAAATCGTGTTTTGCCGGGGATCTCTAGGACGCTGTCCACAAATTTTCAGGTTTAGGGTGGACTAAATATGAAGCGAAATCAGGAAATCGTATTCTGGAGTACCCCCCGCATGTTGGCCAAACAGCGTCCAGGCTGGTCATTGCTTTTCCAGAAGCCGTACCGCATGACCTGGGGCAACGCCACTACCTTCGTGTACCAGAAGGACAATTGGTCGAGTCTTCGGGTGTCGTGTCGCGCGAGTTGCAAAAAATGGGGGGTGGTTGACAATATATTCAAATATATACACATACATATATATATATATACATATATATATATATACATCAGAAGGGGACGTTGTGGAGGCCTGCGTTTTGTAGCGATTGTAATTTGTGTTGTTTTTGAAATTGTGTGGTCTGTGGCCTTCACAAGTGTCCTCCCTTAATTTGTCGGCATAGACTCAAGACGCAAGAAACAACAAAAGCATCAGAGGGGGGGGGAAAGAAACAACTTGTCAACCCCCGTTTTCTTTTTTTCCTCCCCCCTCCCCAGACCCCCCATACTCAGCCCAGGATCCCTGGGGCCCCAATATGTAGGCTGGGATTTGGATCGCCTTTAGTTTGTGTTTTCCCTACCAGTCCCTAGCCCCTATTTGCAAAGTTCCAGGATGCCTTGTTTACTTGAAAAACTTTCTTGAAGTTGCATGTGATGTTGAATTCAATGGGTCACTATATTGAAATCGCAACGCGATCCGCCAACGCCAGTGGACAGTCCCCTACTAATAAACTGGTGCTGATGTCACCTTGAACCCTTAACGCGTGGAAGAAGAACAAACAACGCCGCTCTGACGTCGGCTGCAGGGTGCCTTGAATTTTGGGTAGGAAAAAATACATTTTTTTTTGCCTAGGTCAAGTGGGGCTCTTAGCGCGTGGAAGGAGAACGCAAACAACGCCCCTCTGGCGTCGGCTGCAGGGTGCCTCGAATTTGGGGCCGGGAGCAAGACGTAGACATCCTTTTGCAGAACAAACAACGCCCCTCTCACGAGGGCTGCAGAGTGCCTCGAATCTGGGGTAAGGAAAAAGACGATTAAAAAAAGGCCTTTGACGTCGGCTGCAGGGTGCCTCGAATTTGGGGCAGGAAAAAAGACGTCTTTTTGCCTAGGTCATATAAGCCTCTTAAGTGAAAAGAGACCAAACGACGCACCTCTGACAGGGGCTCTTAACACGTGGAAGGAGAGGGTGCCTTGAATTTGGGGTAAGGAAAAAGACGTCTTTTTGCCTGGGTCATATGTGGCTCTTAACAAGTGAAAAGAGACCAAGCGACGCCCCTCTGAGGTCGGCTGCAGGGTACCTCAAGTTTGGGGTCAGGAAAAAGGCGTCTTTTTACCTAGGTCACATGGGTCTCTTAACGCCTGGAAGGAGAACAAGGAACGTCCCTGCAAAACAACGCCTCTTTCAGGCGCCTTGAATTTGGGGTAAGGAAAAAGACGTTTTTTGGCCTAGGTCACATGGGGCTACCCCCCGAAAGGGTATAAAAGCAAGGCCCCATTTTTTTGTAAGTGCAACAAGGCCTTCTTGGCACTTTCCTGTTTTTCATGTCCCAGTGCTGAGGATGCTGGAAATGCAAGGGATGCAACCACACAACTCGCGATCAAGATTCTAAGACTTTCATGACACGCAACATTGACCAAACACAGAAATACCAGAGATGTGGGGAATGCTGGGAATGCAGCCGGCTAGCCACAAAAAAAGCAAACAAACATGGGTTTTAGAGATTTCCCAAAATCAACCATCAAAAACCGATACTGGCAACCCCCCTCAAACACCCTAACAATAGACTTCCAAAAGCACGATAACGCAGGGGATGTTTCGCAGTAACTGCTCCGTACAGGTGGGGAGTTGCCAAAAAATCGCGCATTTTTGTAAATTTCAACAGTTCCTCAAACTATCACTGTACTTGGCCCCACCCAAACCCCGAAAGGCCAATTCCAACATGGCTTGAAACAGCAAAACACCACTAATTAGTATCTGCAACAAAAAAGAGACAAATTCATGGCAACAAGGCAATCCTGATGATGCTGGGGATGCAGATCCTGCCCGTCCGGGGGAACCCCCCCCCTAGAGAACTAGGCGAAACGCAGATGTTTAGCACGAAAGGCCCAAAAACACTGGAAAAATACAGGTTTTGGACACCCAGCGCAGCATGTTTTCGAATTGAGCTATGCATCTTAGTAGCTTATACACTTAGCTAGTGTTTGCTGCTTAAGCATGTGCATGAATAGCACCATGCTGGCCAGCCTCTTGTACAATTCATGATGCAGGATTAGACGTGGTCGCTAAAAGCAGTGCTAGCCGCAAGAAGCCTCGCCCTTAATGAACAAACGCTTGTGGCAAGGAGGGGCTTGGTTGCACCTAGAAAAAACATATCTATGCATTTTGCTTGTTGGCCCATGTGCGTGTAGTATTCTCATGGCTTGCCTTGTGCATTACACCCTCCATGGTAAGTCATTCAGGTGGAATAGGATGGAAGATGTTTGTGTACGTGGCTTTGGCATACAGCTAGATTTGCCGTAGGTTAGGCCAATTTGCAGCAGTGTCATCAGGCTGCTAGCTTGCTATTGGTGAACATAGACAGTTTAGCTAGCATCAGAATTCGATACCTCGGTTCAATGAATTCTGTGTTTTTCTGCAAAAGCCAGTGTTTTTCATGTAGTTCGATGCAGCTCAAAACATGTCTGCGTTCCAATTTTCTTGTTTATGTACATAAGTTTTTTGGGTTGACCATAGGAGGCCTACTGATCAGAAGTTGTGTTGATGACCTATGGAAGGTGCAAGTAGAATAAGTTATTCTCTTACCTCCTCCCGTACCATCTGTTGCATGCCACCAGTAAGCATAGGACCTAGAGTGCAGAAGTCAATGTTGCCCGCTTGCAGGTGGTCTGCCTTGACTCAGATTCCCGGATCTACTGGCAATATGAGCAGCGTTCTTTCCTCCAATCAGCATATCAAGGGGGAAGAGCGCCCTCCCTACATGATGTTCCAGCAATCCATGGCCAATGGAAAGGCGCACTTTCCAAGCTCAGGTAGCAGCTTGGTGGCCTATAGTATGTGCCTTTCTTTCACAAGGACGCGGGGACGGAGCCTCATCACCACAACTGGCATGGGCCCACCAACCTCGTGTGAGCTACAAAGTGAATGCAGCGGGGTGGTTGGTCAGATCATTGTTTGCTGGAATCTTGCATTTCCACATGGCACGCATGAAGCTCACAAAAGGTTGGTGGAATGAAGGCCTGTGCACGTTGTGGTGATGAGAGTCCTTGCCCTAGCTGGAAATGAGGGATTCCCTTCACTTACCATTCAGAATCAACTACAGACAGATCACAAGTCACAACGTTGATTTCTGCATCATTAGAGATAGAATCTCTAGCTCCTATGCTTACTGGTGGCACGCAACAGATGGTACGGGAGGAGGTAAGAGAATAACTTATTCGGCTTGCACCTTCCATAGGTCATCAGCACAATATCTGATCAGTCGATTTCTCAGTCAAATCAAAAACAGTTTGTTCATAGAGAAGCAAGAAAACAATGGAACATAGATATGTTTTGCATTAAAAGGGAAACTTTGTTTTTTGAGTTAAAAACTTTCACTGAAAAACGCAGGCTTCCACAGCGTCCCACACTCATATATATATATATATCTATATATATATCTATATCTATATATATATATATATGGTTCCCCCCCCCACAAACCTGCCTTTTTGAAGAGTTCACTGGTACTTGCAGTGTTTTCTACCATTTTGGCTTTGGGGAAAGCAATGGAAAAGACACATGTCCAAGGACATTCCGGAAGCTTCAGGCTCGATTTAAACCGGCTTAAACCGATTAAAGATTCAAGAATCCAGGCCAAACTTTTCCAGGGAATTTTGAACCCAGGCCTCGATTTGAAACGATTAAACCGATTTAAACTTAAATCGGGCCTGGATTCAAGATTCAAGAATCCAGGCCAAACTTTTCCAGGGAATCAATCTTGAATCTTGAGTCGAAGCCCGATTTAATTTTAACTCGGTTTAAATCAATTTAAATCAGGTTTAAATCGCGGGCTGGATTCAAGATTCCCTGAAAAAGTCTGGCCTGGATTCTTGAATCTTGAATCTTGGATCCAGGCCCGATTTAACTTAAATCGGTTTAAATCGGTTTGAATCGATGCCCGAAATGAACATTGCACCTTGCGCGGCCGTGCTTTGGCTGAGCGTTGCGCAAGCATCCAAGTTCTGATCATTCAAAGGCCATGTCGTGCTTCTCAGTGAAGGGCTCCGTCCTCTTCAAGGATGGCTCCGCGTACCTCAAGATCTCCCCGACTACCCAAGCCCCTGCCGAGGCCAATGCGTTCGAGGGATGCTCAACCAATGCCCAGGACGTATCTCCTTCGACTGTTACCAATACCCCCTGGCCTGCCTCAGCAACCAGGTCAGACCAGGAAATCCTGAAGTGCATCAATAATGGTGCTGCCAAAGCACATCCGTCTCGCCTTCCCATGACGCCAGATGTTCTACGGCTGATGCTCAACAACATCCAAGGTCAGTTCAACTTACAAGTTGGGATGGCTGGGGCCTGGAACTCCCTCGCTGATGCGCGCCTCTTGGAGTTGCTGGAGAGGCCTAAGAAGAAGAAGAGGGGCGGCAAGGCACTTGCCCTCGAGGACACGGACACGGAGCAGGCACCACAGCTAGCCATGGCAGATGCGCCTTTTGCAATGGATGCCAAGGACACTGCGCCGCAGGAGGAAATAGGAAGCAGAGGTCGAGAGCTCCTACTCATCGTCGAGCAAGTCGTCTACTGCATCGTCACTGACCGAGATCAACCACAAAGCGATCGAGAAGGGGCCGCAACCTTGACTTGGCAGTCGAGCTCCTGGTCCTGGGGCGATGCGCAAGGTGGACTGGAAGCCCATCGTTCTCTAGTGGCTGCAGACGGGTGGTCCTGCATTCCGACTTGGCCCGGTCATACCGCCTCACAAAGTGCCTGGCGTGCTTCACGACGCCGTCGTGCACAAGAAGAGGCGAGTCAAGAAAGCACGCATGTCTGGGTGAAGCCATCCTACGTCAAGATCTCCAAGCACAAACTCCCAGACGGCCGCCTTCTGAAGACTAAGTCCGGTACTCGGATCATAGATCGAGTTTGGCGTTTCATCAAGGAACGTTTGCGTCGCAACCAGTGTGTCGCTGCTTTCTCCAATGCGCTAGTCACGCATTGAGGAGTGCGCAAGTCCCATTCATCCCCTCTCCCGTGTCTGAAGTCATGTGCTGGAGAGACCAAAAAGGTAGGTCCGGGGGAGGGGGGGGTAGCATATATATATATATATATTTATTTATACACATACGCACCAAACTTTAAGGTTCAACAGCCAAAGGGACTGCCGCCATTTTGGGTGTTAAAGTGGATGGGTGTCCTATTTGGGATGGTTGTTTTCTCTTGTCAGGGGATCCCTGTAGTTAACCACGAGATTGATTAATCTGTGATCGACGTTCGGGGATGCCATGGTCCTGCTCCATAAGGGAAACCCCCGAAACAGCTGGGTTCCCGGTGGTGTCCTGAGCGCAAAAACCAAAAAGTACCTGGGAATGTTGTGTTTGTGAAGCATTAGAATTCGCTGAGATTCTTTAAGTGAAAAATTAAACAGTTCATGTGTTATTGGGCTGGATGTCAATGCAGTTCACGGTTTGTGCAAATATACCGAAGGCTTTGTGGATACCCCGTGAGGGTTAAACGGGTTGAAGTCCTTCAGGGGTTTGGGGGGCTTCTCCTCTGAGTAATTAATCAGGAGTCCTTGAGTGTTCAGGAGGGCAATCATTCGCTCGGGGTGCCATTGCAGTGTGTGAGTTCCTGACCGGAGCTCCTTGGAATCAGGAGACCCCCAGTGCCACAGCGTCTGCAGCGACATCGGCAGCGGCAAAACGTGCAATTCGCTGCTACCTTGGTCCCGGAACAGAGTTGGGAGTATATCCGCTTTTGTAATGTGTTTCATGATGGTTTCCCAACCACGAACAAGTAAGCACAACATATACGGTCGATGGGTATGTTAAGTAAACCGCGTGTTTTGACCAGGGTCGGGAATGTTTCTTAAATGTTTGATGTGGGATACCTACTGAATATGTTGCTCGGCGATGCACATGGGGTAAAAGGCTCACCCATCATAAAGGACCCTTTCTCAGGGGGCTCCATGGTTCTGGTTTGTGAATAATGGCGATTTGCCCAGACCTTTCTCTTCAATAGTCCTTCTCTTCACACAGCGACAATGTTAGAAAATGTTTCGTCACGCCAAAGACCAGGCTTTCTCGCCGAATTCACCTGAATGGGTGGTTTCTCAAGAGAACGAGGTTTGAACCCCATGTTCCACTCCATCGGTCCATCGGCTTGATCGCGAGCTTCGGCTCAAAATGCGTTTTTCAGCGCGGAGTGCAGCCGACAGCTTGTTGCCCGCTCAGAACGAATTGAGATCGGGGAGTGTAGACACCTTGCACCACTGGAGAAAAAGTCACGTCGACAAAAGCCACCCCCAAAGCGATCCAAAGACCCAAGGAACCAAAGACCCGCCAGGCCTTCGGCCTTGGTTAGCATTCTTTCAGATTGCACTGGTCGATGATTGGAGGGGTGTGCCATTTAAACTCACTCCCTGAGTTCCTGGACGCATACTTTTGGGAAGACCATTTTAGGGAGATTTGTTCAAGTTCAATTCAGGCTTGTTTGGTGAATCCACTCAAGAAGTGAGTAAAACATAAGTAAAGTGCATCTCCTTCGCCCCCCCCAAAAGTGACAGCCATTGGGTCTTATGCCAGCCCGGGTTTGGGGTGGCTTTCCAAGGAGGTTACGGCCAAGGGCTGCTGGGGATATCCTATTGTAACGCACGGTAGCTAGTGAAAGGTCGCTTCCCCTTTTCAGGTCTCTTCAACAGCACTTTGATTCTTTTTTGAAATCCAGCCCAGGCATTTTGGTATGAGTTGCCTTCAACCTGCCACTGACCTTTCATATACAGATACAGATCAGACATGAACAGAAAGATACCCACCCCATTTGCGAGATGTTAATTCGGTTCTCACCAGTTGCTGATTACCCTGGCGAGGCTATGCGGCTTTTGCAAGGGGGTTTTCAGTTTGGGGAGGGGGGTATTGTCCCAATTGCAACCAAAGATGCCCAACCAAAGTACCCTCAAGACAAGACCATCCCTACTAACTTGAATGCTAAATCTGCAAAAAGTCAAACTTTTGGGCAGGGGGGAATAGCCGCAATAACAATCAAGTGTCCGAGTACTCTACCATACCGTCAAAAAGGTACGACTGGCTTTCGATTGAAACTGAAAGTTAATAGCATGTGGAAATTCAAGATTGTTGTTCAAGCCCCCCAAAGGTCACCAACTCCAGCAAAAAGCCCACACAGTCTGGATGGTGACTCTCTGAGACCGCTTTTTGCTCAAACGGCACAGCAGTAGAATGACAGTTCTTTCGATTGCTCACAGGGCCAGAGGGCCCGGAAACAGGTGATCACCCGCTCAGGCAATTTTCAGAACGGCCTACGCTCCAAAAACAAAGCCTGAAAGGAACTGCCTTCTGGGACATGGACCCTTTTTGGGTTTCTTTCCGTTAGTTTTGCAGGGGATTGCGGTGAGGGCCAAAACTGGCGACTCTCCAACACTAGCTTATTTTTTCGGCTCGACTAGATGAGAGAATTAATCCGAACAAGCTTTTGTGGGCCAAGATAACCCTGACCACTTTCTGGGTCTCAACTGGGAATGAGCTGAACCAGTAAGACAAAAACTGTCAGTCCGGGTTTCGGGCGAGGCCACGGAAGCGATGGCCGAAGATGCCAAGGTGTGGGCCAATGGGTGGTCTGGGTTTGTGTTTCAAGTTGGTAGGTCCTTAGGTTTTGGGTCGTTCGTGTAAATTGTGCTGAGGGACTACTGATGATCTTAGGTCTTGTTGCTTGGGTTTTGGTGTTTCTGGTGTCTTGTTTCATTTTGAGGGTTGGGTTGGCTTACTGGGAGCTAAACAACCCATATGTTTGAATCTCCCAAAAAGGAAGACAAAAGGCGCACCAGTTTGTTTCACACTGGTGTAGCATCATCAAGGGACTTTGTTCTAAGTGATAGAGATATATATAGAGATAGATGGGCACTGCACAACTCATGATTCACCTTTGATCTCTTTCTGTGACTAGCCGAGAGTAGTCCAAACAAAGTTTGAGAGTAAGGCCATAGAGATGGAAAACCAAATGCTATCACAGGAAGCCATGTTCAACCGCTGGCTTTGGACTCTACCCCCAAATGAGAAAGAAGTCGGGAAAAGGCGGTTCGGTCAGGTTCGGAGTGCTTGCCCCAATAAATACTCCTAGAACGCCGTAGAGTGGCCTGAACAAAGGTAGTGCGCTGTGACAAGTTTGGTTACAGCTACAACAATTCCTCGTTTTGGAAGCCTAGCTTGAAACGAGCTGGAGCTCGCTTTTGTAATGAGCCTTACTTACTTATGGTTTGCCTAAGTGAAATCAGGTTAACTTCAGGCTCATCAACATGACGACTCCCAAATAGGAGCAATTGCAACCACTAAAGAATCTAGGCAGCTATTTGGTTGGATCTCCAAGTTTTCAGTTTTTGGAGAAGAAAACTTCCCACGAACCTGCAACAGATCAAGTTTCGGCTTCAGCCTTCCAGCAGCGATGTGGTGGGATGCAGTCCGCTGGTGGCGCATGGCAGCTTCCCTTGGACGCGCTAGCCATTGCCGGCCAATCACACCCGGGAAGCCAAAAGTTGAACTCTTGGGGGGCAGGGGGCGATAGCCACATAGGGACGAACCGCCACTCCTCGTTGGACGTGGGACTTTTTGCAGATCCGGGCCAGCAAGGATGTGTCCCAGTTCCCGGCCTCTGATCCTAAAAATGTGTTTCGCTTTGGTTTCTCTTGAAGACCATCCCAAAAAACACCTTTTCCACAGGGCGAGGAATCCCACGCACCTTCATCACCAGACGCCAGAGGTTGGGGATGGTCATCTACCCCCGAAGTACTCCAAATACCCACCTTCCAGTGGACACTCACCCATGTTAAGTTAATACGGGGGTTACTTGTTGCCTTACTTGCAATATTTATGGCTTCCACCGTAATTGTCTGCAGGATACCTGGTAGCATATCGTATTTTCCAGTCGGATGGTTCCCCAAATTCAAGTTGCGAGGCCCTCACGCGGAAGCTCAAGGCTGCGGAGCCCGTGCGGGTGGTGGAGGTGCTTCTAGCCCGCGGGCAGTTCAGTGGCAAACGATTTCACCGATTCTAGCATAAAACGAGCTCGCCATGCACCTGTGGTCTCAGAAAATATGTTGCAGTTTGAGTTTGATGAAGTATGACATAGGATCCACACACGACAGTTTTTTCTGTAACCGAAGATGAAGTCCTGCTTGGGGATACCTTACCTCAGGTTTTGGAATTACAGCGAAATGCGCAAACAAATTCTCTGAATCCCCTTGCAAGACGAGGTACCCCCGGTGGTTCCAATTACACATTACTCATGCTGCCTACAACCTATTGCTCGGTGGCACCAATTCTCGAAATGGTGGGTTCGGGAGACACTAAAAATTGGAGCCCGTGCAAAGGGCTCCAATTCTACTGACCTTTCCGGTCCGATTTCAACTGACGTTTCGAATGTGTTGTAGGGCAAGGTCCCTCAAATATCGGCGCGTTCCAGCCCTGCAAAGTCCGGCTGCAGGGGTCTTTGTTCAGGGGTCCCTATGCTACCAATTAAGCCGGTTCACTTTTGAGCAAGTTTTAAGATGGTGGGGGGATTTCGAACAGAGAAATATGTGGAACCCTGTCCGCAGACAGCTCATTTTCCTGCTCAAATCGCTGCTTCCCGGTTCGGCCCTGTTTTAGTGGTTTGTTATGTGCCCGGGATGCTTTCGTCCCTTCCTTGCGTAAGCTTTTGCTTGACAGGGCCCCAAGGTCTGGATGTAGAAGGCCCAGCATGTGGCTTTGCTTCCTTGATTGAAAGCAGCCCTCAGTTCGCAAGAGCAAGTTGGGCGTCCATTTGCGGTTTAATGATGTGGTGTGTGTGTGTGTGTTTGTTTTTGTGTGTGGGTGTTAAACAGACACACCGTTGTTCCCAACCGCACACTAATGACCAAACCGCCGGCAACCTGACAGGTGCTGCAGAAGGCCCAGCAGCAGAACTTGCGCCTGAACTTGATCCACCTGAATACTGCCCTGGCCGTCTTGGCCGATCAGCGCGAACCGCCAACGGACACCGCCAGGCGCGCAAAGCCGCGAAGATTTTGTCTCCTGCGATGTTGAGGTTGGCTAAAGACGAAACAGAAGCAGACCACGTATTGTCTGCTGTACCCTAGGGTTGGGCCAAGGTTGGATTCGAGGTTGGTGGAAGGGCTCCATCTAGGCTTGGTCAAGATATCCTGATTTGTCTATGGTTCCTTCACCGGCGAACTTGCTTGCATACACATGCAGTTTGTGGCAGCCTTTGGCTGTGGCTCATCATATGCGTGTTCCTTAAATGGGAGAGCCACGCCAAAGCGGCTTGTTGGGTGATGTCCCTCTTGGTGGTTGCTGATGTTTACGGAGAGACAACATTTGGGTTTGTCTCTTTTGAGAGTACCCCTTCAGGGACTGGCACGAGGAATGACCGATTTTGGGCCTTCCTCCCATTTGAAGACAACCCGTGGTGAGGTTGACGCTTGTCTGGCCAGTAACAGCCACTGCAGTCGTATCTTGTTGTGACCCCGAAGGTTCCCGAGATCACCGACTCGTTCGGCGATTTGTTTACTTAGGGCATAGGTGGACAGAACCTCCCATCTGATTTCCACTAATGTAACATGGGGGCTCCCACCACCTCCAAATGACTACTAGATGAAAACGAATTCTTTCATACATAAACAAAAAGACATGTTGTGGCTATAGGGACAAAATCCCATTGAACCCCTTGGGAATAGTGGTTTGGGGTAGTGAAAGCCACCTTAGAACCAGGGTCCTCACTGAAGAAACAGACACTTGGCCAAACATCTGACACCGGAGAATTGCCTTGAGTCTCCTTGCGAGAGAGATGCCTGAAACACCAAGGAGCCGCTGGGCTTGACTCCCAGATGTGTTTCTTGTTTGGTTTCTGTTGGACCTGTGCCCCTTCACTTTTTTGCCGACATGGTTGCTTCAATGCCAAGCAGACCCTGTTTTAGGTGTGGGATGTGAATGGTTTGCACTTACCAAATTGATATGAATTGCTCATGTACCTTGAGAGACTCTCTCAGGGACCCAGCTGCAGGCGTCTCCCTCCAGTGGAGTTGAGAGCAGCCACTCTTTCAGGCATGGACCCCAAACGCCCAAAGCCGAAAGGGTTTTTGGCTTCAAGTTGACAGAAGGCTTTTAAACAACCTCCTTTTGGTCCAGAAGGAAGTGTCCCTCACCCTGATGTGTTTCGGTCGAACTATGTAGTTCTCTGTGGCCAGTTCGAGGGCCGGGACATAGTGCACTCCCCAAATTTCAGTCACAAAGACTGGAGGAAGTCAGCAATACTAAATGTTTTCCTCTTGGATGGTTCAAGACGTGCGAAGAGCATGGCCGGACCGGACATGAGCCAAAGATAGTAATTTTGTGCTTGTTCTCTCCAGAAACCCTTGGAAGGAGAAGCCCTTGTTGGGGGAACTACATATGTTGAACCGTCCGGTCTCATCAGGTGGCAAGACGCCTGCCAGCTTGCTGAGAGGCACGGACTCAACCGTTGTTTGTTCTTCGGTCGATGGATGCGCCGGAAAAAGAGGCTTGAGCAAAGAAACATGGTCAGGGTTTCAGAAACACAACTCGGTGGGATGTCAGCTTATCGCCGTTTTAAGCCTTTTCCCTTCATTGTCACGCCTGATGGACCCTCTCAGCCAAACTTGGTGCTGGACAACCCATTCCGGTGATTATTCCCGCAGGAAAACGCAATCGGTTGCGGGCAACAGCATGGAAAATATGCACAGCCTGTACAACAAGCTCTTGCAGGGACAAAACAAGCTCACACAAGACGATAACCCTTACTGGGGGATTCCTTTTGTCCGTTTTGTAAATTGAAATGTAGCAGTTTGACCACGCCCTACAGACGCCCGTGTGTATTTGTTTGGTTGTGTAACTTAGAGTTCATTTTTTGTGCGTTCTCTGTGCAGCACACACGCACTGCAGATGTTTAGCACACACGCTACCTGTTTTCGCCCTGTTTACTGAAGGCAACAGCAGCTGGGTGTCGTTGGCGAAGAAGAAGGGCATCAAAACCAAAGCAGCGACGCACTCGCTCAAATAGTTCGTCAACGCTGCATCCGACGGAAAGCGCGTTGGAGTGTCGCAAGTGATGCTGCCTGCAAAACAACCTGGATTCCTGGATAGGTGTCCCGGAGGGTTCTCCGTCAACTGGAAATCATTGAGCCTCAGCCTAGTTGACCCAACGTGCATTCCTGTGTGTTTAACCTCGTTTCTGGAGGAAACCAAGCTTTCAAGTGCATACTTGCTCCTGTGAAATGTTGGGGAAACCATGCCATCCATCGACCCTGCTAGAATTGACAGCTCAGTCACCTCCGCTGCCGAACAAATTCCTGAACTCCCACTGGATATTCAGTCACGCACATTGTTGCTGAGCACGAAAACTGAGCAAAGCACCACGGCCATCAACGGCGCGTGGAGCTGGCAGTTTGCCCAGATAGAATGTGTAGATTGATGTATTACCAATTACCAACGTAATTTTCCAATCCCCAAATCCCCAAACAATCTATAGGGAGGAGGCAGCTTGATACAAGTCAACGGGGTGGCGGTCAGTGGGGGGTCGCTTATGCATTGAGCCTTTGGGTTGGCAGATGATCTGCTGTATCAAGTCTTTGTGTCTATGAAACATTCTAAAATCAGCAATTCCATGAACCCATGAAGCCAAAGCCATTTGGGGGTGCCAAGGTAGCGAATTTCCTCCGAAGGCACACCTTGTGGCATAACTTGTTCCAGGAGCTACCAGGGCTCATCTACGCAGGTCAATGCATTCAGGCTTGGAAGTGTTAAAGACCGGGGTGACACAAGGACACAAGCAAATGCATTTGCAGTTGTAGTCGCAGTAGGCAGGTTCTTGAGTCAACACAACTCAACCCCCGGGTTCAATGTGCCCACCCATGACGGTCACTCGAGGATGCTTGATTCTAGGCTGGTGAATTGAGCTTAACTTGTCATTTCATCTAAGGAGTCCTTCCTTCTAAGCTTACTCCATTACCCTACGTTTGCACATTGTCAGGGAGCCGCTCAACAGATTGCCCGCCCTCAATCAAATCGGCTTCAGTCCAAAGGTTCCCTGCGAGCCTTGAACTTTTGTTTATTCAACATGTCCTGTTCTGTCAACAGGCCTGAGTTTGTGGGCAAGTTTGTGGTTCTGGACGAGAAGGGGCACGCGACACTACATCTCCCACAAAAGCCAGAAAAACGGCTTCTATTTTGTTATACAATTTCCCATGGTCCATTTGACCACAGCTCGCGTTTGGGAATTATGCTCGGGGTTCGGCTTTTCCCACCCTTTAACAAAACACAAAAAGGGACCCCCTGAACTAAACGCACAAACCACCGTTGTTCCCACTTGTGGGAAGCCTGTTGTTTGTGCATTGCATACGCCATATGTGTTCCCCACAAGTTCTCCACAAGAGGTGGATAAACAAATATTATATTATATGTCCAGATATGATATTACAGATACACATATTAGCTCGAAACCATTGACATGTGGATTGGTGGCCAAAAAGCCAATGCTTGTCAGTATTTGGCCTTCATGCTGCCACTTTCTGTGATTAACCTCCGGGACCCCGGGTAAAAATGACAGCAGAATCCCACAACTCAGTATCACAGAAAGGGGCCAGCCAATGTTCCACCATCTCCCCTGGGCCAACGCTTGGTGACGCCGTTGACTAACATCATCCAGGCATTTCCAGACTGAACTCGCCCCTTGTCAGTTTCCTTCATTTGCCGTCTCAACCAGGAAAAACCACTTTCTTGCAGGGGGTCAAAATCTGAGTCTGGCCAAGCAAGAAAAGGCTTATATAAATCCTAGGGTTTGTTGAACATTGACCAAGTCACGGGTGTACGGACAGAGATGCTGCCAGGATACCCCAGATGTTCGTGGAAACGGATGTTGTGAGCTGCTTGACCGCAAAATGGGTTGACCCCACCCGCAAAATGGTCACAGGCAAGATTGCTCCAAGACCAAACCTTGGTGGACATGGTGCAACAGTTTTCTTCGTGTTGCTTTTGAGTCTTCAAAGAATGACTGAAAGGCTTCGAGGCACAAGGTTGCACAAGAGTCTTCTTTGGGTTCCTTCTTCAGAAGCCATTTGTCAACGCAATTTGTGCCCGCCCCAGTTTTGTGGCCATGTGCTTTCGCAGAAGATCTATTCAACACCCTCCAGGAAAGATCAACCAACACATATGATCGCGTATGCGATGGGAGCGAAGCTGACCCGCAGTTTCATTTTGGATCGGGACCATTTGACCAAAAAACCCTAGAGGACTTTGAATGAACCTGGTGCCTTGGTCCTAGCAACCTTTGACTTATGGTCGTAGACCCATGAGTGGGATAAGGCAAGCTCGAGGATCTTGATTTGAGATAGAGTATGGCCCAAGTGCAGAGTTTATGGCACGCTGGGTTAACCGTTGGTGACAGCATCGTTACCCCTGACTATACAAAATAATGAGCAGATAGCATGTTTTATTTGAACGGTGACCAAGCATGGATCACCTGGGCATCATAAACAAGATAGAACGGTCATAAATGTCCCTGATGCGTCGGGTGGGGAGGCAGGGGGGCACGAGGGTTGAAACGGCGAGCGCCACTGAGACACTTCAGTTGTGTCTTTTTACCGAAGGGGGAATGATTGGAGCCCCTTCTCCAGGGGTTCCCAGTAGCTTCTCCACATCCAACCTCGTACGTTTGGAGTTTGATCGCGTGCGCTTGGGTGTGACCGCAATAAACTCTGAACCTCCAATTCACTCACCAGCAACAAGTCTTTGCTTTTCCACGTGAATTTCCCCCAGCCAGATGTCTTTCCCAGCTAGCTGTGTTTTTCTCGGCCATGTTTCGTTCAGGTGGTTAGTTGGACCAACACAGTGAGCCGGTCATCCAGGGGTCCTCGTCTCGGATTGAGGCTCCAACATTCTTCTGCGCTCGCCGGGCTGGCAACAAGCGCAGCTGGATCTGAGGAGAGGAACCTGGAGGTCTGTTAAACCTCTCCTAGAATCCACCTCCTATTGGTCCCAGACTTCCAGTAATACCTGTTTGCCGCTTTCTTTTTGAGAGTTTTGAGAGTGAGAGTTTCCCGTTCGCAACTACAAAATATGGGGTGTGTTTTCCCTCGCATGGCCACTAGAGGTTTGGGTGCCCTTTACTGCAGTACAGCAGATGATGGTGAATGTTGATCGGCGATCTTGGAATTTCATGGAAGAAAACAGACCACAATGAGATGGTAGTCCAGTTTCGGCCGTGGCCCCTTTAAACCTTCACGTATAAGGCAGGATCCGGCAGACCTCATGGGATTGTGGGATGCAGGGGTTGGAAAGATTTGTCTTTTGCTTACTTTCCCCAATGGGTTATTTTCCCTGGTTTGTTTTTGGAGCGACTTTGCCGTGACTTGTGAGTATTTGCCCCAAACTGTACAGTTTTGGGGTTGTTAGATTTTCAGGGACATCCGCCCTTTACCTTCCCTTTGCCAAGAAGACAGCAAGGGGTCGACAGGCAAACACTTTGGCTGCACCATGGGCGGCCTAAAAAAGGAATCCTTTCAGAGGGGTCCTCTTGAATTGTGTTTGCCTGTTTCATGGCAAGCCCAGCCACGGGTTAAGTGAGCTCATGATATTGGACCCAGGCTGATCCCCAATTTCCTTTCACCCATTGTTTGGGGTTTCATGTGGTTAGCCTAGTATAGTTGCAACCGGAAGCACTGGGATACAGTAGAGTTTGCAAATTGGTTTGGTTGGGGGGCATGGTTGGGGGGCTGGTTGGGCTGGGTTTTGGGGGTTCCTGTTACGTGTTTTTGTGTGTTTCTCAGCCAGGACCTTTACGGAAGTCACCTATGTGGCGCTGGGCGGAAAGCTTGATTGGCCCCAGGCGGGAGTGGATTTGCGACGGAAAGGGAGCTTGCCACTTCCATATTTTGTTTTGAGGGCACCCCGTTTTTAGGTTGTTTTGAAGGGACACCAAAAGGAACATCATAATTTTGGAGGTCCTCATAGTTTGACAATGCCCATTTGCTCAAGATGTGGTGATGCAAACCCAGGATAAATACAGACTAAATGGACATGATGCTCGCTGGTAAGAATACCTTATGCAATTGGACGGCCCTTCTTATGCACGGATCCTCTCTGATGCGGGTTTTCGTTATGTGTCGCCTCAGCTGGAAGGAAATCGACTTATCGACTATGTATATGTTGTGGGGTCATGGAGACTTGCAGAATTGACAACCCATTTTATATGATAATATAGTGTATGGCCCATGTCTGGGACTCGAGGGATTGCCCAAATGTCCAAAGCAGAGAGACTCACTAGTTGGCCTCCGCTGGTTGTGGGAACTGCCATATTTTGGACATTATGGTGGCTCATGTGAAAAAGATGGATCTTTTTTTTGTTTGTTTCCCCGTGCGGGAATCATTCATATATGTTTTAGTGTATCTTTTTGATTTAGATACAAGATAATTGACTGCTTTGGGACATTTTTTTTTTGGGGGGGGGAGTGTACTTTTTGGTCTTGGATTACAAGGGAACTGAAAGAACATCACCCACGGGGGACTGCCCCATTTTCAGCGAGTCCCCTACAGGGCACGAACACTTATGAACGGCATTTCCCAAGTAAGAACAACATTTCACAGACGCCGAAAAGACGCGACATTTTGCTACACTAGTCATGGTTATTGAACGGACCGCAGACTTCAATTCTGATTTGTTTTGGCCCTATGCGGTTTGCTCTCATTTGCTTGTTCCATGGCTCAACCTAGCGATTTCTTGATGGGTGGTTGTTTACAATGTGAAGGATGCTCTCTAAAGGGGCGCGGCCCTACTCATCAAACGCAGGGCTTGATGAATCCTGGGCTCCCATCGTTTGAAGACTCTCATATCAATGTGTTCACTGCTCTGATTCATTTGTACATTATAAGTGTCTTTTAAGGTGTCAGGGAGACTCCCGGCCCAGCAAACCATTTTTTTTGCGCGCCGGCGCCGTTTCGCTCGCGTCGGCTTCCAGGTGCTGCGACTGCTCTGGGCGATGCGGCAAAGTCGCGGCGTGGGGCTGGCGGCGTACAATGCGGCTGAGACCTCAGCTCAATGCCGAAGCCTGGGTTGGGGGGGAGGGGCATGTGGCGCTAGATGACTGTTCTTTCATGAAGTCATATTTAACAGGATGACTATATGATGATAAAATGGTTCTCAAAGAAGCATAGCCACTGTTCGCCCAACAGTGGAGTTCCAAGGGTAACAGGCGCAGTGTCAGCTCCCATGTCGATTATTCTGATATTGAGCGCACCAGGCTCGAAAGGATCTGTGCGAGCAATCATGGAAATAGGTCAACGTTTGCCTCGTCGTTGACTTCCAGGGATGGAACGCCCACCAATGTCCTGTTCACTTCGCGAATTGTCACAGTTCAGGGTGTTCTTCTGACGGTTGCCCAACTAGTTACCTGCCAAAGGTTCACTGAACACATGCCAAACAAAATGTAGACTGAAACTGTAGTGGTTGCTGTTCAGCCTGAAACACACCCAAGCCAAACTGACAACAGTTAGCCAGCTAACTCATATATGGCACCTAAAGACATGCTGTTGGTTGCTCAAGTTCAAGAGAACACCCAATTAATTAACACATGGACACAAACTCATACTCCCATTTGCTTGAGGCGTCACTCAAACATATCATAACATATCATGCTGCCCGGTCGCAACAATGTCCCTGAACAACCTAGACAGAAAACATCCGAAAGAAGGACACCACTGTTGGGTCAAATTGGGGACCACCAAAAGGTGTTGCACTGCAAACATCGTCCAAAAGGGGGTCACCTCAATTTTGGAAACATCCAATTGGAAGCGCGCATTTGAAAAACTGAACCACGACTGGAGTTGCCCGCAGCACTTCTAACCTGGATCACGACACTTTGATGGGCCCGCTCAGCCAATTGTGTATGAAGGGAGCCAGAAGGTGGTATGTTAAACCATGAACAGGGATGAATATGATATGCTTACAAATGTATATATAGAGAGAGAGAGAGAAAAAAAGAAAGAAAGAGAGAAATGCCTGCGACATGACGCGCCACTTGTTGGGGAGTGTGGGTCTGTTTTAATCTTGGGAACCTTCTTTGAACATATTTAAAGGGTGACAAGCCAAACAAAACCTTGATGAATCCATTGCTCATATAACTGCTCCAAATCCCCCCAGGCCTGTTGCTTTTTCACTGAGGCCTTGGTAAAGCTACTCTGGCCTCAGAGTATGGAGTTGCTGCGATGGATGCCGAGGACTGCATGTTTCCAGAACAGTTGCACGGGGCACATGCTCGTTCTGTTTTGTGCTAGTTTGCTGGTTGGCTTGCTTTCTTGTTTCTTGCCTGCTTGTTTGTCTATATTGTGTATGTGTGCTTGCTTGCTTGCTTGCTTGCTTGCGGGCTGGCTTGGCTTGGCTTGGCTTGGCTTGGCTTGGCTTGGCTTGGCTTGGCTTGGCTTGGCTTGGCTTGGCTTGGCTTGGCTTGGCTTGGCTTGGCTTGCTTGGCTTGCTGGCTTGCTGCCTTGTACTGGCTGGCTGGCTTACTGGCTTGCTGGCTTGCTGGCCTCCCGGCTTGCTGGCCTCCTGGCTTGCTGGCTTGCCGGCTTGTCGGCTTTCTGCCTTGCTGCCTTGCTGGCTTGGTTGTGGCCTTGCTTGCTGCCTTGCTTTGCTTGCTTGCGTGCGTGCTTGCGTGCTTGCTTGCTTGCTTGCTTGCTTGCTTGCTGGCTCGCTCGCTCGCTTGCTTGCTTGCTTGCTTGTTCATGGTATTTTGCTGATCTTCGTTGTTTGTTTCTTGTTTGGGTGTGAAATAGCACGGACCCTTTTGTGGAGAAGCCCACAACACCGCAAAGGATCACCATAAATTTCACCATCCAGTGTGCTGCTCGTGCCGGCAATGATTCATTGCTTCGTCAGTAGATGGCGAGAAGGCTCCGAGGAATGCCCAGACTGCTTCATGAAACAAATTAACCAGTGAAGAGGCTGAGACAGGAAGCGTGTCATTCCTTATGTACAATGACTTAGTTGGCGTGTTTGTTTGTGAGCTTGCGGTGTGTTTGTATTCTTTATTGGAATGTTTTTTCAGGGCCCCATTTTGTTGTTGTTTTTCTGGCTGAGGGAGGGTCGCTTAGTTTTGACACTCGCACCAAAACCGCGGCTGCAAGTAAGCATGCGGCAAGCAGTTTAAACAGTCGCTTCGCCCGGGCCCTCTGCTTATGTGCTTCATTTGGGAAACTTGCGTCCCCAATGACCCTGGTGAGAAACCCTCGCCGCCCATGTTTAGTGGTATTTTGGTGAGTGTGCCTCATGCCAGATGTTTGCAGTTACGCAAATATGTTTATCTGCTTGTGTCAGCGCAGTTTCGTGCACCGGTTCCCTTACCCACGTGACGCAAGCCAGGAGCCGACTTCGGCCGGATGTGCTGAGCTACACGACGGTGGCCTCGCAGGATCGTCATAACGAGTCGGCAAGTTGAACGTGAATCCCTCCATCTGTGGGTTTGGGAGGCGGGTGCTCAGGATAATGTCCTGTTTCTTTTGTTGTTTGGTTTCTTTTGCATTGGGGTCGCACAGCGTGCGCTATTTGAATTTGCCACTCGATGCCACTTCACGCCACTTGAAGTGGCATGGAGTGGCATGGAGTGGCATGGAGTGGCATGGCGTGGAGTGGCGTGGAGTGGCGTGAAGTTGCGTGGAGTTGCGTGGAGTTGCGTGGAGGTGTTAACTTCTTTTTTAAGTTGAAGTGGCATGAAGTGGCATGGAGTGGCATGGAGTGGCATGGAGTGGCATGGCGTGGAGTGGCGTGGAGTGGCGTGCAGTGGTGTGGAGTGGCATGGAGTGGCGTGGAGTTGCGTGGAGTTGCGTGGAGTTGCGTGCAGTGGTGTGGAGTGGCAAGGCTTGTTCAAGCGCAAGAAAAGTGACCAGGATGCCCTGACGAAGGGAGAACCACTTCCCTGAGCAAAGCATATAGGCCCAAACAATGCCATTTTTTGAGAGGCTATTTTTCATGCGAAAATGAGCCCCTCAAAAAAAACAACCTGATCTGACGAGGAGAGGTTTGTTGGGGGTATGGAGGGGAATGGACGGTACCTTCTTCAAGTTGTGAATCCCTGACAGCAGTGAGATAACACCAACCCCCGATCTTTAATCGCATGAAAACGTGACCTTGAACATGCCCAGGTATGAGTCCGAAACGAGGAAACTAGAACTGAACATCGCCATCGGCATGTTGTGACAGCGGAACTGTTCGTTGCCCGCAGTCGTGCAAGTCGCAAGGCTTGATGTAGCATAGATTCTGTGCTTCCCATTCTCCCTTCACCATACTGTTGCGATGGTCGACAACGGGAGAATATTGGCTCCAACCAGATAGCCGCAAAATTGACAACACACTCTGTGTTGCCCCCAAGGCCTTTTACAACATAAATGCTGGATGACAAGGTACGGTTGTCCCCTCCCCTTCTTCTACCTGGTGGGGGGAGGGAGCGCAAATTCTTGCCTACGTTGATCGCCGCTGCGATCCAAACTGCACCACGCAACGGGGCAAGTACCTCACTCGCGAAAAGGATCGAAAAGATCATTGAAGCCCATGGCTCCACACAGCTCCGAGTCGTGGAGCACTCTGGCCAGGAGCATGCATGTCGCCAGCTTGCTCTGCACCTCCGCATCTCGCTCCGCAATGCTGGCAAGGCCTCCAGCACTGAAGTGCTGATAGTTATGCTTGCAGAGGCTCAACTGCGCCAACATTTCCCACCAGGCACTGGACATGCGCGTCACGTGCCGTGGCAGGTATCCTAGAACGAGGGCCCAATATCTTTCGCAGCATACCGTTCCAGTATGCACTGGGCATCCAGCCTCCAAGGTGATCAATGCCATACTGCGCCAATTGAAGAAAGACTCTATCCGCAACGGTTTGCGAAGCCGTCGGAAGTGGGCGCGGATCTTTTTGGTAAGCACCGCTCCGCGCCTCTTGGTCTCGCGCCTCTGGCCTTCGCGAAGGACCTGCCGTCGGCGAAGATGAGTCAGCCTCTTTTGCTTGCGATGCCAGCGCGTGATCCTACGCGCCTCTCGCTTGAACTCTTTCTCACTGCGGAAACTGTGCTTGCCCTCGGTCTCGTGCGCGTTCGTGCGAAAGCGTCTGCATAGCCGGGCCAGCGTCTGCCGAGGGGGGTAACCGCCGAAGATGTCGACCCAGCTTTGAGCATGAGAAGCATGGGCCTGCGATAGGAACGCTTGCGCAAGGGCCTTGTGCGAGTTCTGCGCTCCTGAAGTATCGAGGTCAAAGTGGCGCAGGCGCACGGCCTCGCGCAGCAGTGGCCAGGCGTCCTGCGTGACTCTGCCCAGACAGGCACAGTGGAGTCTGCACACCAAACAGGGACGAGCCTCCTAAAAATCAGACACGGAGGCGGCTGAGACGTTTTTGTGGGCTAAATAAACACAAAGAAAAAGGACGCACAGCGTATTTGTTGGCCTCTGGTCCTTATCCAGCTCCACGAACTCGTGATCATCTGGGCACACGCCATGGGGTGAGCAAGCCAGGGACAGACGCTCCATCATGTCACGATGATCTGACAGGAAAGCAGCCCCGTCGCTACACTGAGGCGACACCAGCCTGCGCAAAGCATAGATGTCGTGCTGCGGATCTCCAGTAATCCTGAAGGGGAAATCTGAGGTCGTGCATTCGCACAACCATTAGCTTAGACAGAAAGCTGCTAATGACGGCCAAGACGCGTAGTGGGGCTGCGGATCTCCTGTAATCCTGAAGGGGAAATCTGAGGTCGTCCATTCGTATAACCATTAGCTTAGACAGAAAGCTGCTAATGACGGCCAAGACGGGCTACGAATGGCTGCTAATGACGGGCTACGAATGGACGACCTCAGATTTCCCCTTCAGGATTACTGGAGATCCGCAGCACGACATCTATGCTTTGCGCAGGCTGGTGTCGCCTCAGTGTAGCGACGGGGTTACTTTCCTGTCAGATCATCGTGACATGATGGAGTGTCTGTCCCTGGCTTGCTCACCCCATGGCGTGTGCCCAGATGAGCAGCGTTTTTTTCTCAGATGATGGATTTTAGCTTCGTGGGGAACTCCCAAAAGCTCCGCGAAGGCACTTGCGCGATACATTGTGTACCGCGAAGCCCCGCGAAGCCACTTCGCGTAGCCCGGTAACATTGACACAGGCGAAGCCACTTCGTGGTTTGAGTGTATTGCGTGCTTTCATGGCAAGTGTGTTGTGCGCCTTCATGGCAGTAGTATTCCAAAGGTTGATGTTTAGAGTCAGCAGGCTACGACAAGATTACAGGAAGATTACGGGAAGACGACCGGAAGAGCACTGTGCGTTTCAGGCCCGGTTTTGCTAGAAACGATGGAACGTTTTCGCGAAGCCTCTGCGAAGCCCCCGCGAAGCCCCCGCGAAGCCTCCGCGAAGCCACCGCGAAGCCACCGCGGTCCAACTTCCATGCTCCGCCCCTTTGAGGCCCAGCCATGTCCCCTAGTCCTGAAGCTGAATGCCTCTCTTGCCGACTCAACTTGATTCAACAACACGGGGGCGCAAACGTCAGAGATGTTTGTGAACAAACATCCGCGAAGCCCGGCGAAGCCACTCCGCGAAGCCACAGTCTTGCCGCGAAGCCTCGCGAAGCCAACCCTTCCACAAATTCTGGCCCCGCGAAGCCCCCCGCGTAGCCTCCCCAGCAGTGTATAAGCCCTGAACCTCTAAAAAAAACAATGCTCAGATGATCACGAGTTCGTGGAGCTGGATAAGGACCAGAGGCCAACAAATACGCTGTGCGTCCTTTTTCTTTGTGTTTAGCCCACAAAAACGTCTCAGCCTCCTCCGTGTCTGATTTTTAGGAGGCTCGTCCCTGTTTGGTGTGCAGATTCCACTGTGCCTGTCTGGGCAGAGTCACGCAGGACGCCTGGCCACTGCTGCGCGAGGCCGTGCGCCTGCGCCACTTTGACCTCGATACTTCAGGAGCGGAGAACTCGCACAAGGCCCTTGTGCAAGCGTTCCTATCGCAGGCCCATGCTTCTCATGCTCAAAGCTGGGTCGACTACCCCCCTCGGCAGACGCTGGCCCGGCTATGCAGACGCTTTCGCACGAACGCGCACGAGACCGAGGGCAAGCACAGTTTCCGCAGTGAGAAAGAGTTCAAGCGAGAGGCACGTAGGATCACGCGCTGGCATCGCAAGCAAAAGAGGCTGACTCATCTTCGCCGACGGCAGGTCCTTCGCGAAGGCCAGAGGCGCGAGACCAAGAGGCGCGGAGCGGTGCTTACCAAAAAGATCCGCGCCCACTTCCAACGCCTTCGCAAACCGTTGCGGATAGAGTCTTTCTTCAATTGGCGCAGTATGGCATTGATCACCTTGGAGGCTGGATGCCCAGTGCATACTGGAACGGTATGCTACGAAAGATATTGGGCGCGCGTTCTAGGATACCTGCCACGGCACGTGACGCGCATGTCCAGTGCCTGGTGGGAAATGTTGGCGCAGTTGAGCCTCTGCAAGCATAACTATCAGCACTTCAGTGCTGGAGGCCTTGCCAGCATTGCGGAGCGAGATGCGGAGGTGCAGAGCAAGCTGGCGACATGCATGCTCCTGGCCAGAGTGCTCCACGACTCGGAGCTGTGTGGAGCCATGGGCTTCAATGATCTTTTCGATCCTTTTCGCGAGTGAGGTACTTGCCCCGTTGCGTGGTGCAGTTTGGATCGCAGCGGCGATCAACGTAGGCAAGAATTTGCGCTCCCTCCCCCCACCAGGTAGAAGAAGGGGAGGGGACAACCGTACCTTGTCATCCAGCATTTATGTTGTAAAAGGCCTTGGGGGCAACACAGAGTGTGTTGTCAATTTTGCGGCTATCTGGTTGGAGCCAATATTCTCCCGTTGTCGACCATCGCAACAGTATGGTGAAGGGAGAATGGGAAGCACAGAATCTATGCTACATCAAGCCTTGCGACTTGCACGACTGCGGGCAACGAACAGTTCCGCTGTCACAACATGCCGATGGCGATGTTCAGTTCTAGTTTCCTCGTTCGGACTCATGCCTGGGCATGTTCAAGGTCACGTTTTCATGCGATTAAAGATCGGGGGTTGGTGTTATCTCACTGCGGTCAGGGATTCACAACTTGAAGAAGGTACCGTCCATTCCCCTCCATACCCCCAACAAACCTCTCCTCGTCAGATCAGGTTGCTTTTTTTGAGGGGCTCATTTTCGCATAAAAAATAGCCTCTCAAAAAATGGCATTTTTTGGGCCTATATACCTGGAAGGGCCGAAACGCCGTTAACATTGCGAGTGCCAGAGGTGGAGGGGGGTGGCCGTAACTTGTCATCCAGCAGTTATGTAGTATAATTTCCAGTTGTCGACCATGACAACAGTGTGGTGAAGGGAGAATGGCTACGACACTATCGGGAAACATGCGCTGCCCGGAATCTATGCTGAATCAAGGCATGCGACATGTGCGAGTGCTGGCAGCGAACGCTTCTGCTGTCACAACATGCCCGGCTCAGAAGGTAACGTTCTGCGCGAGGGTGATGCGATAAAGATTGGGGGTGGATGGTTTATCTCACTGATGTCAGGGATCCATTCCCCCTCGTTTCAATATCTTCTTTCGAGGTGCCAGAGGCAAAGAGGCAGGGCAGTGTTTTCATACCCCTTGTTAGGGTGCGAAATGTGACGTGGCAAAATCAGAAAGTTTGCCAAAACTAAGTGAGCCCTGAAGAAAGGAGTCCAAACAAGAGTGATGTTGACATGCCCCCCACTTGGAGAAGGGGAGGGGAGCACTGTCTTCCAGTATCCCTGCGTCGAGCTAGTGACTTGGAATGGTCGATTCCGGAGTCTGACGTCGGCCATCTCGGAACACGATTGTAGCGTCATGCTATGCCATTCCATGCCACTCCATGCCACTCGACGCCGCTCGACGCCACTCGACGCCAGTCACCACTGCATGCCATTCCACGCCACTCCGCGCCACTCAATGCCACTTTAACTGGCATGGAGAGGCATGGAGTGGCACTCGTGGCCAAGTGGCATGGAGTGGCATGGAGTGGCATATTCAGAATGATCCCGGATTGCACGTCCCCTGTTCTTTTGGTGGTCTTGTTTTGTTGTTTGGTTTCCTTTCATCTGTCGTCGTGCTGCTTGTCAAGTTGTTTGTTTTGTTTGCTTGGCGAGATATGGCACGGCTTTGGTTTGGAAAGCGGGAAACCCTTTGTTTGGGCTTCTTTTCTAATCCCCTTTTGCAAGTTGTTTTCCTTTGGGAGGGTTTTGTGTGTTTGGGGGGAAACACCTACTTATTTATACGCCAGGTTGCAAGTGGATGACACTCCTCCCTCTATGTCCACAAGCAAAAGGGGGGATAAACACCTTGCGCTACTTTTTACCGAACTGCACCCATTGTTTTGCGTTTTGCGAGGATGTCTGTTTGTGTTGAGTTGGGAGGGTCCATTGTTTGGAAGGAGTCCAACTGGCTAACCTTGATTTTTTATTCCGCTGAATGCTCCTTGTTGGCGGGTTCCCTTGTATGTGTTTTTGGCGGGAGGATTTGGGCTATTTTTGCTTGGGGTTTCCAGTAATCAATCTCAGCCAGCATCACTGGCGCCGTGCCTTTCTATTAAGCCATAGAGTAGGGAGAGATGTGTGGCTTCCCTCCATGTCTTGGGTGATGTGCGTTCTTAATTGTATAATTGTGTTGTCGAGACAGCGATATCTAGAGCGTGGTTGGCCTTTTGCGAGGCCAAGAGCCTTTTCATGGTTGTTCGACCTTTTTCTTTGCGGGGCTGAAATGCGCCTTGCCGGGGTGCACAGAGGGGCGAAAACGATGTTTTGGATGAAGCACGCCTAACTGTCAGAAACAAGTTCGTCCAAACTGGGCGAGAGATAGAGAGAGGAAACACACTGAATGAGGATTGGGCAATCTTGACGACCGCATGAGGGAGGGCTTTCTTGAACTGTGGTCAATTGTCGGGACTGGGCCGGGGGGGACTCTGTATGTCATTAATTTCAACAATCAAAGGGGCTTTTGGATTTTTCCATGGCCACTAAGGAAACCACTGCTTTCATTATGACCCTTTGTGGTTAGAAGACTTGAACAAGCGAGTTGTTGGACCCGCACCCCCCTCTCCCCGCAAAGATTGGGAGATGTCAGTATGACAATCACTGAGAGCCTTGAGGCGAAAGGCACCGGAAACGAACATCGGGCTTCCGCACAGGTCGCCCTGCGCAAATGGGGTGGGCTTTGTTTGAGGGTACTTTTTTGGGGACAACCGCCCCCAATGTTGACGCAAACCCAAGCGCTGATGTGTTGGGGCTGATGTAAGGACCAGAACCTCTTTGCGGAATGTCTGAACAATCCTTTGGAAGGGGCAATAGCCAGTTCAGACGCGCGGCAGGACAGTTGGCTGGGGGCCGTCAATACGCTGTGTGACCTGTGCTTGGCAAGGTGCGGAGCTCAATGGGTCCGTTCCAGTTTCATTTTCAATTTTACCTTCTTAATGCTTGTTAAAGGAGAATCCACCTCCAACAAAAGTGTGACTCCTCAAGTGTTCACTTGAAGGGACCCAGTATGATGATTGACTGGTTAATGCAAATTGAACAATCCAGCTGGTGTTTTTTCAGGAGGATCCCCTACCAAGCCATTTCCAAAACCAGAGTGATTCTCGAGAACCAGCAAGTGTTGGGAGGGGCAGCCAATGGCAGCCACTCGTGAGTCTTCAAGCACCCCAAGGTGGCAGCTTGACGTCGTGTGCTGCAGCACCGTCCTCACGAGCTGCGTTGAGGCGCCACCCGCAGCTTCTTGAAAGTTTGTAGCCAGAGCAGGAGCAGGAGCAGGAGCAGGAGCAGGAGCAGTAGCAGTAGCAGTAGCAGTAGCAGTAGCAGTAGCAGTAGCAGTAGCAGTAGCAGTAGCAGTTGTCGTAGTAGTAGTAGTAGTAGTAGTAGTAGTAGTAGTAGTAGTAGTAGTAGTAGAAGCAGGAGTAGTAGTAGGTAGTAAGTAGTAAGTAGTAAGTAGTAAGTAGTAAGTAGCAAGTAGCAAGTAGCAAGTAGCAAGTAGTAAGTAGCAAGTAGTAAGTATTAAGTAGTAAGTAGTACGTAGTAAGTAGTAAGTAGTAAGTAGTAAGTAGTAGTAGTGCCATTATGGTGTCGTTGTTGTTGTTGTTGTTGTTGTTGTTGTTGTTGTTGTTGTTGTTGTTGTTGTTGTTGTTGTTGTTGTTGTTGTTGTTGTTGTTGTTGTTGTTGTTGTTGTTGTTGTTGTTGTTGTTGTTGTTGTTGTTGTTGTGTTGTTGTTGTTGTTGTTGTTGTTGTTGTTGTTGTTGTTGTTGTTGTTGTTGTTGTTGTTGTTGTTGTTGTTGTTCCCTCAGACCGGCCGTTGAGCCGCGCTTGACCCGTTCCCAATTCACTGTAAATACCATGCAAACTTGCTTTTCTGCTTAAAAAACACTGCAAAACGCGACAGATCGAGGCAGTGCCGCGCACAGACCGGAAACGCCCACAATTCACCGTAAATACCATGCAAAATTGGTTCCCCGCTCAAAAAGCGCTGCAAAACGCGACAGATCGAGGCAGTACTGTATCCATGCCAGGCACATGGTAAGAACACCCGTTCAAGTGCACCCGCTCAGCACTGTATCCATGCCTGCCAAATGGTAAGAACCCACGCTCAAGTGCACCCGCTCAGCACTGCATCCATGCCTGCCAAATGGTAAGAACACCCGTTCAAGTGCACCCGCTTAGCACTGTATCCATGCCACGCACATGATAAGAACACCCGTTCAAGTGCACCCGCTCAGCACTGTATCCATGCCAGGCACATGGTAAGAACACCCGTTCAAGTGCACCCGCTCAGCACTGTATCCATGCCAGGCACATGGAAAGAACACCCGTTCGAGTGCAAGCTCTGTATCCATGCCAGGCACTTGGTAAGAACACCTGTTCAAGTCCACCCGCTTAGCGCTGTATCCATGCCAGGCACATGGTAAGAACACCCGTTCAAGTGCACCCGCTCAGCACTGTATCCATGCGAGGAACATGGTAAGAACACCCGTTCATGTGCACCCGCTCAGCACTGTATCCATGCCAGGCACATGGTAAGAACACCCGTTCAGGTGCACCCGCTCAGCACTGTATCCATGCCAGGCACATGGTAAGAACACCCGTTCAAGTGCACCCGCTCAGCACTGTATCCATGCCAGGCACATGGTAAGAACACCCGTTCAAGTGCACCCGCTCAGCACTGTATCCATGCCAGGCACATGGTAAGAACACCCGTTGAAGTGCACCCGCTCAGCACTGTATCCATGCCAGGCACATGGTAAGAACACCCGTTCAAGTGCACCCGCTCAGCACTGTATCCATGCCAGGCACATGGTAAGAACACCCGTTCAAGTGCACCCGCTTAGCACTGTATCCATGCCAGGCACATGGTAAGAACACCCGTTCAAGTGCACCCGCTCAGCACTGTATCCATGCCAGGCACATGGTAAGAACACCCGTTCAAGTGCACCCGCTCAGCACTGTATCCATGCCAGGCACATGGTAAGAACACCCGTTGAAGTGCACCCGCTCAGCACTGTATCCATGCCAGGCACATGGTAAGAACACCCGTTCAGTGCACCCGCTCAGCTCTGTATCCATGCCCAAATGGTAAGAACACCCGTTCAAGTGCACCCGCTCAGCACTGTATCCATGCCAGGAACATGGTAAGAACACCCGTTCAAGTGCACCCGCTCAGCACTGTATCCATGCCAGGCACATGGTAAGAACACCCGTTCAAGTGCACCCGCTCAGCACTGTATCCATGCCAGGCACATGGTAAGAACACTCGTTCAAGTGCACCCGCTTAGCGCTGTATCCATGCCAGGCACATGGTAAGAACACCCGTTCAAGTGCACCCGCTTAGCACTGCAAACGTTCAAGCGCACCCGCTCACCACTGTATCCATGCCAGGCACTATAGACCATTTGGATTTTATATGGCTTTATATATATATATATATGTTGTTGGTAAAGTTTTGGGATATATATATAAAATAAAGGCTATTTGGTTTTTAGATGACTTTATTTATAGAGAGTTGCTAAAGTTTGAGGGTATATATTTGTGTATGGACTATTTGGATTTTATATGACATTATGTATATTGAGTTGCTAAAGTTTGAGGGTATATATATGCCATGTTTAGAGCTTGGCAGGCATTGGGTGAACATGTATCATCAATTGTTATGGGTCTGCCATTTTGGCTCAAGACTGAGCCAAATTGGCAGACACCTTTTTGGTTTTCGGTCATATTGTTGTCTGGAGTGGGACTCCAGCATGTCTGGCGCCGATGCAGGCCTTTTGGTGGCCCATTGTCAGGAGCGGATGTTGCACCCGGCGGCCCTCATGGACTTCGAATCCTACGTGCAAGGACTGCTGGCCCGTGGGGAACGGGACCAGGCCGTTCGGCTGTGGCGGGCTGTTGTGGTGGTGGTGCACCTCCCCCCAACCGAGACCTCTGAATTTCGCATTCATTCCCTGGGGTCGTTGCGGGAGGTTCCCTGCATGGTGGAAGGGTGTGCTAGGTGCACAGAGATGCGTGGGGGGTTCCAGTTCCCGTGGCTCGGGACATGGACCAAACGCGCAGTCCTGGTTCAAGCGGAGGTTGGCCCAGAGGCAGCTTGGGACCTTTACTATGCGGGCCGGGACTACTTGGATGAGGATCAGCTTCGGGCCGTTGACTCGGGCATGCGAGTGCAGCAGCTGGTCCCCGAGCACGTGGCGCGGTTCGTTGGCTACGTGGAGTTGGCCGGCCTCGAGGAGTGTGGCCTCGATCGGGAGGCCGTCTTCTGGGCGTGGAGGAGGTGGCAGGCAGGCCGGGTCTCTTGGCGACAGCCGGCGTATGAGCCGATCCCCTCCAGCGACTGGGAGAGTCGCGATGGGGCCACTGCTTGGGCCGGGAAGGCTCTGGGGCAGTGGCTGGCTGGTTTTGCAGCAGGAGAGCGTGTTTTTCCCCCCCCTTGCATGCGGTGTGGTGCCCTCACAAGGAACGTCATCCGGGACAGGCCGATCTGCGAGGAATGCCTCAGCCATTTGGTCTCTCTGGGGGATCCTTAGCGCCATGGCAGCTGTGCCGACCGGGATCTACGCTCGCCTGGCGGGGGAGGGCAGTGGGACCCGGAGTCGGCTTTGGGCGCGGTGGGCGCCCAGCACACCGCCAGGTGGAGGCGCGAGTACGGGCTGCAGAATGATGCGGACTTTGCGTTCGCCTTCCGCTCGTTTGAGGAGGCGCTGACTACTGGCGGCAGGGACCTGGCCAACTCGTGGGTGCGGGTGCGTAGCGCCCAGGAGTCCGAGCTGCTGCCGGCTGCGGCTGATGTGGTGGAGGGTGAGAGCCGGGGGACGGCTGTTCACCTTCCTTTTCGGCCTCTGGCCCCTCGGCCTTCGAGGGCTCCGGCGGTACGCCTTCGTGCAGTTCAAGACGAACCGGAGGCGATCACGACGCAGGTCCAGCGGCTCGGCGAGGCACTGCAGGACATGGGGGCGATGAAGCCGACAGGAGTCCTGACGGAGCAGCTGCGGCGCGAGTGGAAAGGATCATGTACTCGTTTGGCGCAGCGGTTGGTGACGGAGGCGGAAAGGGCCACGGTGTTGAATGCCTTGCGCACATGGGGTGAGGTGATCACCTTCATGCAGGCGCGTTCTCGCCCGCTGCCGCCGGAGGTGGTCGACCTTGATGTTTTCCTCCACGAAGGAACAGCTGCCCCGGCCCGTGCTACCCAATCACTGCGCTGGCTCACCAAGCAGGCGAGGGTGGATCTGGGTTTGAGCATGCTCACGCCGCCTGCGGGACAGGCGCGCCGGGCAGGGCCCAGGGGACAGGCAGCCGTGGTGGAACCGGTGATGCTGCTGAAGATGGAGCAGCGGATGGAGGAGCTCTACACGCAGGGCGATGATCGCTGGCAAGCGTTGCTGGCGGCATGGATGCTCTATGGAGGAGTTCTACGCCACAAGCACCTCACTCGGGCGGAGGTGCGGAAGGTGACCATGTCGACGGTCCATGCGCACTGCATCAAAGGGAAGCAGCGGCGCCTTCGCAAGGGCTTCGACTTCTGCGTACCCGGACAGCTGTCAACCGGGTGGGACTGGTCGGCGGCCTGGCTCCATGACTTCGCCCTGGTGCCGGAGAAGCAGAAGGCAGACTGCGGGTGGCGTTCCGTCGGGAGGGGATCCCGTGGTCGCTATCCGATGTTTACCGGATGGTCCGGCATGAGTTTGCGGACTTGGTGGAGAACCCGGCGATGGTGTCATCGTACTCGTTCAGGCGGGTTGGTACCACGGTGGGCCAACTGGTGGGGTTCAGCGCCCTCGACATGGCGGCACTGGGCGACTGGCAGACCAAAGGCGACGTCCCGGAGGATGCTCGCATGCCATTGCACTACAGCGGGGCCAAGTACGCGGCGTCCTTGTTGGCCAAGCACAGGATGGTGGGAGCGGTTGCGGCTCTGACCCACCACGAGTCCTGGGAGTTGGTTCCGCCGGCGGAGGTCCAGGAGGCGGCCCAGGCTGGCCAGGCGGCGTCAGCCCAAGCCAAGGCGCGGGACGCCCAGGTGGTGTGGGCGGCCCCCCCACGCCCCAAGGAGCTTCAGAAGCGCTTCGCCCTGACGCAGAAGCTCAAGCGGATCGCCAAAGCCAAGGCAGAGGCGGCTAAGCCAGCTACCACGATGCCGGCCTCGCTCAACGGCCGGCGCCTGACCGCAGTGATGCGTGATGGCAAGAGGCTATGCCCGGCGTTCCAATCGGGGCAATGCCCCGGGGAGCGAGTGTGCGGTTTTGCACACCTTTGCGCATGTGTCCGCTTGACGGGGAGAGCCTGCGGAGGGAAGCATGCAGCGGGCGCGTGCCGGGTGACGAAGGTGGTCATGGTGGAGGACCCGGAGGCGTCCATCCCGGCCCGGCCGTCAGGGGCCGCTAGCAGTGGCTCGGCTAGTGCCGAGGCGATGATGCTGTCGCCCAAGATCAAGGCGGTGCCCCAGAAGCGGCCGCCAGAGCCGAGCGGCCCTGGTGAGAAGCGGAGGAGGCGTGACGCCTGGCCCGTGACTCGGAAGCCCCGTCACAGCCTTCGCGTCCGGCGGCTGTGCTCCCTGTGGCCCAGGGGGACCAGCTGTTTGATGCCCTTGCGGAGGAGCGCGCTGCGCAGGTGGCGTGCATTTACCAGAATGCGAAGGGTGGCCGTTTGTGGTTGTCCGGACTCCCGAAGCAGGTGGAGGTGCCCAACTTCCCGCCCGTGACTCTGCAGATCATTTGCCTCCCGAACCACGGGACCGCACGGAGGGCTGGAAGAACATGTGGGCTGTGCTGCAGCAGACGTTGGCGGCTGGTGAGCAGGCGCTCGTGCACTGCATGGCGGGCCGGCACCGGGCCGCGGCAATGGGCATCCTGGCCCGTGCAGTCTTGACCCGGGAGACCATCTCGGAGTCGGAGGCGTGGATTCGGGCCCGCAGAAACATCGAGTATAGCAGGATCGCCCGCGACAAGGACACCGGGATGTGGGTGGAGCGAATGCGGCAGGAAACGAGGGTGGGACCCTCGTGGCCTTTGCCGGTGGGCTACGTGACCACGGTGCGCTCGAACATCCACCTGCGCATGATGAACGATGCGCCGCTGTGCAGCCACAAGCAGGCGCGCTCTGGTGCTGGGCGCTTGAGGGATCCGATCCTGTGCGACACCTGGGAGGAGGCGTCAGCGTGGGGGCGGACTTTGTGCCACCTTTGCCAGGGGCGAGCTCCAGCTGGGTGGCGGCGCAGTGAGTAGACCATGGCTGATGTTTTGCGGTTTTGCCTTGTAGCGCCCCGGCGCATCCAAATAAGCTTGGGTCCCCATTTTGCACGGGCCTCAGCCTGTGCCGACGGGCCCGACTCTGCTGAGAGTGAGAAGAAAGTCGATGTGAGGACGAACTGTTTTAACCCCAGAACCTCTGAGGCCCCCCCCCAAGGGGTGTGAAGTTTGGCTGGGACCTTAGGTTTTGGGGAGAAGTTGAAGGGCGAGTGACAGTCCCCCGCAAGTGATGCTCCACGGCTTGACTCCGCTGCACCTGCACTGTCATGGGGGTTTCCGTGGAAGACAGGGAGGGAAGTCGGTCATGGGACGGGGTCTGCCTCAGCCCATTTCGTATTGCAGGACTAGATCCGGCGTTGACAGCCAGGCCGGGGAGTGACCCCGGCGGCAATGGCAAGTTTGGGGTTGGTGCCTCCACCTGGGAAGACCATTGAGGAAACCCTTGGGGCCCTGGCAATCAACTTCGATTTGGAGCAATCGGTCGTCCAAGCCCTCCTCAAACACAAGATTGCCAACCTGGAAGAATTTCGGTTTTTCTTCGACTCGGAGGCACAGGTTGAAACCTTCCTGGGCAAACTGAATCTGGGAGAGGATCGAATGATCCAGGTGGCTCGTTTGAGGCGGGCCTGGTCCGCGGTTTCACTGTATTTCAAGCAGTGTGACACCGACCGTTCCAAAGTGAGTGCCACTGACCTCGATTCACTGCTGGGAGACAGCGAGCTTCGGGATGTCAAGGTGGCCTTTTGGACCAGGTACCGAGTTCGGCTCCCCCCGGAATTGTACCCTTCGGATGCCACCGTTTCCCGAGTGAGTCGAGAGATGTCCAAGAGGCTGCTGTGCGTTTTCGATGTGTGGAAGGTTCGTTCATTGCAATTCCAGCTCACGTCATCCAGCAAGAAGAGGAAGCTGGCGGACACCTTGTTCGTCGAAGAGGACGCGGACGAGGACACTGTGGCCAGAGATTGGGAGGGCTATCTGGACAAGCTCTACACGTTGCTGGTGGCCTACGCCCTGGCTGGCACGGGCCGAGTGTCGGGTGCTCCGGAGGCGGCTAGGGATCCATGACCACCTTGCCCAGCGTCTTGGTGCTCTCGCGGAACTTGGTCACCCACTCAGTCCGTTCGGCCAGGTCCTGAGCCTGCAGCCATCCCAGCCGCTTGTGGTGCGGGAGCGACTGGAGCACCCGTCTGGCCCGGTAGTAGTAGGCCAAGAGGAGGTGTTTGAGGCCCGGGACCCGCACTGGGTGGTGCGTGCCGGCGAGGGGAGCGCCGCGCCGGCCACTCCGGCTGTGGGCAAAGTGGCTACCAGCACCCCGAGCACGTCCCTCTTCCAGCTGGGTAAGCCGATTGGCGGTCGGGCGGTGGCAAAAGTGCTGAAGGATGGAGTCACCCTGTGCGCTGCGGCCTTGTGACCAGGGGGGAGCGCGTCTGTGGGGGCAGCAACCACGGAGTGTCCACCTGTCGCGCTGGGAAGAAGGGGAAAGGCTCCTGATGGGGCCCGGAGGATGATGTGGCAGCTGCATCCTCTGGGTCCGCTGCGGTAGCGCTGCCTGGTGGCGAGCCACCTTTGATGGCTGACCTCATGTGTGGGCCGAATCTCCCGTTCTAAAGCCTTCCTGTGGTGTGGATGGCGCACCGTCTCCGTGGACTGGCTCCTGGACCCCGCCCATGACCTGTCTAACCCCCTGAGGCAAAAGTCGTTGGCAGGCCAGCTCGAGGAGACCGACTTCATTGCGGCCGCGATGGACTGTTCCACCAAGTCGCGGGCGAGGGAGATTCCGCGGAAGTTCAACGACGGGCGACCAGCACCCCAGCCCCTCCGGTCAGCAGACCAGCCCCTGGGGTTACCAGGGCTGGCAATCAAGGACCAGGCTCGGGTGGACACAACACAGCTCCAGAAGCACGCCGAAGGAGGGGGGGCCTCCGTGCGGGAGAACCCATGGAGGAGCTTGCACTGGTACCTCCCCCAGGAGCAGGCGATGATGGAGTCCGGACTGTGGAAGGACACGCAATATTCCGCATGCGTGTTTGCGGGAGCCAGGAGCAAACTCCAGTGCCTCAGACACAACGTCCAGGAGATCGAGGAGTGGCCGCCTTTGATGTGCCACCATACCCACCACCCCCGAGAGTGGGAACCACAGGAGAGTTCCGATGGCAGGTGGTACCCGTCCAAGGCCGAGGCGGAGTACACGGCAGCGCTGGCGTTCAGCATCGCGGTGGCGGCTTCGTGGTGGGCTGCCAGGGTCGGCAAGGCACGCCTGACGGTCCCGCGGATGCCAGCGATTGAGACGGTAGGTCGCCGGGAGCACTGGTTGGAGTTCGATGGACGGGCTCTACGCGAATGGGCCATGGCACCGATGGCGGTGAGCCTCGGGCTCAAGCCGCCCCCGCTGGCATCGGGCGCCACGGTGCCTCGGCGAGTGGTGATCCTTGAGGTGCTGTACGAAGATGGTACCCTACCCGAGGACGTGGTCTACGTTGGACGAGGGCATCACAGCCATCGAGTCCCTACATCCGACTGGAGATGCCCGTGGGTGCCGGGACACGATTGCTCGTGGGACGAGTGGATCCCACGTTTCGTGCAGTATGTCCACCAGTCAGGCCTGAATGAGCGATTGCCAGAGCTGATGGGCAAGAGGCTGGCCTGTGATTGCAGCTTTGAGGAGGTGTGCGAGGCTGACATTTTGGCCGGCTTGGTTTTTGAGGAGTGTGTCCAGCAGTCGGCCGCACAGCCAGCACGGCGGAAGAACCGACGAGTGCCAAGACGAGGAGTCCTGCTGGCATGGGGCGGTTTGCCAGGAGTGGATGCCAGAGCGGTGCCGTGGAGGCGTTGGACGCAAGAGGCAGTGGTGAACTGCTTCTTGGGTCTCTTTCCTGAGCCCTGGTTCACGGGCTTCCGCTTCCCCATGATTGAGGACCTTATCAACCAGTCTCCTTTCATCGACTATGCGGAGTGGCGGAACGGGCAGCATCTGGATTGGGATGGTCCCCTGGGCCCTGCCACGGCCCCGGCGGGGGTCCGCATCCGGCGGAGGGGCAGCAAGCGGGTGCGTTGAGCCACAAGGCAGCCCTGCCCCCGCTGATCTCCGGTGTACCCAATCCGGACGACCACTTCGCTGCGGCCTTGGCTATGAAGATGACGCCAACCCCACTGGAGCAGGAAGCAGTTATGGATGAGGATTTGCAGTTTGTGGGGGAGTGGATCCCTTCCAAATCCAACTGGTCTGATGCGATTTCTCGGTTAGGATGGCAGGACCCATGGGCCCGCCAAAATGATTTTTCAATGTCTACTGCTTTCTGTTTCCCCATCATGTGGAAGCTGCCATTTCGTGCCGTGCTCGCGGTGACGAGCTTTCTGTAGTGCTTTGGGAGTTGATGAAGTGCATTGGGGAACTTTTAAGGATGTTAGAGGCATCCCAACCGGAGTTGACCGGTGGCCCCCTCTAAGCACAGTCCATGCAGGAGATGCATGGAAATCCAAAGCATTATCCCTCAGGCGATGAGGGTTGTTACAGGCACGGGCAGTGCAGACTATGAATGATGAGAAGGGAAAAAGAATTGGGGTGCGTCGCAGCCTAGCAGTAGGAACGATACGTGACACATTGATGTATATATATATGTATAGACTGTTTGGATTTTACATGGTTTTTTACATATGTAGTTGGTGTTCTCTGCTTTGGAACTGTGTTTTCTTGCAACATGCAAAGTGTGTTCGTGTGGAACTGTAGTGTTTGGGACGCCGTTTTTGTGTAAAATAGCGTCCTGAGAAATCTCCTGCTTTGGATTCAGCGATGTTAGAATGCAATGGTTTTTGCAGTGCAAAAGCTCCTTGTCAAGGGGCGGGGCGTTGGTGTTCGCGGCCAGACGACCGGTCGGACCGTTGTTGTTGTTGTTGTGATATTATTGTTTTTGCACTTGCTGTCGTTGTTGCCTTTGGCAAAGCAGCGCTAGTGGTCGGTGATTTTGTGTTGGTTGTGGTGAAAGTAGTGGCAGCTGCACTAGTAGGAGCAGCAGCCTAGTTGGAGTAAAATGTGTGTTGGGGGCTTTGGCACAGGGCAAGGCGGCTAGAGCCTATTGTTTGGGGGACATGCCTCTTGATTGTTCAAAAGTAGTCGACCGTGTGTTTTGTGTTGTTGGTTCAGACATGGGAAGGGCAAACGGGCTGCATCTCATGACCATACGTGCTATGACCAGAAAACTCCAGTACTTGGGTGGCAGGGATGTCATGGACCCCGAAGTAGCCTGAGTGGGTTTTTAGGCACGCAATACAACAAAGGGAACCCTACACAAGCATTTTGGACTGCGGCACATGAGAGTTGCTGCCAATATGGGGAGAACCTTGGGGGACCACCCAGAACACACACCGACAGCTTCCCAAAAGGACCACATAGCTGTCCTATGTCGCCTTTGGGCAGCGAGTAAGTTTGTCCATTGCTCATAACGGGTGAAATGTAAAATAATATCTAAAGGATGGCGCCAACAAAGTGCAGCCACCAGGGGAGGGCAAACGAGATAAGCTTACGTTTTTGCTTTCCCGTTTCAGGTTGCTAGGTAATCATACTGCACTGCAAGTCCCTTATTTCTGCTGTGAATGGAAAATTGGGGCCACAGTTGTTTGAGTCCATTGACTTGACAACGCAGGCAAATCATTGGCTTCAAGCTCTCCGATTCCAACAGGCGTGAGCGCTGGGTGAAGCGCGAGTCCTGGAGCAACATGGGTAAGCTTCAAAATATGCAGAGGTTGCTCTGAGCGGTTAAGAGATCATGAAGTCCCAAGAGTAGAATTAGAACAAAGGTTTTGGTGTCCTTTGGTTTTGCTTGGCCAGGTCAACCAAGTTCAAGACCAATAACGTAGGTTTCTGGGCTTCCATGACCCAATCAACAGACATTAATTGTGAGCTGGGGTTGTGTTGTAGACAGGGTATGTATGGGTGGACTCCTTTCACCAATCATGGAAGTGGATTTGGGGTGGGGCATGCCAAGAAGAGAGTGCGTGTCTTCCCAGACCTCTGTTGGGGAGAGGGTATACCATGGGACAACATCAGCATGCTATCGGGTTTGTGTAGGCCATTTCCTCCTGATTCTGTGGATACAATACTAGGAGCCACTGCATCTATTCGAATATTGGGCATTTAGAGAGAGAGAGAGAGAGACCAGGACATGCAGCTCTGGGTGGGTCGAAGCTCCAAACGCACAGAATCACTGAAACATGCACTTTTGGAGGAGTGAAAGCAGGGCCCAGCTAACACGTTTATCGTTTAAGCAGTTTAAACACAAACACGTTTAAGCACGTTTAGACAGTTTCAGCATGCCTGAGCAGACCGGCCACCTGTCCACATGAACACCCCCTTTTTGAAAACTGTTGGGGTGTTTACAAGGTTTGCGGCCAGCCACCCACCTGCGTTTTAGGGGGGTTTAAGCGGCCCCTGGCTCTCCTGATTGTTTACACAGCCGCTCCCCCATGTTTAAACGGCACAGCTAAGTTTTTGAACACTCCCTCCCTTCTCAAAGGTTCGCAGACGTTTGAACATCTTCAATTGGTTCAAACATCCTCATGATTAAGCATGTTTTGGTTTGAACCATTTGCGTCGGTTTATTGTTTCAACATTGACTTTTGTTCAAACGTTTAGAGCGCCCGCGACTTTTAAACCGTGTAAACATGTTGCCGGCCCAGCCCTGACTGAAAGCCTTAAACCACGCCCAGAAGCAAACAGGCGAAAGTTTGGTGATGCCTAAAGCTCCAAAACTGGCGCGGGCATGCCAGAGTACTCTGTTTTTGTCATCGGAGGCCACTTTGCTGACAACCCGGCTAGTCCGAGCTGTCCCTCTTCACATGGAGGTCTCTCCTTCACGTCACCTTCGTCTGCTTGAGGATCGCCCCCCCATGCAGGTTCTTGGCGATCTTGACCTTGACAGCAGGCAGTGGTAGAAGACTATTGTTGATCTCTTTCTCGCTTGCAGCAAGAAGCTTGGTGCCTCTCAGTCTTTCAAGCGGAGTGACAGGCGGGCAGTTGACGTGCTCTCGGTTGCTAAGGAGCTGCGCATCATGCTTGGCTACTACTCTCACTCAGGAAGTGAGTCTTGAGGTGCAAGCGTGTTCTGCTTTTGATTTGTCGTTTGTTGACACAATAATTTACCCTTTTGTGGGTGGAAAGGAGAAGCCAAAAGGAAGCCACTCATTTTTGGCTAAATGATTGTGGCTTCTCCAATTGGCTGTAAAGGAAACGCTCAGGAGTCAGTCCTGAGTTCCGCTTTATTGAGAAAGCCATTTTAGTGGCAAACTGGGTCCTTTTTTTTTAGGCCTTTCCACTCAAGTGAGATCCCAAGCCGGAAGTTGCGCCGGCTTCTTGGCAGGTGAGCTGGAACCAATATTGCTACAACGCCATTCTGAGGGGCCTCAGGCGGGGTTCGAAGGTATCTTTAATAGCCTCGGTCTAATCCTGGAAATCATACTAATCAGAGGATCCCGATTTAGTAAGGAAATATGAGGAAATGTTATGGGGAAAGGGGAGTCCTTGGGTTAGCGTCCTCCAGATTGATCCGTGGCGTGTGTTCCACTTTCCCTTCCGTGGGGAGGACTGGAAGTAGGTGGTGTTGAACTTTGTCTGGATGGCTGTTGTTGATTGATGTGAATGATAATTTTGAAACTATCGTTGTCTTCTTTGACTTGTGATAGGGGGAGTTGGCTGGATTTGTTGGGTGCTTCTATGAATTGTATGAATGATGCATATATATATATATATGTATATTTATGTGTGTATATATACATATATATATATATGTACATATATATATATATATATACACATACATATACATATATATGTATGATTCACGCGTAGATGTGACGCCCATGGGGAACTCCCACACCCACACCCACACCACACAAACAATCAGGCATACATCTTGTGTAGACAGACGCCTTGGAGTCCGCATGCCTCAAAGCCGACATTTGCTTTATAGAAAAGAACATATGCTTCAACAAGCCGATTTGTTGGGTGACTGTATGCTTTGTTTTTGAAGGCCCGGGCCCAGGGGCTACCGCAGAAGGTTGCGATTTTTTGGGTGTTGGGCCGACACTGTTGAACAAACCAGACCCTGGCATCCTTTTCAGAGACTCCAAAAGACTGACTGGTTCATCTTGTTTGAACAAGGGGTTCTCCTGCGGTTTTCAAGGTGTGGTGTTCATCTCGGAGCAGTGTACTTAGTGTTGAATCACATCAATGCTCGAGCATGTAACACCTGCGTATCGTAGACACATGCTGAGACGGCTACGCATAGGAATGTATTGCGTAGAGAGCAACTCGAATTCAACAATGCAACAACATCGCCATCCTTGTTTCGAGGAAACAGAAGGGTCCGCGAAAGCCCTTAGTCTTGATTGGCCTTTTCATGTTGTTATGTTTTCATGGACCTGTAGCTGTGAACAGCGAGCGGGTTTGTGCCTAGCAGGGATTTGTCTCCACCTTTGCAAACCCCTTGACCTCTCTCTTCAGGTGTTCTCCTTCAGCGAGTGCTGGCATAGGCACTTGGTCACTCTTTGCGCGGGGGTCTCTAACATAAGGGGCTAATGTGTTACACACTTTATTATCTTATGACCATAACTGAAATTGGTTTCAAAGTACCCGGCAACCCCGGTTGACGTATCGAACCTCCCCAAGTGAGTAGAATCCCTGTCAGGTGGCAGCTATGCCAACACGTTTTCGAGGAGATGGTTGACGTCTCCCTTCGGCCAGCAGCTCGAATCGAATTGACTCCCGTGAGCTCCAGAGTCCGAACGGAGTCAGACCCAACCCCAAAAAGGTTCTCAGAGCCCTGAGTTCTCGAAACTACTTTGGGGTGTCCCTTGCAACCGCGAGCATGATATATTTGTTTGTCTTGCTTTGACACGGCAACCCCTGAAATTGGGTGTCCCCATGGTTTGAGTGATGGACCGTCGCCGGAACCCACCGGAGTTTCTTTTATCAGTGGCATTCGAGAGAAAGGTAGCTTCCCCAAAGGTCTGTCTTGGGGAAATTTGCCATAGGTGCTGGCGATTTGGTGAATTCTGCCCCCCCCCCCACCAAACATCCCCTTGTGTGAGTAACCCTGTTAGTTTCGAAGTTTCTGAATTCCGGACTCGGGGTCTTCAAGCAATATTGAAAGCCCGGACTCATCACCCCCTTGTGGATGAGTCGGGCTGCCCCGTTTAGAGGGATTTTTTTAGTTTGCATTTTCTTTGTTTCTGCAGATCCCAGCAGCAGCAGCCAGCAGCAGCAGCAGCAGCAGCAGCAGCAGCAGCAGCCAGCAGCAGCAGCCGCAGCAGCAGCAGCCAGCAGCAGCCGCAGCAGCCAGCAGCAGCCAGCAGCCAGCAGCCAGCAGCAGCAGCAGCAGCAGGTGTACACACCTGAGACCTCATACATTTAAGGGGCATGTTTTTGGGGGACCTCACTCTTATGAAGACCGCCGCTTGGATTTGCAATGAAAATATCCTGGGATAAGAGTTTTAATACGTTTTTTTTTTCCAGCTCATATGAAATGGTGAAGAAAAAAATACAGGGCTGCAGTGGATTACCTCCATAATATACCCGGATCTGGCCAGTCGCCATGAGCATCGATGTTTCCAAAAGCCCCTAACTCCAAACCAGTCGCTTGGTGTTATGACCAGTTGTCCAAAGCCAACCTGTTGGCCTTTTGGTTTTCCCTTTTTAGTTTTTTTTAGTAGAGGTCCCAAAAGGTTAGGGTTTTAGTTCCAGGTCCTTTGTGCAAGTGAGTGACCCCACATGTTCCAGCGCCAGGCGCGCCTGTGGTCGGCATTCGTTCGATACTACCTCTGTCCTGCACAGGGGTTCCATGTATGTAATCTAATTTGCCAGAATATCAAATTGAACTCCTGGACCCGTGGGGAAAGGTGAGCCCCGCACTTCTTGGGGGACAGTTGGTTTCGAAAATGGTTCCTATCTTGAGGCAAACCCACACTGTGGCTTGGAGGAATTAGGGAAGTTGCACATGACCTGCGTAGATGAAGGGAAGTTCGGGACATTCACCAAGAAATGGTGTGGCAAGAAGCTTGTTCGACTCTTTACCTGCCTTTCCCCTTTAGAGCAAGGTTTTGACTGTGACTCATATGAAGGAATCTGCTTGTAAGCCTCAAAAGACCATCCTCGAAGGGCCTGGCACTTGGGCCTGTTTGGGACTGATCGAAAACGTCCCCCGGCATTCCGGCCAAGGACGCAGCTTCTCAGAGCCTTTTGACGAATTCACTGGCGCAGGCGGCGGGCGGGCCGACGGGCCGAAGGGTCTGGGCGCTTTGAGCGATTGAATTTTCCCCGCCATTTGCTGGGTTTGCAGAAACCCCGAAACAACATATTTCCTTCAAGGACAAAATCGGGCGCTTCGTGCCCCCCAGCGAGGTTCGCAACATCGTTCCAAGAACCCCTTTCTAAGATTGTTCTAAGTTCATGTTTGAGTTTTGCTGATGAACAGGCTGCACACGCGGCTTGCGAAGTACAAGAAGCGACAGAAAGCGCCCAAATGATGCAGTATATAGTACGCGGGCTCAATGCTTGCACACATTATTATTTTCTCATTCTATTTACACGTAGTACTCGTGATCTGGGCCTGTTTGTTCGCGCTCGGGACAAGTTCCTTTGTGAGAGGAGCGCAAGTTAAGGTGAGCCCAGAGGAATGTGAGGGGAAGAGTCCCAAGCATTTTCCAGGTGTGGCACACGGTGCTTAGAAATCGCCTTTTCTTTTTCAACCCTAGAACTAGACTATCGCCGCACAACTTTTTCACGATACTCTAGTTTTAGTTCTAGGGTACAAATAAGAAGGAAAATTCGGTCCGTTTAAATCGACGGAGGGGAAGCAAAGAGACGTTACAACTTTGTAACCAAAACCCATTTGTTTGAGTACCATGGGCTTTGAATAATTAAATTCCCTCAATACCAGATGAGCAGTTGCGGAGAAAAAAAAGAGAAACAAAGGAGAAAAACAAGAAGAAACAAACAATCGGCAAGTGTTACCTGGCGAGTTCTCGCGCGGCCTTTCTAAACTTTTATGACCAGGTGGGTAGAACCAAAAGTCAGTGGGTGCAGCTGGCGCTCAGGTGTTCATGACCCTGCAACTCGGGTTGACTTGCCCGAACAAGTAGTTTGGCTTGTTTCATTTCTTCCTCCAACCGCAGAAGTGCCTCGGAGCAAGTGGCAGAGCTTCTTTGGGTATCTTGGGCTTGTTCAATTTGTTTGTGGGAATCTTCCTTGAAAAGCCAACTACTATTAAAAGGGGCGCCCATTTTAGCCATGGAAATCCAGAGGTCTGGGACTCAGACGTGTCTTATGAGACAGGCCGGCCTCTGGCGATCTGCGCTGGTGTCACTCTCTTCCTACACCTACAACAGTGCAGCCTGGCCTAGAAAAGCCACGGGTGGGGATGTTCTTACAAAGCAAAAGCGTGAACAGCTGGGTTTTAGGGTCATGATTTGTGATACCAAAGAAACCCCCTCGCAAGTGACAAAGTACTCATTGGGATAGGAATCTTCCTCGTATCGCAGAAAGGGTTACCTACTTCTCACAGAGCGCGAAGGCTTTTCTCACAAGGAGGCAAGGCAACCCAACCAATCAAGTGGCACCAACCAGGTGCCGTTGAAAGCATCACCATTCTTGTAAGGTGTGGAACCCCAAAGGTCCCAGCCAACACCACGTTTAATGTTGTAGGCCAGGCTCCCGATTCCATCAAAGTCTTTTTGATGGGTGGGAGCCTCCATGGGTGGTAGAGTTTGACTGGGGAATCTTGTTGTCCAGGAGTTCCTTTGGGGACCATGCGGTTTTGGTTGGTGCATAATGTATAGATTTTGCCTCAGAAGTATGTTTTGAATGTGTAGCTTCCAACGCGCAAATTTGTATTGGGGAAGATGGGAATGAATCTCCGATTCCCTCCCATTCCCTTGTCAAAGACCCGACTGTGCGAGGTTGGTAAATGGCCCTTCCCACTTGGATATGCCTTGTTCGTGCGGTTATTTCAAGGGACATCGATTGCAAACCATTCGTTCATACCGTCCATAGGCAAAATCACACCTCCTGCGTTATAGAATCTTGACTAAGATGGCTTGGGAAGTTTCATGGCGAAGGATACAAATCGAATCCACATCCCTACCCTCCAGAAAGTTTCTGAGAACCCTTCGATCAGAAGATTCCCTTCCAACCTTCCCTGGCGGGTTGTCGGTTCTGGCGTCTCCTCCGACCATATTCAATATTTCAAGCTTTAAACATGAATCAAACACAATAAGACATATTTTTTGTTGAGGGGGAATGCACCAGTGTTGGGTCAAGGGTTGGGTGGTTTGATTCCCTGGCAATCCACAAAGGTGCTGCGATGCCTCGTGGAGGCATCCGCATGGCGACGGGCCTTCGACCTTAAAGGACCGCCATGCACGAGTTGTCTTCGGGGATTGTTTTGCTGTTTTTCATGCTGTTGGTTTTGTCGTGTTGTTTTCTTTGATGTTCCGTTGTCGTTCTTGGTTGATGCTAATTTCTTGCCGGCTCTTGGGCCGCGCAAAAACGCTTTTGGGATTGGCTATGCTAGCACAAATTCATGAACAGGCGGGCAGATGGAAAGTGTTTCAGCACCAACCAGTTGCTACTGGATGTTTCGAACACGTATGATCCATCATATGTATATAATGGATCACTGCAGCGGTTTTCAAATCGGTTCAAACAGCATTGACTGCATTGTTTGTGAACACTGCTGTAAAGGGGGGTTGTTCGATGCCACGTGTTTCTTTTGCCGCATTGGGGCAACTATTGACATGGTGCGAATTGGAATCCTACACTTTTGAAACGGCCCGCCCCCGTTCTCGTTGCCCCCGAGAGACCCCCGTGTGAATTATTCTTAACAGCACAACCCAGGATTGGTACGATAAGTTTAGTCTGGAGATTGTGTATCTAAAGAGCATGCCGTACTACGTAAGAGTACTCATACTCCTGCCTGTATTCAAATCATGGAAATTTATTGTAAAATGCGGAGACTACCAGTTGTTTAAGGGTCTCAGTGGAAAAACACGGAGCTTTCAATCTCCTGGTTTTTGAGGGATGTGCCCAGCTTTCGGGTGGCAACATGGGGGCCACACAGTTGTTTGCAAAGACAATGGGAAACCTGCAGTTTAGGAGTTGTCATGACTATTTGCCAGATATACTCGACCAGCAGAACTCATACGCTGGATTTTTAAGATAAGAGTAAGTGTGAGGGAGAAAGTGTGAGAGGGAAGCTGGCTTACGCTCAAGGTTGAAGTGGAAGTAGTTACTCCTTGTTCGTACAGCTTGGTTGCCTGATTTCCAGCCCACACGAGTATATACCCGGTTTGGGGAGGGGAGTATGTAACAAGAGCAGGCTGTTTGGTATCATTTGCCCAAGTGGTATGCAAAACAGGGCTGATCCAAGCCTCTAACAGATAAAGTTGTTCTGTATCCTTTGTTAGGGGTCAACACTTGATCTCTTTGCCAAGGCCTCAAGAACGATTCTAAGTGGGTCTGTGTGTCTTTCTACACTGTACACCCTTTTTAGATTGGTTTAAAAGAAGCACCACCGCACCTTTTTTTTTGGCGGGGAGGCGGTGGGGTCCAAATGATACACGCATGTACACAGACTCCGTGCCATGCTAGGAGCGCCACAGCCAGATAGCGTTGTCTTGAGCGTTGCCCAGGACTCGGTCTGTCGATGGGTTCTAGTCGGAGGGGGCATCATCAGTTTCACTTCAGTCCCGGGCGCCAGATATACCATAATCCAGCAAAGCAATCATATTACTTATGTATTGGGCTGAAAATTAGAAAGAAACATTGTTGTTAACAGCAACCGGTGTTTCTGTTCTTTTAACATACACCAGCCGTGTTTATTTTGCAACTCCTCATTTCGGAGTCTCATTTTGGAAGACGAAACGAGCAGAAAAAACACCTCGATCCCGGTGCCCGTCGGCTCCAGTTCTATTCTTCTTGGAATCACTTCTTGTGAAATCACGCCTGAGGGGTCTAGGTGTTTTTGTTTAATCACGGCTGGGGGGTCCCGTTTTGTTCTTCTTTTTTGAAAACATGCCCGCGGGTCCCGGTGTTTTTTGAAATCACGCCTGGGGGTCCCGGTGTTTCTTTTGAAATCACGCCTGGGCGTGATTTCAATCAAACAAACACCGGAGCCCAAAGCAGGGCTCCAAACAAGCGGTGGGGTTCCATGTCTGCAGGGAAGTAGTTCTGCGCTCGGCCGCTCAGGCCACGCAGAATTGGCCAGCAGCCTTGCAGGTGCCTTGAAGGTTTGGGTGTCTGTCACAACAGTTGCTAGGTGCTGAACGGACGATATTTATATCTCCCACAAGGAATACAAAGAGGATGGATGTGTTTGTGATTACTTTTAAGACCCAGTTTGGGACATGGATTTAGCCCCCTCGTGGATGTTTTCAAAGGGAAACCATCAGGCATTCTGGAAACATGCTCGAAGGAGGGGAATAGTTAGGAGTTGTCCTGACTCTTTACAATGAGTCCTTTCCCGGAAATAAGCACAGCAGCAGAACCCCATGGTCAACGGGCCATGGAGACTGTAGGACAAGATGCCTGGAAACGTGACTGGTGAGGCTGCCCCCAGAAAGGAAAGTCCTTCCATATTTCCCCTGGGGGGGGGGGGAGGAAGCTAACCCTGGTTGCCTTCTGGCCGGAGTTTCGGAACGTGCCAGGCGAGGTCTTCAACTCGGGGTTGTTCGATATACTGTCCATTGTTGGACGCTGAGACCCCCTTCCAATGGAGGAATAGAGGGAGCCAGGGTCCATTCTTTCTGCAAAAAAAACTCAAATGACGGCTGTTGCCACAGCCCATTTGAAGCCCCAAGCAAGCCGCCTTAGGTGAGCCACAAGAGGTGCACAGACAGAAAGCAAGGGTTCCACTATCAACTAGGGTCTGATAGGGCTTGAAAGGAAGCCCACAAACTTATTTGGGTGTCCGGTCCGCCTTTTTCCGCCGCCTGATTTCCATCCTCTTAGAATGCTTGCCCACCTCACCATGCGGGGGCTACCGTCTGTCAGGTGCTGGCAAAGCAATCCGGTGGCGGCCGCCCGTGCTCGGTGCGCCGCTTGGCACAAACCCACAGGCCCCCGGCCGTTTCTCCGGGATCAAGGGTTGATTTCCCAGTTGGGTTTGTCTCAAAATAGGGGAGCCTGTTTCCCCGGTAAAACCAACCAAAATGGGACCCCCTAACGTGACACACCCGTTTGCAGGCGCCGCCCCCAAACCACTCCTCCAAACAGGGCCCCGCCCTTGACGGCAATGGGCTGAATCGATCGGCATCAAGGTCAACCAGGGCCAAACAAGCGCCGAATGCTTGGGCTTGCGATGTCGTGTTGCATGTTGTTGCTGCCTCAGCGCTTGCCCTGAACGAAGAAGGGCATGCTTTCAGATGCTGATTCACATTTGGCAATCCTTGGGAATGTAGCATGATGTCAAAAGAGGAATAGCTTCCCTTGCTGAAGATACAGGTCTTACTGGACACAAAAGGGGAGCCGCTCAGCATATACTATAAATCCCATATATATATATATATACGTATATAGTATTTTTACAGGGGTCCCACTTGAAACAAATGCATGACATGTCTGCACTACCTGCCGCCAGCTTGCCTCAGAGCAAAACGCATTCTTGACAAAGCTCCCTTACCTTGGGATCCATTGGTTCGAGTGGGCGAAGTATACCCTTCCGCCGACACACTTGAAAGCTGGCAAAAGGGCCCGTTTGGGAAAAATATGTTCCGCGGGCTTCCTGTTATCTTTTTTGATGTTACTGGGTGTGAGGGCAATATGGTGCATTGACCCATTTTATTCGGTCATGAAGGTACCACATATACCCTTGTATATCCTTATACACCCCATGGATGGGTTGGTGCCCCTTACATACTCCATCCGTGATCCTTTGGAATGCGCCCATGCAAATTTCCCCACTTCGAAACCAACACAAAAAGATGTTTATCACCATCTTAATGGAACCACACATCAATGGGTTTGTTTACCGCTCATTCGGGTCCACGCATCCCGCATGCAGGCTTTGGCGGTCCCTGGCGCTCCGCGTTGCACCTGGCGCTCCACTCCATAGGGGGCTCCTGGCAACGGGCCGTGGTGCAAGGGGAGAGGCGCGGCGAAAGAAGTCCCAGGGAACGTGCGGTTTTCAGAGGTGTTTAAAGTTCCACCAAAGGCAACCAACCAGAAACTTATTCCAACTTGGCAACCAACAGGTGTGCAATTGTTATAGCGAGCTTACCTAGGCGCAAAACGAGCTGACTGTGATATGGGCCGTGTACTCCAGGATCCGTTGTTTATGTCAGGCTTTGGAAGTATTAACAAATCGCGAATGAGAAAGGCATCCCCTTTGAGGCTAGCACAGGTCGCGAAACTAACATCGGCAATTTGGGAGGAGACTACTTTGGAGTGCCTTTTTGTTGTTCCATGCATGTGTGTGTGTGTGTGTGTTCGTGTGTGAAGGGTCAATGGATTTTGGAGACAAGACACCAACACAACATGTTGTACTCAGATGTTGAGTCCTTGTCCTAAAAACGAAAAGAGCAAGCTGAAAAGACCCCGAATCCAAATGCAAAGACAAGTCAGGCCGATCTTTATTTAGTAATCAGATGAAACAGGTTTAAGGGAGTTTTGAAAGCCATGCCGCATGTTTAGAAGTCATTATGTCTAATATTATTGGACCCCCACCCCCCTTCATATATATATACCTGCGACCCCCAAAAACGTACTAATTTCAACACTTCTTCCCAAAACGATGGTTTTACAGGGATTTCAACACCTGAACGCTTTTTGGAACACCGAACGGTTTTTGGAGCACTGGTGTTGTTTTTTGTGTTTTGACCGGGGGGGGGGGGGCTGACACTTGCCTGGACCCTTGCCCGGCCGCGCCGGCCTCTCGAAGATCATTGGGCGTCCACACGAGGAACCCCGCAAGGAGTGGCACCAATTTTCCCCCGCTGCGTGCGCTAAGCAATCACTTAATTGCGTCCGCGTTTGACACCCCGAATTAGGTCATCCAGATCGCCCACCCACGCAGCCCGGCACAAAAGCAGGTACCTTTGAGCCACGCGTAGGCATGTAAGTCTTGGGCTTACAGATCTGGACACCGAAGCTACCCTTCCGATGAAATCCTCATCCAAAGCGCAAAATTCTGATACAGGGTTCTGGGCGTACCCAGCAACGTCACCCTGCCACTCGATTGTTTTGATGCAGTGAAACATCATATGATGTTTCGGGGTAATTGGGAACATTGTTTGGCGGAGCTGGAAAGAGAGAACCGCAAGCTTTGCGGTTGCTTGCAAGAAGTGATGGCCAGCAGCTAGGACGCGGTTCTTACCAGCCATATCCAGCCACAAATCATGATCATAAAAGGCTTTCATCATTGCATTCATGGCACGAGTGCCTGAAGCCACCAAAGCAAGCCGGTTGTCAGAACCTTGTTCCAGAGCGCGCTCTTGACAGAATGCTTCCACCCAGGATGCTAAAGTTGTTGTCAAGGAACCCTTGCTCCAAGTGCCGTCGGGCGCCACACTAGTGCTTTCCCAGCCAAAAGTCGTTCGGGTAAGCGTGCTGATGTACTTCACCTTCTTCGGCACCTTATATGCATGCAGTTGCCAAACAGCAAGCGTAGGATGCAGCATGTTCAAGCGCCGGCTGTTGTTTATAATTCAAACGGGCTAAACTAGTTGTAAAATCAATCGAGGTTCAGACGCCTCACAGAAAGCAACGTATGAAGTCGACAGGCGGGCCAAGGTATCGTCAATGCTGAGGCTCTCAAACTCCGGAAGGTTGCATGCCAAGAGAACCACGCAGTTGGCAACCCATGACCGCCCCACCCCCAGGTTCACGGTATGCCACACGTCAGGCTTGAAGTATGCAGCGGGGCTGTTGCGATCATGTGGAAGTACCCGAACCCAACACGGCAAGTCATCCCAAGGAGGTTGCTCATCGATGGTTTCCATGAATGGTGGGTAGTCAGACCTTTTTGGGGCCCAATGCAACTGTTTTCAATCGCTTGTCACTTACACCAATCCCATTTAACACATTCCAAAGAAATGTCAAACTACAAAAGCTACCACGCAAAGAGTATTAGGCAGGGAGCATATCCTCAAAGTCCAGCCCCGGTTGGCCGGCTCTGCAAAGGTGGCATATTCCAACCCCAGCGGTTTTCGAGGCAGCAGCCTTTGGGCCATTTCGGAATGTCCTGGTAAGTCCACCAGCAGTGGCCTTGGATTCCAAAGCCACTCGTGTAAGCTTGTTTAGGCGGGACCGGTGCAAAAACAGTAAAAGCATTGCCATGGCTTGCCAAGATACGAGAAACGGCCAATCCCCCTTCACTCCTAAGGGTACCAACCAGAGAGGATTGCCATCCTTCAAAACTAGACCCTTGGTGCACAGCATGTGCAAATCCTCCACCAGGAATTCAAACATCCCCTCCAGCACGTCGGGTGTAAACTTGTACATTGCCTTAATGGGAATGATATAGATCGGCATCGAGGGTTGGCGTTTGGCTTGACCAATTAAGAACTTGCACGACACCCCCAAAGATCCAAAGATAGGAACACCTGTAACGATTTACCGCAAATTCTAAAGTGAAAATGTTGCATCATTGTAAATGAGACCAAGCTTCCTTTGTCATAGTGCCGACTAGCAGTCTTGTGTTCAACGTGTTGCCCAACGAGTTGACGGCAAGAGCATCCCGGGTGTTGTCATTCACATGGCGAGTAGTTCCCGACCCCAGCACCCCCTGAAACTGCAAGATCATTATTGCACCTCGTTTGTAGTGGGTGCCCTCATCCCCGTGGACATAGATGGGGCACGCCCTACACAAGGGGATATTTCTTTCACGGGCAATGTCGAAAAACGTGAAGTCGGGGCAAACAACTTTGTACTTCTCCCAGAAAGATGCAAAGGCACGCTCAGCCGATGCCAGAGTTGGTTGTCCGCAAATCTTGCCCCAGAAGTTTTTCTTGTCTATGAGCTCGAGGAAGGACGACGGCAAGAGCATGGGCAGCTTTTGGCGGGCACCCACATCCACATAAGTAATCTTCACATTCAATCGAAGGCCAAACTTGGAGAAGGTTCGGTGGGCGACCTCTTCCTGATTCAGAGCTGAAGAATGTTGTTAATATGTTTTTTGTACCACCTGAAAAAGGACAACAAAAGGCCGGTCCAACCGCCATGGCTGTTTATTTGGGCTTCCATGTTTGGGAAAAGCAACACAGTCACGAAAGCACGACTTTGCCTGCAAAGCGGCAGACTTCTTGTTTGGAGCCCCTTCCAACCTCTTGAGGACAGGGCATTGTATCTCCTCGCCACCTAGCTCCCGGGAATCACGCATCACAGCCCGAGCTGTACCCAGAGCGCTTGTGCAAGTCCCCTTGGCGAAAGAAAACGAGAAGCAGCGTTGCAATAGTCCCTCAAAAATGACACCTCTTTCAAAATATGGATGAACATTCGTGAAACCAACGCTATACCAGAGTCCTGCAGCCATGGCTCTCCACTTCCAATGTCGCGAGCCAGCTTCTTAGCTGTCCAGCACGGACCTGGCGTTCGACAAGCGTTCGACCAGCCGTTTCGGATTGGTTTCAAGTTTGGTACCAATATGCGCATGCTGTTGCAACCACTCAGGTCAAGCCAATGCGCAAAAGTCTTTTTTGAGCCGACCCCAAGACCACAACTCTAGCACGCTTCTGGATGTCAGTTGCGTGATCGATGGATTACCAGCGCTGCGCATAACCGCAGCAATCTAAAGATTCTAATGTTGGCCAGGCTGAGCGCGTGTATTCACACACTCAGGGCTAAGGCCAACGAGCAAACAGTTTCATCGAAACCGCCAACACTTTGTTCTTCGGACGCAATCAAACAACCTTGGTAACCTGTCTCTCTGTATGAGCTATTATATATATATGCATGTAAGGAATTGTAAGGGGGAGTGTTTTGGCGATTTCAATGAACTCACCACCCAAGAGAGCATCATATGTGCAGTATTCAAGCTTTGACCTTCCTTCGCGCCCTCTTCTTTGGAGGGGGCGCTTCTTGTTCCGCATCCGGCTCATCGCGTTTCTTTGGTTTCTCACACGTGTCCTGCCCACTCTTCTTGCGGTTCTGGTTGATCTCCTTCAGGAAAAGCCTACAGCCAAGCGTGTGTTTTGTTCAAGTGAGAAGTAAACTGTGTACGGGGGCTATCTCTCTCTCTCTCTCTCTATATCTCTCGCTCGCTCTTCTCTCTCTCTCTCTCTGTCTCTCTCTCTCTCTCTCTTCTCTTCTCTTGTTGTCTTTCGAGAACCAATCCAACTAAGTGATGCACTTATGCTTGGCCATCTTGCCACACAGCTCAGCACACCTTGTTTGGCGGCAGTCTGTTGAGGGAACATGTGTTGGGCTCGAGTTCAGAAAAGGCACGGTTTTTGGATCTTCGAGCGAACAGCGTCAAATTCCGTTTGAAGCCTTGGATCGGCAGGGTTGAGCCCATCAGTCAGTGCAATCAACCACAGCTTTCTTTTCCATTCAACATTCAACGAAGGGGTCTTGTTCTCTGTTCGGGTTTGCCCTTCACAGCCGGCGGGTGCTTGAATGATCTGAAGACACAGTAGACGAGGAAGGGGCCACACTCAGACTTCTGCACAGACTCCCCGCCATCTCGGATGTTTTTGCACCCCGAGCAACCTCAGGAATGAACAACTGAAGCACGCGGAAAAAATGCCCGATACGTTTCAGTCCACCTGTGGCCCAGTTTTCGGGCATTCGTGCTCAACAATGGGGAATGGTTGATTTCATGCTTGAGCCAAGCAACCCTTGTACCTCTGAATGAGGGCAGCCTCAACAAAAGCCGGTGATATAGTTTCCGAGGCAGCGTACATAACTCTCATCCGATCCCACTGGTGAAATGTGTCAGTGACATATCCGTACATCGCATTGCGAAATCGCCACTGCGCGCAGTGCGTAAAGCCAAACTTGTATATAAGCGGGCTCTCCTTTGCAATCAAAGAGTCAACTGCGCTGAAAATAAACTTTAAGATCGTGCCAGGGAGGCTGTTCCGAGGAGGAAGGCTGAAGTCGATGGCAGGGTCTGAAAGAATTTTCTCAAAGCATTCACCAGTTCGATGCTGTTGAAGAACATCGCTACCAAGAAGATCAGCCCAGCTTTCACTATGGTGAGTTGTTGGGGTTGGAGCAGGTGGTGAGCATGTAGAGGATGCTGGAACAGCCTTGGAGGTTTTCCCGTCAAAAACAAGTTCTGGTTTCGGGCCAAACTCTCATGAAAACACGTAGTCAACCGCTTGAGGCGAGCCACGTTCGCTGCCCTGGCCACGATGTTCTCCTTCGGCTCCGGAGCAGGCGCCTGAAGTAGAGGGAACTAAAGCATCCGGATGTGCGACTAAAACAATTTTAGCTGTGTTTACACAAACTTACAAATTTAGCCGGAGAGCGGCCCGATTGTAGGCAATCAGTTCGTGCAGCCACGCAGTTGGCTCGTCATCTTCCGCAACGTTGTCCATGGGTTATACATCGACAGATTGATCCACCGAGGGACCATACGGAAAAGCACATGTAAAGTAAAAGCCCGACCAGCTGCACAAATCAACACAAGCCACATTATATGTTTCAGACTCTTGATTGAAACACATGACAGGTCGGTTTCACTGCATGGCAGAGGCACGAGCTATATAATTCAGGATAAGTGGCTTCTTCAAGTCCCCTATGAGGCCAGTTTCTTGAAGAGTTGTCAGCCGAGCCAACTCTTCGTAGTCGCTCTCCAAAGCTTTGGCGATGTTTTCCAAATCTGATCCAAGCCTCAAAAAATGTCATAGCCAAAAAAGTGGGTCACATAAACCAATCGCACTCACGAACTGAGATGTGCGCATCTTGTGGCGGTCATTGGGTCTCATCCTGAGGGCGTCCCTGCTCACAACCTTACCATTAGGCGAGAACTGTTTACGTGTGCAAGGTTAAGCCTCGCAGGGGGAAATTCAATGTTTGCCCCTATTGGGACATCTGATTTCCCCTTTCTTCAGCTTGTGGTTGAGAAATGACGAATTGTATAATAATTAACAATCCACCACTTCTAAAAGGAGCTAAAGCACGCCAAGAGACAGGTTTCCCCCCAGGCTTCGCAATCGGGGTTGTGTCATCGGGCCCCTCATCTGTCTCAGTTCCGGGTGTCTGAACTGTAGGTGGTTGCTTCATGGTCTTGGTGGCGGTAACACCTGTTGCAGGGCTTTGGTTCACTCGGGTCTTTTCCGGCGGTGTGGAGAAGGCACTAGGGGCAGGGCGGCTGGGCGGCTGTTGCGCCAGTTGTTTTTGGAGCTCTGCAATCTGGAGTTTTGCCAGCTCAAGTTCACAGGTTGGGTTACCCCCCGAGGTGCTAGTTGTAGCCGGCTGCTGGTTCTGGCTTCGAGGGGTGGGCTCGTCCAAGTCCACGCGCTCAGGTTTATTGGTGGAAGATGGCAGGCTGGATGGCGAGGGATCGCTGGGCTGGTCCTTAAAGGTCCCATAGATGGCAAACAATCCAACAAACATGCACCATTCATTTTTTCAAAGGCTCCAGGACCATGCTCAACTCGAGCCCCAGCAAAGTATCCGAAAGCGTATCATCATCCGAATCCATAATGGACTCAGCCATCAAATAGATGTCTTGTTCGGCAACTGGCGCATTGTCACCGTTCGATACAGAATCCCACAAATCTTGATCCACTGCCACCGCCGCTGCAATTTCAGAAGGGTCCTGAACATTTGGGCCAACGCGCATGCAGGGTTCAATTTGAACAATAAAAGAAGCAACGTTTAAGGCGCCACCGGGATGCTGCTGGGATGGTCTCGTCGGCTTCGTTGCTAGCCTGGTGGTGGGGATGATGTTGATCATATACAATCCATATTGGAAAAACACTGCCACCCTTAAGTTTCGGGCAGGTTCTGGTTTCACAATCACCGTGGCAATGGCCCTTTCCGTCTCCTGGTTCAAGCATGCGCCCTGCCTGAAACCAAACACCCTGAATGTTTCACCATGCAAAAAGACTAGATTTATGGGGTACCCTGCTGTGTGGGGAAGGATCGGTGTTCTGCCATGCGCTTACAATGTGACAACCATTTCCAACCAGGTACCCCCAAACACAACAACCGTGGGATACACAGAACAGGTGGGGTGATTTATATTGAAACATTGATTTGTATATGTGCATGTCAAGCAAGGTTCACCCCAATTAGTCGATCGGTCTTAGCATGTTGAAGCCGAGGTGGATGTCCCCTTTTTGGATGTGTCCGAATGGAGCCGACCGTGTCCAATTCCACCACAATGCGTTTGGGGTGTTTTGAGACTGGTTCCAAAAAGGCACCCTCATTGGCCCCATGCAGTATAAACACCAAAACCCGAAACACAATTAAGGTCCTGCAGCCTCTTCAAGAGCTCTTCACGAGAGAGGGAGTTCAAGTCAATGCCCGATATTTCTGAACACATGCTGACGCCCTCCGCAAACTCAGATGTACTCCATTGTTTGCTTTGCAAACGGGTTGGCTCCAATGAGTCACTCATGACCCCAAAGAGCAACAGGAGCCGGCAGAAGTCGCTGAGCCCGAGCAGCTACGGCAACCGCAGCACACTCAGCCTGCTGCCAATACTGCTTCGCCAACCGCCCAAGCAAGACAAAAGTGCACAAGCCAGTGCCAGCTTGGTTGATGTGCGGCTTCTTTTCAACCCCAAAAGAAACCCTGGATCCAATTGTGCAGTCAAGCCGGAGCTCGTCAGTTGCATGCACTGTATAAGAGAAAACTCAAGCAAGAGCGTGGGCGATGCAAACCCCGGACCAATTTGCTCAAGTTGAAGATGTTCTTTGAAAAATGTTCATTATTGGGCTTGGGGCACCCTCTCCAAATTACGTAATAATTACGTAATGGCGAACGGTTCACGAACGGTTTTTGAACGCTTTCTGAACGCTTTCTGAACGCTTTATGAACGGGTATTTTGACACCAGTGTTTCCAAAGACTACTTTACTATTCAACTGACACATGCCCACGCAGCCTCGGGGTTCTGGTGGCAATATCCCAAATTACGTAATATTTACGTATTCTAAGGGCACTTACGTAAAAATTACGTAATTAGGGTGACCTGAAGTGGCACCACCAACAACAAGCTCAAAAAGCAATCGAATACATACAAATCCACACCTTTTTGTATATAGGAAAAGGTATCCACGTAGAGCACTTTCGCAAAAAGCTGACCAAATGCTGGCATGAACAGGTCCACTCCAAAAAGTGCAGAAGCTTCCCTTTAGAAGGAAAGGAGGTGTGACAAATCAATTTGAATTGGTTACCATGCCAGGGTTTGGCCTTAACCGCTACCCCCAAAAGCACGCGTGACCCGAAGAGCAATTCACCATATGGTCAAGGGGTGTTGCGCCCACGTCTTTCATCCTGTACAGTTACACAACGTGTGGTCAATTACCACTGCTTTCATCCTGTACAGTTACACAACGTGTGGTCAATTACCACTGCGCCAATCACGCTGGTTGATCAGCGATAGGGCACCACATATTGTTAACTGTGCAGACCAGTACGGCGACCATGCAGAACCAAAAAAGGACAACCCGCGCTACTCTTGCAAATTGTTGTTGCATGTTTGTTTAAACTGGCCATCCTCCTGGCCTACAAAAATTCAGGGAAAGCAGCTTTCCACTCTGCTGGGCAGGCAAGCCTTGTGCCCCCCCGAAGATAGTGAACTACACTCTTGATTTCAGCTTCTTCCCAATCATTTAGGGTCATCTCAGAGAAGAACCCCAAAGCGTCAAAGCCTGGTGGTGGGCCTGGCGGCTTCCCACCTCCATCGCGCACCAAGGCAGGAAGAAGCCTCACCAGCTTCCACCCGAAGCGGACTGGATAGTGCCTTGGTGCCCCGTGGACACCGTGGGGATGGGAGGGGGCCCAAGTCAGTCTGAACTTGTTTGTGTTCCATGGCAAATGTCCACCCCTGCTGATCCATCAAAACAAGCCTCAGCTGAGACCCCTACTCTGTGCTTTTGAGCGATGCATTCCCACAAAATTGTTTCTTTCCCTCGCGGTTGTAGTAGACCTTGCTGGTTTTCACTGATGTCACCAGCTGGGATCGTTTCAGGCTTCCAACGTTGATTTTGGCAATGATCTTGTTGTTGCTGTAGCCCCTGGATCTCTTGGCAGTTGGGCTCCCGTACGACCTCATCCACCAAGCAGTTCCGTATACCTTACCGGCGTGGCGAACGAATGGGAAACACATGTGTGCACTCATATTCCAGAGAAACAAACGACAGTAATACTATATAGTTGAACACAAGCTTCTGTTATGGTTCGGCAGAGCGTATGAAACCGATCATAGTGCCGCAATAAACTTGTCCCTGGTTGCTCCACCAAAAACGACCCTCCGCGGGCCACTGTCAAAAGGATCAGGAGGATGGACCTTTGCGTGCATGGGGTTGGCACACATGCAGCAAGAAAACAACTTCAAGCTCATTGCAAACGCTCAAGTGTAATTTCTATAACCGACTAGCATCAAGCAACATTTGGAAAGTCCATAGCTTCACCCTCAAAACCTCGATCAATTCACCAAGCAGCCGAGATGTAAGGGCATTTGCTTGTTTCACATGAGGACGGCCTTCAGCAAATCCTTGAGGATTGAGTAGGGACCGAAGGCTGCTGCCCCGGTTTATTGTCACCCAAGATGAACAAACGATCCCATAGAGAGCGCAAAAGGCATCCTCCCGCGCCTGAAGTAACAACCAAATGCCCAACCTCAGCTGTGTGCTAAATATATATATAGGGAAGACAGAATCGCAGCCAAACAGAATTGAAGGCAGTTGACACCCTGGGGCCCCTACGCCAGACCTGGGGGCGAAAGTATGTCGAACCCATTCCACTTCTTCTCACGCTTGCATTCCCAATATTTGATATCCACTGCACAGCTATGGATTTTGGCTGCATGGGCAGCTCTGAAGCATGCAGCAGCTCCAGCAAAGAATTCGATGTATTGTAATTCCTGTCCGGTGAAAAGGGGGCTATTTTCAAAACCAGATTGGTTCAACAAACATGTGTTTTTTGGACGCACCGCCCAAACAACCCCGAAACGAATCCAGTCCTCCTCCATGGAGCCCATGTCCGAGAAGTGCACGAGAATCACACACATGATGAAGGTCTGAGGGTGAAGGTTAGACTTGCTCAAACACTCGTTGTTTGAAAAGTGTTCAATTCAGACTTCACACACACCTGTCCTTTGGGGCACCCAGTTGGCGAAGCCGCCAAACCAGTTCACCCAAAACATAGCGAGCCATGGCTAAGAGCTAAAGTGAACGGTTCACCCATGCAGCTCTTTGCTTGCTTTTGTATCCTGAGCTGAGCCCATGTGGTCCAAGCTTGTTAAACCTTTGCTTGTGCTGCTGCAAGTCCACCGCAACAATCGACGGTAGCAGCTTGAGATTGGCAGTACTGGCACCAAGCCAACTCCACGCATGTGTGACTTGCAAATGCGAAGCTCTCCCACTCCCAATGCAGAGTTGTAGTACAAAAACGGCTTACTGCGAAATGGCTTCTATAGATAAAATTATTCCCAGCCACAAGTCAATCGTTGTTGGTGTTTGGGATTACGCGCACCATGCCAGAAGTACCCTTGACGGGCGCATATCCACGGCGGGCTCCAAGCGCTGTGCCGCGAGGAGGCCGAAGAAAGCCTGGCCGCAGCGTGAAAGGCACGGGCCCAAGTGAAAAAGCGGAAAGGGGTCGCGCCCTGGCATGCTATACGCAATGACTTGATCGGTTGCATGAAATCTGTACCTTTTTCCAACTCACTCCATATGCTGCATGGCTCACACGTTGGGCGTTGCTTTCTTTGCCACGCCAGTTGAAAAGTGGCAAACCCCAGCGGGCAACGTCCCAGTGATCAGCATGAGTCGCAGGAGATGTCTAAGTTTCCAATGTTATGGTGAGGCCCCAGGTGCAAAATCATGCGCAACAGCCCCATCTTTCTCCCAAAGTTGTTGTGTCACAACACATGCTCCGGCATTTCAGTTTGAAGAACAATTACTTTCTACATCACCCAGTTAACTTGTTTAGGTTGATCCTTATAACATCATGGAAAGAAACCAGTTCAGGGTTTGTTGCAACTGCCGCACATCAGAACAGTGAGGCCGATGGCAATGATTCACTAGCACCATCAGGTATAAAGTGCAGGATTTCAGGGTTACGTGGTTTCACGCGCTTCCCGAATTAAACTCTTCATGCGCTTCGCGCAGGGCTGCAACCATTCGGTCACAAGAGCGGTTCATCTCAGTCTCCGCACTCTCGTTCGGATGGTTGTCGGCAACAGCGAAGCCCTGGACAGCAACGGAATTCGAAGGAATCTGCAAAGGGTGTGTGTGTGTGTTTTGAACAAATAATTGTTTGCCAGCTTTGGTGGCAAAAGTACGGGGTCAAAGAATAGTCTGCCAGCTCTGGGGGCAGGGAGGGTTATTTCACACATCGCCTGCCAGCTTAGGAGGCAGGGGTGTTAAAAACACAAAGTCTGCCATATTAGAAGAAAGTGGAAAGTCAACAGTTTGCCAGCTCCAGTTTGATGCAATCAAGGGACTATTTGCTTCGCGCAGTAGATCTTGGCACACATGCACCCGAGAGGCATTGAGAGGTAGATTGGCTGGCGCCATTTCGTAACGTCTTTTTCTTTCTTGGGCACCTTGAGGCCAACACTGGAGGTCTTCCAGTAGATGGAGAGGCGGCAAGGAGCCTCAGTTGGGAACTGCTCCGCGAGGTTCTCGTGCGGTGAGCCGGGCGGGCCCTTTGAAGCACAGAGCTGCATGATGCTCAAAATGCGTTTCTTGGCCTCCTCCTGTGTGGCCACACGCTCTTGGTCCATGCTAATGGTACTTGATAGCACGCGTGCGCGTTTGGCCGGCGGAGTCTGGTCCGGCTCGTCTGTGATTGCTTTGCTCTCTTTGCTCTTGCTCTTGCTCTTGCGTTTGCCGGCTGCGACCGGCGGGTCGGCCTTTTTATCGCTGTCTGTCGCAGCGCTTGCAGGTTCGGCAGATGGCGTGGAATCGCTGGTTCCAGCCGCTGCCGTGGCTTGGGGCTTTGCCTTGGCTCTGTTTGTCCGGCGTGCCTTTCTGGGCGCCAGCTCTGTTGCTTTTGCCTGCGCCTTTTCCTGGTCAGGAGTGATGTCACATTGCTGCTGCTCCTTCTGTTCGGTTGCCTGGGGATGCTCCTCCTGTTCGGCAGCCGGGGCCTGCTTCTGATTTGCCAGCTGTTGCTTGGCAGCCTCACTGTTGGCCTCCTCTTCTTCCTGCTGGGGCTTCTGTCGTTTCTGACGCTTGCCCCTTTGCTTTGGCTGCTTATCAGTGACACGCGTGTTGAGTTGGTTGTCCTCCTGATGTGTCTGCTGCTTCTCCTCGGCAATGCTTCCTTGGTCTGCCTCTTGATGCTTGTCTTGATGCTCCTTCTGGTGCTCCTCCTTCTCACTTATTTGGCCTGTCTCCTCGTCCTTGCCCTGTTGCGTCGTCTTTGAGTGCTGCTGTTTGTTGATCTGCTTTTGCTGTTGCTTGGAAAGCTTGCTTTGCTCCTTTTGTTCCTTCACGAGTTTGCTCTGCGCCTTCTGATCCTTTCTTTGGGCCACCAGCTCATCCCTCAAAGCAAACTGGTCCCGCCGGGTGATGTACCCCACTGACTTGATTTCGGGGAAGGAGTCCTGTGGCAAGATATCTTAAACAGTGTTGCATCAGAGTTATAGTGCAGTTCATTGACCAGTTACAAAACAAAATTCAGATCTACGATTGGTTTGTGAGCTTCGTTGTTGTTAGTGGTTTCAAAAAGATGTTGCGCAAACAACGCACTTGTCAAAGAGTCACACTATATACACTTGGCCCTGAGTGTGGTGTTTCAACCAGGCGTCCACAATTGGCATTGCATGGGTTTTGGTGAGCAACCCCGCGTTCCTATTTTAGAGATTCGACCACAGAAACCTGTGTCATCCCATTTGCTGCAGCTAATGGGTTTTCATGCGGGTCAGGCATGCTTTTGTTTAAGTTGAGCAGTTCTCAGTCTTTGCACGCGAGCCCACCCCAACCAGTCCTTTGTTTCCACAAAGCCAGCTTTCTCCTTGGCGACAACGTTGAGTGTGGAGGCAGAGCTGACTAAAAATGATGGGTCCAGGACAGGTTGGGTCTCAGCATTGTCCATGGCGTACGGCTGGGACTCGTCGACGTAGATGCCTGCACGTGCGCACGACGGGCCGCAAACGCAAAGCTTAACATCGCACGTGTTCGACGGGTATGAAGATGTGGTTTTGTTGTCCTTTAAAAACAATTCGGTAAACAAAACACGCCAAGGCACAATCAGGTTGCTCTGCAGGTTTCCCTAGGGACATTGAAGATCTGGATCTGGACAGTGTTGAGTTCACACGCCTAAGTTCGAAGTTCGGGGTGCTGGCCAAGCAGGATAAAAAGCTTCAAGTGGGATTACACCTGTGCCCCCTTTTTGTATAACGTTAACAAAAAAGAACAAAACAACTGGAAAACGATTGGAAGCAACCAGCTTGTTGCCATATAGCAAAATCACAGCCAACCAACGTATGCCAATCACAAACCTAAGCACTCCAACTGCTGTGTCCGACGGAGCAAGCGTTGCTGCAGCTGCTGCAGCGAGAGCTCCTCAGGCCTGGTGTCGCCCACGACCTCGATCTCATCATCTGCAGTCAGTGCAGGCTCGGCGGTGAGGGCTTCAGGTTCATCCCCCAGCACCGCTTTCCTTTGCTCGAATTCCTGCAGGGAACTCATGAAGTTTAAAAGCCTGTTTTGATTTCTCGCAGATTCGGGAGGGAAGCTCGATCCGATTTTGAATGCACTTTTGGTTGTGTGTGTGTGTTGAGGCTTCTGCCAAACCATCAACAATTAAGATAACCATCGAAGGTTTCGACGAGAGTCAAAGGATTTTGTTGCGCACACACACACACCTATATTGTAAGGGTTTGCGTGAGATTGACCAAAGCCATCAGAGGCTTTAGTGGGACCCCATGTGAAATTATGGCTCAAGCAAAAGGACCTGGCATTGGACTGACCAAAGTCATCAAAGGTCGCCATGGAACCCACGATGTGAAACTATTGCTACCGCAAAACCGTATATTATATTTGGTGGATTTACCAGGGAACCACCAAAATGACGACAACCGCGCTGGGGAGCAAACAGGTCAAATTTGAAACAAGGCGCCTCATCAAAACCAGTCTTTTCTCCTGGTTCGCAAACTTCAGACACCTTCTCAGGCAAGGGTTGCTTGTCATCCTCAAGCGAAAGTGCTTCCAAGGGTGGCAATTCTTCTTCCTGAAGGGTGAGGGTGGGCTCCAGGCTTTGCGTCCCCTTAAGTGCCTCCTCAAGCGGGGGGGTCTCCTCCTCGGCCACCACTAAGGAATCCCCGCCCGGGTTTGCTTCACAGCCAACTTCTGATTGAGATCGTTGACCAGTTTTGAAGCGAGCCCAGTAGGCATCCCGTTGCCTCAAGACTTCTGGGGAGGGCGCAGGAACCTGACATGTGTCTGGGGCCTTGCCATTTGCCGGGTCCAAGCTTGAGGATGATGTTCCCACCTCCTTCTTGTGATCCGTGTCCAGCGGCAAAGCCTTGTGGGTGTCCATGTCGCTTTTCGGTGCTTCCTCTTCCTCCTCCAGAAAGAAAGCTGCATGTGTCATGTGCTTGAACAAGACAACCCTTGCCCAAATAGCTACTTAAGACAAAGGGATGGAGACAAGGAGCGAAGGAGAGAAAGAGAGAAGTGAATAAACAGGAAAAATAAGAATGAGACTAAGCAACCAACAAGGACAGAAACAAAAAAAACACGAAATATAAAGAAAAAGAAAGAAAGAAAGAAAGAAAGAAAGAAAGACAGAAAAAAAGAAAGATAGATAAAAAGAAAGAAAGAAAGACATAACTATACATAAAGAACGAGAGAAAGTCAGCCAAGAGAAACAGAAAGAATGGTCGATAAAGGAAAGGAAACAAAGGTATAGAAGGAAAAACCGACTAAGAAAAAAAGGGACCAGAGAGAGAGAGAGAGAGAGAAAGAGAGAGAGAGAGAAAGAGATCGAGAGATAGGAGCCTTGCTTTTCACCCTCCACCCATACAGCCGCACGACCCCTGGTATCGCGAATAATGTGCTCAACAGAAGGAAGCATGGATGTTCATACCCTTTAACTCAAATTGACTATATAGGGAAGGGCCAACTGAAACCATGAGGCTCTCACAGGTGCACACACACACACACACTCTGCTCCTCCAAGATGTGGCCCAGGCAAACCAGAAGAACCCGTAGCGTGTGATCCTGACGGGGAAAAAGCGGCTGACTGCAGCCAGGGCGATTGGGGTTGATTCGGGGCCTTGCACGGCTGAACGAGTCTAGATCCTGCAGCACCATTTTGATGTTGAAAATGATTGTTTCCAAGGAACATGGCCATTTTGGTATAGCGATGTTGCAATTTTAACACGGTTCAAAGAAAATAGCAATTGCTGTGCTGGTTGTCAAATGGTCTCCTTCGGCATCGACTTCTTGTATGTGAGTGACTTCACAAATGTAAGCAGCCGCCGGATTGCCCAAGCTTCCTCATACATTTGGTTATTGGTCCACTCCATCCCGCATAGTTCAGAAAGTTTTTGAACTTCTTGAAGGACTTCATCAATTCCTGGGATCTTCTTGTTGTTTCTGCTCATAATTTGCAAAGCAGGAAGTAGGACCATGGCGTTTGCCTTGAGATTCGGAATAGTCTTCTGGACGAAGCCCACCTCCAACGCAGACTTCTCAGAGCTTCTCTTCAGGACAATGTGTTTGTAGACTCTCACCCGCTCTCTTAGTTCAAAGGTGTTGTCCCATTCCTCAGCCACCCCCGCAAGGTCAAACCCCCCAACCACCAAGTCCATGTCCTGAAGCGAGCTGCCGCCAAGATCCAAGGGCAAACGCACCGCTTGAGCAACGCGTGGCTATAGGGTTAAAAACACATCAGGTGGCGGCAACTTCGATCACGCACGCATCAAAGCAAGCGTTCAGGCTAACAGGCCAGGCGGGCCATAGCGTCTCCACGTGCCATGCACGACCATCTCCCATGATGGTCACAACCATGAGCTCAGCACCAGTCACTGCATGAAAACCTATCACTTGCTGGCTGCAAACGGATGTATATAGCCATGGCTGTGTTGCGCACGTTTCATCCTGCTGGATATCGTGAACATGCCTGGGTAGTGTTCTTCATGCCCTGATTGGCAAGCACGCCTGATTGTAGTAGCTTATCGTCCCGCTTGCGATGTTTTTCCTTGCTGAGCCTGTGCCATATAAACCAAAAGTGCGGCTGTGAGGCTGCACACTTCTCAACCAAAGAATTCTCGGAAGCGCCACTGCCGCCATAAGCAGCCGAACGGTCTTTAGAGAACCAGTGTTGGAATTTCAACACCACTATGCAAAAATAATCATTTTAGCTGGAAACGATCATTTTCAACATCAAAAGGTGCTGCAGGTATATATATGTCTGCTACCCCCCCCCCCCCATAAATCTGCCTTTCTTCAGAATTCACTGGTATGTGCAGTGTGTTCTGCCTTTTTTGGGGCTTTGGGAAAAGCAACAAAAAAAGACGCCAAACTGTTCCAGTGAATCCAGGCGGTTTGGATCCTAGTTCCAAGCTGAGGTTTTGTCAGAAGATGCAAACCAATGCTATGTTGGAGCCATTGGCCCAAAAGTAGTAACAGTATGGAGCCAATGACCCAAAAGTAGCAAAGCAAAAAAGTACAATTCTGGAGCCAATGACCCAAAAGGAAAAAGGTAAAAAACAAGACAAAGTAAATTATTTCAGTCCATGGTCAGCGCATCTTACTTCAGGACTATGGGCTGATTATGTTTGCTGTTTTACTTGTTTGGCTCATTGGCTCCAGAACTGTACGCTGTTACTTTTTGGGCTATTGCCTGTATATTTTGACTTTCTTGCATTTTCACTTTTGGGCCATTGGCTCCAACATAGCTGCTGGTTTGCATCTTCTGACCAAACCTCAGATTAGAATGGACAGGCTTAGGATGTAGGGTTTTGGGTTTATTAACTGACGTTTATAGGAATCGGACTTATTTCTTGTAGATGTTTGTGTAACACATTTCATTGGACATGTCTTTTGTTCAAACAATAAACTCACTGAGTGTTTTCATGTTTTGTTTTCCTGCCTGGAATTTAATTTAGTCGATAATAATTTGAAAAAAGAACAGCACAACAACAAGCCAGTTAGAGTTATTGTCTCAAAACTGGTTTGACTGATTTATTTTGAAGGGGGGTTCTTTTTCTAGGATTATGTTTTATTATGTTTGTTCAATTTTCTAACTGTGTTTGAAATGAATTTAAAAAGGAACAATCTCTAGTAGAGTTTTTAGGATAAAGATACTCGACGTAGGATTTCCTTGTTTAACAAGAATTGTATTCAAACTTATTATGAGCAATTAGATGTTCAACGAGTTGACTTTTTGACAAAGTTTGAATAGAATTTAATGAGGACATACGTCAAGCAAACATTACAGTTTTAAGGAGACACTACATAGGTGTTTGTTTAAAAGACGGCCCTTAATAATTGGAATTCCTAGTTCAAAGTAGATGTTCAAAAGGATGTCTATTTTCAGGATGGTTTAAAACTGAACAACCCCCCACAATTGCTGGACGTAAAGATGATTTGAATAGGATGTCCATTTTGAAGAACATTGTTAACAGGGATTATTGCTTCAAAATGTATTTTGAAGAGAACAACCTTTCTCAGGATGTTGTTTCTGTTTAGAATAAAATGGAATCTAACAAGGACATAGTTCCAGCAGAATTTCTAGCTTTAACGATAGTTAGTTTAAAAGAAGCACTCAGAATTGGTATTGGTATTCCAAATTAGATGTTGAAGAGGATTTCCTTGCATAGGGTGAGCTGATGCTGGTCAAGTCGCATTCCAAATAAAGCAACTGCATTCCATCTGCAAAATAGCCTTCAAACAGCAACACGTAGATTCATCGGGGGGTGCAAATACATATATATATATATATAATACATATATATATATATATACATGTATATGAAATAACGCAAACTTTATGGGGATCTATTTCTGTGACTCCCGTCAAATCCCTGTTGACACTGTGCCGTATGTTCAAATGCTTGCTAACTAAGTTGTTTCTGTAGGCTTCCAAGTGCTTCCAGTGAGTCCAAGATAGTTGGTGCTTAGTTGTGACCTCTGTTGTGACTTCTAGTCGTTTTGTTTTTGACTTTTGCATATTTGCAGACCCCCCAGGTTGCCCCCAGGGGTCCCCTAAAAGGAATCTGCAAGCCTATACCGGATGTTTGTGCTGGGTAGGGGAGCTTCCCTGAGTCGTAGTGCCTTTGCCCCTTGTAGAAGCGATTCACTATTTGGAAAAGTGAAACAAACTCTGCTCAATGTCGACCGCGCGTTCATCCATCTGATGGATTCATGCCCGTTTCCTCGTGGTTGGCATTTAAAGGGAGACGAGCCCCGTCACTGCACTGCCAGGCACGAGTTGCTCTCTGCCCAACAGTCGGCCGGTCACTGGCGCGGCGCGCTGGCCTCTGTATTGCAGATGCTTAGTTGCAACCGGAGTTCATGCCAGCGGCAAACCTGAAAAGCAATACAGGCTTTCCTGCAAATGGGTCCTGGCAGCCAAAAGGCAACAATACATAGAGGAAACTCCCTTTTGGGTTTCCCTGATCATTCGCAGTATGTGACGACTCTGGGATGTGTGTCGAAATTGGGGAACCCTCAAAATGATTGACATCCTCTTCGTTTCCCTTCAAAACCACCCCCAATGACACACCCAAACACAGGCTTCACTTGAACATGTGACTGACCAGTTTGTTCCTCAAAAACCCGGCTTTGAGGGTTAGGCCTTCCACGTTTTGCTTCGAACCTCCAAAGGTGAAGCTTTGAACTCCAGTGACCTATGTCATGGCGTTTGCTTCAAAATATGAGGGTTGTTGTGAGCCTTTCAACGATAGTCAAACCAAAGGGTAGAAATGTGTTTTGGTTTCTTCGGTCTCCCTTTAGTTACCGCAGACCACATTTCTACCCTAGTTCCCTTTTCTAGGGCTGCTCTGATCCTCAATAAAATTACAAAACACAGATGGTACTGGATCCTTCTATTTCCCCTTTTCCAGGCACCTATTTTTCCCTCTTTCCCTCTTCCCTTGAAGGGGGTCCTTATATCAACTCACACTTGTCATTTTGGCCAGCTTAAACAGTCAGTAGATGTCTTTTAGGACATATAAGGAATCCTGTTGCGAATTTGCCTTTTTCGTGTTTTCCTACCCTTGTGTTTGTGTTTGCTTACGTTGTCATGTTTGTAGTTTCTGCTCGTATCCTTTGTTATATATTTCTCTTTTTCGGCTCTGCCCGGAACAGTCCGTCACTCTTTCTCGGTTGTTTGCCCTTGCCTCTGTCCCCCCTCGTGTTCCTTTTGTCCAACGTTGCTGTTTGGGAGTGTTTTGCTTTTGACTTGTTTGTTTTGCCCGACTTGTTGCATATGCTTTGCATTGTCCGTTTGTTGTTTCATTTTTGTCCAAATTGACACACGACATGTGTGAATTGTCAGGCCTTCTTCAAGGTTTCCCACAATGTTTTTTTTTTGGGGGGGTGGGGATGTCTTCACTGCAAGATCAAACACACGTTTTAAGATGAGCAGACAGGAAACATGAAATTTCAAGCGGGCGGGCAAATTACGGAAATATGGGGTAGGCATGAAAGGACAATCAATGAAGATGTTATCTATGTCTCGCAATGTTCACAGGTGTCATGTATAAATTAGTCATACACATAGATATGCACACCTTCACACATCTACATACATTGACATGAAACCCTGGTATGAACCACTACAGGATAGCCAGCTGCTTGTGGCTTGATTGCTGCTGGTTGATTTGATTTCAAATTGAAGACCACCCGGCACAAGGAAACACAAACCACGCTTGTTTACCACAATTGGGTGTTTCCATTTAAACGAAGTTGTTGACGTCAACCCGGTGCAAATTGTGCTTCAGAACTAGCTCAGCGCTGGTGTATGGTAGGTTCAAGATTGCCACAGAGCTGTTTGCAGTCAAATATATCAAGATTATTTGATGATCTTTGAGGTGGCTGCAGGGCACATTCAAGGTGGGTTGAGTGTTCCAGGCTGGACGTACCAGCTAATTATTTGACTTGGGTTGAGGCTTGGCTAGGCTGGCTTAAGGTTCTGCATGTGAACATCAATGACTAAACGTTGTTCCAAGCAGGGGAAAATAGAAAGGACAGCAAGGCAAGCGGGAATGAAGGAACGAAGGAAGATAGGAAGGAACTCATGATGAAGTGAATGATGATTTGGTTACAGTACCTCGCCACTCTGTTGTATGTGTTGGGCCCTTATAGTACCTAGAGTTTCCCGTGACTCCAGAACCCTTTAAAGCTGGGTTATGTCCAGCAACTCGGGTGCACTACCATGGTGGGGCACTTAAGCACAAGACCTTGTACCCCGTTTAAAGGGAAACCAAATAGATGTGTTATACAATTGTGGTTGACACGTGTTTTAACAAGGGGTTGGCCCACCCAGCAAATATGTTTAAGGCGGCATTCGTTTCACGGGCGCCGTTTTCTCGAGCTCGACTCGAGGATGCGCTGGGCAGAGCTACGCCTGGACACTGCGGACCTCAACATGGCGCGGGACTCCAACTGAAACGAGCAGGGCCGAAATTCCAGATTGGCCATTTTGGTCGCTGTCTACTACCTGGTCCAAATAAAGTTGTAAAGCCTATAAAAAGATTAGAACGATGTTGGTAGAATCAAAAGTCAATGTGTGGAACGAGCGCGCAAACCCTGGATGCATGTTGTTTTTTTGCCCACTGTTCCCCAGGAAACCAAACAGTCAAGGATCATGTTTTCGTATTTTTTCCTAACCCCCCTGTTCTGCAGCGTCACAATGACAGACACACAATGAAGTAACAAGGAACCCACCCACCTGAAGGGTTCCACACACACACACACCTGCCATGGCTGGCTTCGTGTGACGATGCCCCGTTATATAGATCTTTTGGAGACGAATGGGCGTGCAAAAGGTGGACCTTCTGCTCTGTAAAAAGGAACCCAGACACGTCCTTCCCCCGTGGGTTTTCCCGATTCAACAGAGGCCATCAGCGCCTGTGAAAAGAGCTCCACTTGGCGCCGGGGGGCAAATCTTCACAGGGCGATGCTGGCCGCACGCGTCTGGACTTAGCGCTGTGGGTCTGTGGTACTCTTTTTGGGGGTGCTTAAAGAGAAACCAATGGGGAATGATCTGCCATGGGGTCCGCTATTTGAAGGCACACCAGTGTTTTTGTATGCCCAAAGATGTGCCCGATCGAATGTTTTGGGCCGTGTGGGCCGGATACTGTTGATGGACAAGTCCACGCCATGCACCAGTCACTGGATGGTTTATCATAATATTTGCGGGGCTTCATCCATCCTAGGTGGTGCAGGATTCCGTCGTTCGACAGTATGCTCTTGCTTGTTCAAAACTGGCCTGTAAACCTTGTGGACCCTGCTTTTGGGCAATGTTGAGTCAAGGTTACAAACGGTTGACCTTTCATGTGACCGTTGATTCAAGTAGAACCTTGCAGATTCACAGCATGGTGTCCCCCCACAAAACAAAAAGAAGGAAACCAGAAACAACAACAAGACATGTACATATATGTATAAAATATATGTATATATATATATATACTATGTATATCAATATAGAATTTTTCTCTCAAAAGAGACAACCCCTATTTATCCACCAAGGTTTTCTTGAGCCTGGATCATCCAGACCTACACTACGAGCTATGTTTGTGGAAGTTGTTCATTGGGTCCATGCCGTTTCTATTTCGCAGCTTGTGTTTATTGCATGATGCGTGCTTGTGTGTGTGTGTGTGCGGCCTTGTCCCTTTCGTTCGTCAATGCAGTCTTTCTTTGGCACATAGTCGTCCACATGACAAGGGCTCTTTCTGTTCGCTTTCATGTTTGTCGGGAGGGTAGTTGTTTCATATTCTTTAAACCCTGCCCCCACTCGCTACCCGTGGATGATGAACACGTCTTAAAAAATGTGCTGCGAGGGTCCAAGTAACAACTAATTACATGTTAAGTGGGTTGAACATCCAAAGATGCGGGGCCCTTGGGGGGGCTGCCGGTTTGTCCTTCATCGTCCCGTCCCGCCTCAATTTATGTTCTTCCCATTCGTGCGAGGCTTGTCCGCCAGCCTGGAGACCACTAGTACCTGCATCAAGGCGGGCCGAAGGGGCAGCACGGGATGGAGAAGACGGAAGATTGTTTTGTAGATGATTGCACAAATGGCAAAGACTCTTTTAAAACCTATCAGGTTAAATGTGTTAAAGTATCTTCTTTCGTCGGGTTGCGGGGGCCAGAACGGCCTTTTGGACAATCTGACAGACTGGAATATCTCGATCAGGAGTCCTTTTTCCCAAATCTTACCCTTGTTGGAATCATGGAAGATGACGGCGGGGTGTTGAATGACTATTCTCATTTGCATATTGAACCTTTGTCAACTTCCATGATTAGAGCGTACTCATATTCTGGCAGTGTTGACCCAGGATTAACACGCCCATGTTGATCAAATGAAGCATTCCCCAAAGAAATCCCAAGCCCTTGTTGATGCCCTGAGAACCAGCAAGCGAACAAATTTAACGGTCGACCCCCTGAGCCACGCCAGGCCTACAGCACAGCCCGGCGCTGGGCCTGGGCACTGCATTTCCTCCGTGGCGGAGTTGACGCGGCCGGCGCCGGCGACTTCGGCGTGCTGCGCAACGCAGGGGCGGACGCGCTGGCGAAGCTCGGGGTTCACGTTTGATGACCAGACCTCCGGCGTTCTTTTTTGCAAAGCCCAAAGTGAGATGCGCAATTCGCCTTTTCGGGTTTCCTGCATGAATTTTGGCGGCCTTGTGAGTGTACTTTGTTGTTCTCTTAAGGATTAGAGTCTCAGAAACCAGTGCCAGGAAATCATGCAGGGAGTTAGCCAAATACCCACCAAAACAAGGGGTTTTAGTTAAATTGTTTGCAGCTAGATTGTCCAGATGTTTGTCGAAGTGGTGGGCCCTTTGGGTTGGTAGTTGAAGGGAAGGAAAAAACGAGCGAGAGAAGCAGCGTTATGATAGATTGCGGGACTTCCCACATGCTAGGAAGTGTCGCCGCTGGCGTCAAGCAGTGCTGCTCACGGGCGCAGCCAGCGCAGATGTGATACTTGGACTGTGTCGTCGCGTGCTCGCTGAACAGTTGGCGTCCATTGGCGGTTTTGGAACATCACAGTTTGGGTCAGTTGTATAGCTTGATTTTGGTAGTGTGATTGATGTTCAACAAGCAAATATGGGCAAGCCTGTCCATGTTGCGGTCGAAGTTGCACAGCCATACAAAGTGATGGGTGCTGAAGAACCAATCCTTGAGGAAAGCCACGGGACCAGTGTTGTATAGATGGTGGTTCTACTACCTGGCTTTATAGACTGAAGACCATTGTTTTCCTCCAGCGGAGAGACATGATTGCAAAATAAGACCCCTTGATAGGATAGGAGGGCTTTGCTCCTTGCTTAGGCTTTTCTTCAGCTCTCTGCTGACCTCCCTGCCATCGGCAGCTCTACCTGCGCCGATGGCGCTGAATTTGGTGCTGACCATGGATACGCAGCGGGTATCCCTGGATGTCGCTCGGACAGAAACCACATTCTTGTCATGGTAATCTCGGCCATCATCTTCATCTTCATCGTCGTCATCATCATCAACATTGTCGTCGTCGTCATCATCATCATCATCATCATCATCATCATCATCATCATCATTGTCGTCATCATTGTCGTCATCATTGTAATCATCATCATTATTATCATCATCGTCATCGTCATCGTCATCACCGTCACATCACCATCACCATCACCATCACCATCACCATCACCATCATCATCATCATCATCATCATCATCATCATCATCATCATCATCATTATCATGTTTATGATGTAACTTCACTTGTTTTTGTGCTACGTAACATCAGTACAACCAACCGGTGATCTTGTTTGATTCATGAGTCATCATCATCGTTGAGTCGTCTTTACGCTTGATCAACTTGAGGAAACGTGTATACATGTTGTTTTCTATAATTGTTTAATCTACAGAGATCGCTCGTCGCTCACCTGTACTCTGCGTAACAGACTGAGGAAGGGGGCGCTTCAAGCAATCTCAGCGAACGCCGCACACACGAAACTCATTCACTTTTAACCCGGAGGAGACACACAGCAATGTCATAGGAGTCTGGCGGTATAGATTTCAACTAGGAGTTGAACAAACAACCTTGCGACCTTGAAGGCCTTTGGGCTTGCTTTTGTTGGGATTACAGTTTTCAATGTTGTTCTCACGCAAAAGAAAGAAATAGCATGTCAGCATGAAATAGCAAATCCATGCCTGTTCCTGTTCCTCCGGTGTTGTGAAAAGTAGGCCAAGGAACGGAACGAGCCTTTTGGGCTTTAACAAATTACTGCAGGATCTTCTTATGCTATAGCACAAAGTCTCAAAGGGGTGCTGTAGTCATAGGATCTCCCCCAGCCCCTTTCCGGTGGCCTCAAATCAGGCCCTGAGTTAGGGTTTGAAAAAATCGCGCGAGAGCGGGGGGTGGGAGTGGGCTTACGGGGTTCCAAAGAAGTTAGGATCATATGATATAATATCCGACAGCCACTGTAAAACAATGACCAGGTTGTTTCAAAAGCAGTGGACAAGTGGACCCTGTTTTGGTCGGTATGTAAAGGGGAACCAAAAGGAACCCAACCAGTTTGGAAACATTGGAGTATCCTTATTTGAGCACCCATGTGGGTTTTGAAGCCCATTTTCCCCACTGATTGAGACCCGAGGTTATGGGAGCCTACAGAGCCCATGCCTCGCAAGTTTGGGGTGCAAACTCCTTTGGGAACTGCAGGACCCGCTTCCCTTTGCCGTTTTGGGTGATAGACGCTTACAGGAACACAGCCATGTGGGTTCCTCCGAGCCTTCTCCAAAGCTGTGTCATATTTTAGGGTAGACCAAATATGAAACATAATCCGAGCATGTGACTTTCTGTGTAGGAGAGGTGGGGCTTGCGCCAATTTGCGAAACGCCCCCTATAGAGCCCTCGTTTTTTGTTTTTTTCTTCGGGGGATGACGTCGTCGTCGTCGTCGTCGTCGTCGTCGTCGTCGTCGACGACCTTGACGTCATTAATGAATTAAGTGAGTTAAGGAAGGAATTAATGACGACGACGACGACTATGGTCAGGCTGTGGCCTGTGGCCTGGTGGCGGACATCCTCCCGGTGGAGAAGCTGCCAGAACACCTCGGTCGCTTGCAGCAGCTGGGGCTGGGAGCCTGCGAGTCACATGCGAAAGGGGCGTCTTATGCCTGTGGTTTGTGGGCGACTCGCTTCCTGAGTTCCTGGGGCATTGTCATTTTTGGGTTTGGACCATTTTACTTGTAGTGGCAGACGTGCTTTGGCCGATCCACTCAGGAAGTGGGGCAATGGAGTTTCCCTATTTCAGCAAACATTTGGCTTTTATGCAATTTAGGGTGCCGCTTTCTGTGATACCAAGGGAATTTCACTCAAATTGAGAATATCACGGGATGTCCCATGTTAGTATGTTGGTATTATGGATGGGACTAGCTTCCCACACTAAGTGTTTGTATGTTGAGGGGGGGGAGGGGCATTGAGGCACATATTTCATAATTTTCAAGCTTAAACGAGCGAACACCCACAATGTAGAGCCCATGCTTGGGGGATCGCGTAATGACTTCAGGTTTGGGATTGCGTGTAGAATTCGCAGATGGAGGTACATGACTCAGTTGGGGGTGGAGGGATGAGGAAGAGATGAGATGTGAGCAGAGAGGGGGCGAGCCACAAACTTTGCACCAAAACCAGGAGGGCCAACGTTCGTTGCCCCGTCGTAGTGGTGGAAACCGCCAAGATTCGCTGAGTCTTTTTGCAAAATCTAAAAAACGGCCCTCTAGAAGGCATGAGCAAAGTACAACTTAAACAAAACAAGAATCGGGCACCACCGCTTGTTTTTTGGGCTGGCATGACAAGAGGGGTGTCCCCCGGTCCCCCAATTTTCGGACACGCTCAAGTCAAACTTGGGAAGGAAGGATTGCGTGTTTTTTCTCCTGGGGCAGGTTGTGGGGAATGGCTCCCAAACAACTTGAGGATGTGCCTGCGTTTCCTGTATCGGAGCCGTTGACCGCTCAGAGCCGGCTTGACATGCCATGGCAATGCGGGTATGGCGTTTCCATTTCTCAAGGGGTAACTCAACTCGTCAAAGGGCAGGCTTTCCCAGTTTTATATGCGCTCCGACAGATATGATTTATGGGAGTTGCAACAAATCCTAATTTATAGCAGATGTGTCGTGACAGGCATGAGCAGTGAATAACAACATAACACAGAACACAAATCAGCTTGGCATTTACGATTCAAGCTAATGATGATAGTCACCAAAGTGAGGATAACAAAGGGGTTTCAATGTCAGTGGGAGAGACCAAGCCTACTGCGTTGATTCTAGGATCTTACACACATCAACAGGATCAGTGGTGCAGGCAATGGATGGCACCCGATGCCACATCACCTGACCAGGCACATGCCACGGTGCATCATGACTGACAAGCGGGTTTGTCTCAAGACAAGGGACCTGGGTGGGTTCCACTTGTTTTTGATGGAAAGAAACTCCAAAAAGGGTCCCTCAAAAAAGAGACAACCCCCAATGTCCGCCTCGCATGAGTCAAGCGGCTGGAATCATAGAAAGGGGGCTTTCAAGAGGTGATCTGGATTTTCTCTTAAATGGGGCGCCCCCCTTTTGATGGATTCCCTTTGGGGCAATGGCAATCATCATCCTACCGCCGGACAGATCAGTCAGGATTGCTCACTCAAGACTTGGAAAGCAGAAACAATTCATGTAAAATGGTTGAACATGACTTTTTTACAGGGAGAATGCTCCTCAGGAACCGTTGCTGTTATCCGCAACTTCTTTTATGCCTTCTTGACGCTCATTTGGGCAGAACCAAAGCATTGATGTCCAGGTTCTATGTACAGATGGCCACCCTCTCCACTGTGTCCAGTGGGTTCCCAAAGAGACCCACTAACATGGAACCTGACAAGGGCCTCATTTGTAAGGGAAAGGGCCTGCCAGGGCTACTAGCGTATTTGCATTTGGGGGGATTCACACATGTCTTAGAAACCGCTTCCCTTCAAGTGGGGTCTTTTCACAGCTGTCCAAGGCTACATAAATGCCGCAGCAATACGATTGAGAGCATGGCCAGCATCTTTAGGGCATTCAGTTCCCTTCAATTGGAACTCACACTGAACTGCACCTGGATTCTGGGGACCCTTGACCCAAAACGATCCCTCGGTTGGCCCGGTACGGGCTCGATTGCAGGAGAGGATGGTGGAAGACAGGCCGGGCGAGGGCAAAACGCAAGGAACCTGAACGTAGGAGGCCGATCGATGTGATTTTCAGACTTGAGGAATCCTTCTCCTTGCTGCATCTCAGAGTAGGGACGGGAACCACCTTGGGGTTGTGGAAATGATTTTAAGGATCCCCTGAAAGGAAGTAATAAGGAATAGGTCATTCCCTTATTGCCTCCTGAGAGCCAGCAAGTCTTTGATAGAACATGGCTGAACATCCCACCTTTGGAAGTCTCTCAAGAACCCGGGGAATCAACCTTTGGAACAATGGGGTTGCTTGCAAAGATCGGGATGCATGCTCAAACACGCGATCGAACAAGTAAGCTCAGTGAGGGTAAAATGAGCTGGCACATGAGAAAGGTCCTTTACTCGGGATTTGTTACTTTAGATTGGTGGCTTACAGAATGCAGTGCAGATACTTCACTGGCAGACTTCAACAACCAGTTTGCCCTTTTGTCCTGTTTGGGTGTTCCTCATTTTGCCTGTTGAATGAGCGTTAAGCTCGCTGTTTGCAGGATGGACGGATTTGGCCAAGAGTTGTGCTACAAACAGACACGGGTCATCTCAATTCCCAGTTTCTGGGCTGTAGGGACCATATTGGTGGCTAAAGCAACCCCGAAATGGATATCCACCAAACATGCGCAGGTCATTTGTTCTAGTGACCGCTGGCAGCACTGTGAACCGCCAAATCGATGGGCTCAAGGCGTAGTTCGGAGCTCAAAGAAGCTCGCAGTTTACAGCTGAGCCTAGCGCTTGATGTTTGCTGCACCGTGTGGACTCCATGCTGCAAGAGATAAACATATGTGATATGTGAAAACATATATGTACTAGTAGCATGTATTGTATGCTTGCACATAGTAAAGCATATAGCTAGACAACACTCTACAATCACGAGCGCGCTATAGTTGTTATTTTAAGCGTTAAAGCGAAGCTCCAGCACACATCGTCACGCCCTTTGACTCGAAAGCAACTTGCAAATTCTCAATATTTGCGAAGCTGCGAAGCCTCACCCCCTTTGCTACCTAAAGAGATAGGTGCCATTTGTGCCTTATCCCCTAATTCAGCCCTAGCCCTCGGGACCCTCAGTGCACTCGCTCACGAGAACTCGCGGTGCCATGGCGATGCCTTCGGCGATCCTCTACTCCGCCCTGGGGAACCCCAAGAAAGGCTTTCCAGGCACCGGAGCAACTCCCCCTACTCCCCAGCCATTGTTTTCCGGGATCATGACATGACTCCTGACTCAACCTAAACGATTTTGTTGTTGAAATATACTTGTACCAACTAGAGACTGGGGCAAGGACCTTTTCAAGGGGTTGGGGGGGGCTTTCTCCTCGGTTGTTGCCCGCTATGGCCATTGAGGCACGTCCACAGCCTCTTTGGACATGGACAAAGGAATTCAGGGCCCCCAAAAAGCGCCTGGACCTTATTTGCAAAATCAGCGGAGTTGCTTTTGGAGCTATACCAAACTTGTTCTTTGCACAGGCACGTCCTTGTCGGACTGAAGCTTAATTACTGGCAAAATAGACCTTTAGGAACACCGGCTCCCAGGCGATTCCGTGGAAGCTCTCAAGACCCCTGAGGCTGACAGGACACTCAACGCTCTCAGGACCCCAACCCCCACGAGGGCACCAATTTTTCCACAAAAACCAGGCCGGGGGGACAACTTGGGCGACGGCAATCCATTCCCTAGCTCATTCCCTTGGGATATCCGAAGCGCCTTGCAGGAGTTCAAATTAGGCCACAACTTCCTAACCAGGGCGCATACAGAGATTTGACAAAGTCGTGCCTCCGTTTGAGGCAGTGCTTAAATTCCATGGGGGAGAGGGCTTCGAAGAAGTCGTGCCTCTGTCCAAAACGCATAGGAACTCTGCATGTTTGAAGGGATAGGCTTTTGGGAGGCATTGCAGTTGAAAATGGTTATTCCGTGGGGTTTAGGATGGTTTAGGCACGTTCTATCTTATCCGCCTAGGAGCGTTTACAGTGTGTTTCGCAATCTTGAGACTTGACGTCTCTTTTGCTACAGCTGGTTCGAGTCGGCACCTTGCTTTTCCTCTCACCTGGACTAACCTTGCGTGTTTGCAGGGCTGAGCGGGTGCGCTTGAGGGGGTGCTTATTATTTGGCTGGCGCCTGTGCAGCGCTGAGCCGGTGTGCTTGAGCGGGGGTGCTTACCATTTGGCTGGCGTGTGTGCGAAGGGCTGAGCAGGCGCGCTTGAGCGGCTGGCATTCGCAGGTGCGAAATTGAGTCGGAAAGTGGGTGCGGAAGTGGGTTGATGGGAGCGGGTGCAGAAGTGAGTGAACTTGTGGGCGCGGGTTCGGCACATGTGGGCCCAAAATATCCCAAAATCTTCAACGGACGATCGGTGATCTTGTTTTGCTCTTGTTTTGCTCTCGGTTTGATCTCGTTTTGATCTCGTTTTGATCTCGTTTTTGTGCCAGGGCGCATTGCATATGTGGCTGCCTGCCTTCCAGAGAAAGAACTCCAGGACGTGGAAAAACACGGTGCAAGAGCCTGCAAAGCCCACCCATTGTGTCACGTCTGACAAAACTCTCCTGCAACAACCTATCGTATGCTTGGCGTTCCATTGGTTTTCATGTTCCTGCAGACGCCTCGCGGGGCTGGAAAACATGCTTTGCCATCAGTAGCGTTCCATTGTGTTTCAGTGTTGACACCTGTCTTTTTGTAGCATGACCAGCTCGGTGATGTCAAGCGTTCCATGGGGATTGTTGCCGAGGCGTGACTTAGGAGTGACTTCTTGGAATCGGCGTTTACATGGGGGAACACATGGCCACACAGATAAAGGAGTGACTTAGGCATGACTTTGTCGTTTGCCTGTACTTGGAGAATTGAAATGTTGCTAGCAAATCTGACCGAGCTTCAAGGGAGGGAATTTGCTGTCGGATCCACACCCCTGGAGTACACTGCAAGCTTTGAGCCAAGATTTAAGTTGTGGAGTCGCAAATGGACACACTTTCCCGAGCGGCTGCAGCAAACGATGTGCCGTCCCTGTCTTGTCCTGTTGTTCGGGGTGGTGTGCTTTGCCTTCCTCTCCGACGCTGTGTACCACTGCTTGCCTCACGGAATAGCTAGAGTTATGCGGGTTCTGCAAGAGTCGCGGAGGGCAGCCCGCCAAAAACGCACCATGCGCTTGAGAAGCAATCTTGGTTGGACCGGTGCCAATGGTTCATCCAGCGAAAGTTTCGACCGACAGGCTATTGCGCCTCTACAGTTCCAGACTGGTCCGGGAAAAAATGCCAAAGCTGGCCGGGCAGACACCCTGAGGCGGAGGGGGGGGCGGCGGGGCCTGACGGGGAGGTGTCAGTTTTCAGAGGAGTGCTCAACTAAGTCAAAGACCTGGGTCTTAATATGAAGACGTCCTCTTTGGAAAACAATCCATGTTGTTTGGGAATCATATCCCAGAGACAAGCGTTGGAGGGGTGAGCTCCCAAACCCCCAGGTGTTTGCCTTGGGTTTATTTCCAAGTTGCCATTGAATAGATCCCGTTTGGGAAACAATTGGGCGCTTTGGAGATAGACCCACCGCCAAGTGAGCCACAATCAAAAATTCGGGTGAGTGAAGGTTGGTAAGGGACTATCCCACACATAAACAGGTTTGATGGTTCTTTCGTTGCATGGTTTGGGTAGACGACGTTACGCTGTCATGCACCGTCCCTCGCTCAATTCGCCGTTTTGCTGCCTATTGCAAAAAGATAAGCTGCAAGGTTTGGATCGTGACTCCAGTGAGCTTGCACAGGGCGTGGGTCTCGCAATTCCTTTCCATACTCATAGACGGGCCTCAGCTTTACTTGCGGGTTAAAGGCCAAACACGATTTGCATGGACCCAAAGGGGTATTAATTGTAATTGGGGACTTCTGGACATCATTTACATGGGGGATTGATGCCAACCCCTTGGGTTTGACAATTCATACCCAAATCACTGTCTGCTTTTTGAGGCTTAAAAGGGAAACCAAAAGGACGAGCACCGTTTTGGGGGTTCCCGAAACTATTTCGATGATCCGACTCGAGGTGTACACGCCCTTCCAGCAGCAGTTGCTGCGCGCGGAGAAGCTCACGGATGGCCGGGGCCGGGGCCTCGCGTCCGGGCGATCCGTGCAGGCGAGTGGCTCGCCGATGCGGGATTTGGTGGGACCCGCCCAGTCGGTTGCTTCGACTTTTTGTTGACTTTTTGTTTGAGGGTAAAATCCTTTTGAAAGCAAGTATCAAAATTTTGAGGGCATTTTTCCCATGGCCACTGGGGGGGTCTTGGGGAGGAGACTATGGGATTTGTCTATGATCCATCATGAGGACGTATCAAGTTTCAGTGTCCAATATGTCCAATGCCCTTTCAGGGAGACATGTAATCTTGATTGGAAAATCGATGTCGATTAACTATTACGGCTGCCCCATTGAAGACAGTATCCTTCATTTGTTTTGGAATACTCCACTTGTGATCCAGCAGGTTGATTTATGCGGGGTCGGCAATACTCTGCAGAACAGATCAACAAGGCCCAACAATCAATTCCAGAGGGATCTCTGTTTTCTGCCGAGCCGGATTTCATGTGAATTTGCAAAGCTGTCAGGGCAGTGTCTTACAGGGGGGGGTTGTTGCTGTTGGGGGAACCACCCTATTAGTCAAGGTTGATTGCAGATTCAACCTTGCCTATGTATGGCTGGGCTACACCCGGGTCCTTCTAGTTTCCTTTCTTTGTGGCTTGACCCCAGTTGACTAGCATGACCCAGTGCTCTTCTTCCAGCTGATGTGGTTAATCTTGACCCAGTCAATAACATAATGAGGCAAGGCCAAAATTCCAGGGGTTGTTTTAGGCATCGCCAAGGATCGTTTCAGGCCCGATGGGGCCTTCGGGCCTAGGAAGGCCTACTAAGAGTGTTGCTGCGAGGCTGTTAAGCATGACCAGCACGCAAGGTTAGACAGTTGGGTTGGCTCTTTCGTTTCTCTTCGCCAGCACCCCTTGTCTCAATTGGTTCTTCGGAGAGACCCTGAACAAGGTCTGAGAACCCTGCCGTATATTTATATATTTTCTTCAGAGCCATAGCAAGGGGAGCTGTTGCCATGTAGCGCCAATTTGAAGTGAAGGACCATGGATCTCCATACCCTTGTTCCATGGCTCCCTGTGCTATAGCTTTGAGTTAGTGGAACATGGTTCAAACATCCTCGCTGGATATCCATGCCAAAGGTACCAGGTGTAACCTAAAGGGTCTGGGAATATGAACCACATATTATGGCTGCGAATCAGTATTGGACATGCACATGGGTAAAAGTCAATGACGCACTTCCCTCATTTTGGTTTAGTCACCACATCTACTGGGCAATGTGTCTTTGTGCCATGTTTCATTCTGATGTTTTTCTTTCACACGGGGATGGTTTAAATGGGCCTTTTCATGGTTGAAAGAGGCACAAAAGAAAACCAACCACCCTGAACCTTCGCCTCCAGGTTCAGCTCCCAGATCTCGCCAGGCGCGGAGCACCATTTGCGCGGCCCAGCCGCCTTTGTCGCTGCTCCAGTACAGCGACTCACGGAGTCTTTGCGCCTTGGGTGCGGCTGCGGGGGGTGGTTTTTGGTGGGGTGGTTTCGAGCAGATGTGGAGTTTTGTTTGCCCAACAGCACGCTTGGGGGTCTCAGTTCAGCAGCCTTTTGCTGGATGCTTCCCAAACACAGGACGCCACACCCAGCTTTTCAGTGGATTCCATCCCTCTCGAGCCATTCTTGTTTAGTGAGTTCGGGACGCTGCAAAGGAGTCAACCCCAACAGAAAGGTTTCCTTCCTACTGATTGGGTCCAAGTCAGTGGTTGCAAACTGGGGTTTGAGAAATCCGACGGGGTGGGGGTGGTGCTTGGAGGGTGGAGAACAGGGTGGCCAACCCCTTGCTTCGACATGTCATTAGGTTTCTTTTGGAGGAGCTTATGGGAACCCCCGGGCGATAATGTAGTCATATGACCCACTTTGGTATCAAACAAAGATTTCCTTTCGGCAACCATGTGGGTGAGGGGGGGGGCAATGGGCGGAGAACCCTTGGCTGAGGCGAGGTTTGTTGCGTTTGCCGGCGCTTCTGCGGCAGCGCTGGCTCGGCCTTGTCAAAGGTGCTCCAGGCCACGGCAAGCATTGAGGGCGCTTGACCATAGGCACAAGTGCGTGTGTGTGAGTGTGTGTGTGTGTCCTTTCGGGGGTTCCTTTTCACCTTAGTGGTAGTGATACGCCACTTACAGGACTCACAACTCATTTCCCGAGGTCCGCATCCTTTCTTGGGTTTGGACCAGTTCAGTTGCAACGACACAGTTTGTGTTGTTTTTGGCCCATCCACTCAGGAAGCGAGATAGGGCTTTTGAAGGTATCCTCTTCACTGACCTCAGAAATAGACGGGAGGACAACCGCCATGTCACCATGTTTAGGGTCCCGCCGATTGCGTGTACTTACCAACCGCTGTACCCCTGAGATGTCTGCTAATTTCCGTGGAAGCCACACCGCAAATTATAAGACATGGCTGGGCAAGATTATATCAATCTAGTCTATTTGTCTGTCTGTCTGTCTGTCTGTCTGTCTGTCTGTCTGTCTGTCTGTCTGTCTGTCAGTCTGTCTGTCTGTCTGTCTGTCTGTCTGTCTATCTATCTATCTATCTCTTTATGTACCTAACCGCGCGAAAGTACTGGACCTGACCTTGCGAAAGTGCTGCGCCTGCCACGAAATCTGCACCTGACCTTGAGAAAACAGAGCTTGCGTGCCAGTGATTTGCTTGCATTCTGCAAAGGTGGGGATCGCTCGAAGAGTAAGTTGAATTGTCCAAACAAGGGAACCAGAAGTTGGAGGTTGGTGGTGGTAAGTTATTGTCCATACACTCAGTACCACAAGTGTGGTTTGCAGTATCGTTTCGCCGGGATTGCTCTCTTTTTCCAGACCCTATGCCACACCTAGAATCCCAGAAGGAGACCAAATGCAGGTTTGAATGCTTCAGGAGAGAGGCATTTGGGCCCTCTACCCGACTCTCAAAGTTCGAGGATCAGAGCCCCTTCTCAGAAGTTCCTTCAAACCTTTTGTGGGGGATGGGCAGGCCTTCGTTTTTGCCTAGTTGGTGGAACCTTTTCTCCCTGGAAAAAGTCAAGTTCAATTTCAGGCCGGGCGATGGTGATATAACCCGCATTCACATTTTGAATTCATGTTGACACAAGTGGCGAAGCCACCACCAGGCTGCAGACATGGGCTCACTGCAGGCCACTCGAGCAAGCGATCGGCTCGCGGGCGGTGGGATGTTTCTGGCAGGCTTATGTTGGTGGGGGGAATAATTTTCACTTGCCCCATTTCCTTGGCTCAGTCAGAGAACCCAATCAGCAGGTTTCCATCAGAAACAGTTTTCCTAGGTTGTTTCTGGCGGGAAAAGGGCCAAGACCATTCACAAAGCACGGTTTAACGTTGACACGAATCTGATCGGATAAGCACGCTTTGCGGGGTCGCACAAATAAAGAGGCTTCCCAGAATCTTCCTAGGAAGCTTATTCCCTAGCGCCTTCTGCCTCTCTTCTTCTTCCCTTCTGCATCTCATTCTGCCTCCCTTCTGCCTCTCTTCTTCCTCCCTTCTTCCTCCCTTCTGCCTCCCTTCTGCCTTTTTTCTTGGTCCGTTCTGCCTCTCATTCTGCCTCCCTTCTGCCTCCCTTCGACTACCTCTGCCGATCGAGTACTGAAGCCCAGGGAATGCACGAGGAGTTTCAGTGTTTGATTCTGGGGCAGCTCCTGAAGCACAAACATCATCCCAAAGCACGAGTCAATCAACACAGGGAAAAATGGAAACCAACTGGGAACTGGTGTTTGTTGTTTCAACCCACATCAGCTGTTTACTGTAAAGTTTAGATTTCCTCAGTTTGGGCACTCCACCAAGCAAGTGAGTGAGCAACTGATGCTTCCAAGCCAAATGCGGTGCCATCCGGCTCCTTTCTCGCGTCTCGCACCCACCTTTTTGAATTGACATGTTCCAGGCGTGGTGTTTGTTTGGGACGGTCTCAGGCCCGAAAGCCTATTTTCCGGACCCAGGCATGAATCTATATAACCAAAAGCCCTAGCCCCTGGAGGAAGCTTTGTTTGCTGGACAAATGGTCGTGTCTTATTGTGTGTGGGGCCGTGTTTCTGCTCTTGCGCTGATGTTCGAAGCAGCGGAAACGGAAAGCTGGAGTCTCCACGATCCCTTGAATATGTGGTGATGCACCCTCAATTGGGGGATGGGGTAACAACCCCATTTTGAGACGGTCATGGAAACTCCAACTCCCCCAGTTAAAGAGCAACGGGATTCGTCTGTGTTGTGGAAGGTGAAAACGAGCTCTCTGTGATGCAGGTGCATGACTTGGATCCCTATTTTGCGGCGTTTGGATACGCCACTTCGCGCCCCAAGCGCGCTGCGCAGGACTACCTGCCCGACCCCCAGCTTGCCGCCGAGCTGGACGCTCCCCCATGGCGCGTCCGAGACCGCGTGAGCTGCGAGCACTGCGACGTGGTCTTCTGCAGCGAGGAGTGCGCTGAGCGCGGGACGCTGAGCTAAGACTCATTTGGGGTTGTCTTGACATGGGGGAGGGGGGATAACCCCAAAAATTGGCGTCCTTCAAGTGGGAACGCCTTGTTTCATTGATGGACAACATTCAGGGGGGATTATTGTGCACCTCATACTTTTAAGGAGTTCCTTATTCAATGCTAGAGTAATTTGGGCCTGTCTGTTTTCGAAGGTAGCCGTTGGTTGGTTGTCTCAAAGGGAAACCAAAAGGCAACCACTCGGGGGGGGGCTTAGCTAACCTTCACGGGGGGGGGGGGGATGTTGAGGGTTGACGTTTTGAGAATGTTCACAAGGGAACCGAATTCCCATTTTGGTTTGGGTTCCTCCCTGTTGGAAACGGTCAGAATGAGGGGCTTCCCAAAATGGTGTTGCTTTTCTTACTTTGGTTCAACCTGAAACGGATCGCATCAAGAATTACAAACACTGGTTGACGAAGGATTTGCGTAATTATCCCGTATCCAGACAAGGTCCCCAGGGTTCTGTCAGGTTCCATGTCAAGCGATTTTCAGAAGTCCGGAGACTGATTCGAACTTGGCAACCGCTAACCTGTGGCTAAAGCTGGCTCACCATGATCTAGCTGCTTTGCATGGGGATCCCTTGTTTCAGGTTTTGCAGAAGAAGTGATGGTGATGACCACGAAGCTCAGTAGCTTTTCATCGCTCCCTTTGCTGGCATGGCATCCTTGGTCACCCGCTTTGGGTTTGCTTGTTTGGGTTTATTTCAGTCTTTACCCAGCCTTGTAACTACTTGAACGTGTTGGCAAATAATGATCTTTTGGCTTGAAAGTACCATTCTGGTTTGAGGCCGACCTTTTGTTTCCAGATCCATTGAGCAACTTGGTGAAGGGAAGCCAAAAGGAACCCCGCCACATTGCCAGGCCCTTCAACCAGCAAACAGTTACAACGGTGTTCAGCGGGTCAAAGTCTGGCCAAGACCATGGGACCACTGCTCAAGTTGGGCAAGCCTTCCCCAGAGTCACAGACTCCGGGAGAACACGGATAATGCGCCCGCCTCAGTTCAGGGACCCCAGCCGCTCAAAGACCCCCAAAGCCTTCTTGGTTGGTTTCATGTGACAGTGACTGGCCTATTTCCTTCTGTTTGTTGAACTAAACCCACGAACCGGGGGAAAGGGATTCGTGGCCAACATGTACACGATCGTGAGGGGAAGGGTATGCTGTTTTTCTTCCTGGGAGGTAGTGGTTTAGGGGTAGTGGAAGCCCTCGTCAAGGGCGGCTCTAGTTTCATTTGCACATCTGAGGAGAACCGAGGGCTGGCACCGGGTGCTGTGTACGGACCTTTCCCCTCAGCAGCGGCAAGTTTGGCAACTCGACCAACTTGGGACTCGCTGACTCGTGGTCCGTGGCACCACACCAAGATACACGGGTATGTGTCACGATAGCCGGCGCACGCGCACGGGGCAAACATCTGGGGGTAGTGTCCCGTGACACCCACCAGAAAGGGTTCCTGGCGTAAAAGTTGCGAACGTTCAATCCTTGATTCCGTACCGTTGGTTTTTCCCCAAACAGCGAAGCATTGGGGTTCTAACTTGAGGTTTAAAGAATGGGAAAGTGTGACGCAAGCTCAAGGGTCGTGTTTTCCAATGTTTTCCACTTGTCTTCCTGTCTCCCAGCCTCGCCGGTCACATGAAGGCTCAGATAGTCTCCGCTTGTCTCCTTTTGACGCCGGCTCCTTGTCTTGTATCCCTCGTGTCTCCCTCTTGTCTCCCTTTTGTCTCCCTCTTGTCTCCCTCTTGTCTCCCTCTTGTCTCCCTCTTGTCTCCCTCTTGTCTCCCTCTTGATGCCAGATATTGCCAGATGCTGCGGCACCGACCTGTTTTGTCTCCTTTTGTCTTCCGAATCATACTAACACCAGTTAGTCGTCGCGTGTACCACGCCTGGAGACGTTGTCCTGTCTTGCTTTCGTGCTGTTGAGGTCGAGGCTGGGGTAATTTGGTAGACCCACAAGGGCTTTCAATACCTGGTTTTGATTGTTTCTCGGCTGTCCCGCGTTCGGGTCAGGCACAACTCACTTGTGTTGCTACATGTTTCGTACGATGTGTTGATTTTGTTTGCCATGGAGTTTGGGAAGAGTCCATCTTTTTTTCCACCAGGGTTTAGATTGGGTATGTTTTCAGGTTCACGTTTTTTTTTTGGGGGGGTGTTTCGAACTTGGCCCTGAGGAAGTGCTTCAAGCAGTACTCGGCCAAGTACCACGAGCAGTTCACCGCAGCTGCCCAGGTGGAGAAGCCATTGACTCGACCGGCTTTGGCGTGTCCAACCCCTTGCTTGGCTGCTCTTAGAGTTGATCTTGAATCTTTAAATTGTTGGGAGAATGATTAGAAGCTGGCTTTTGACCGGTGTCGGTTTCGGTTGCGAAGGGGTGCCGTGCAGCCCTTTCAGAGGTCCTGCGTGCTTTCATGGCATTTGAAACATGAGTTGTCCAAAGTCGGCCTCTCAAACTGTTGTTATTTTCCCTTTCCAGTACCTCCCAACTATCGCTTTGACGGCACGGGTTAGGGCATGGGAAAAAGCAGTTCCAGATGGTGAACCTTGCAGGTCGGGGCCTTGTTGGATGGCTTTTGATCGGAAGCCGAAAGAAATCGAATCGCAGGCTTGGGCTTCTCAAACCCTGAACTGGTGGTTGCAACTCAGCTACTCACAAAGCACCAAACCCTCCAACCCCCTTTTCACTTTCAAAGTACTCTTTCACTCGATCTTCTTCGGTGCAACAGTGAACGAAGAACTTTCATGTGCTTACGATGAGGGGCATCAACGACTTACTAGATGTCGCCCGCATAGGCCACGCCGTTGCAAAGCCGACTCCGCCTTTTTTGCGACCAAGCATTGCAAGAAGCGCTCAATCATCAGTGTTTGTTGCGCGGAAAACGGAACTTCATGGGCGACAAATACAGTGCTACCGCCTGGAGCACAGAGGACCAGAGAGACGGCAAGCGGTCTGGGAATTATAGTTTCAGCAGTTCTTCGTGCTGTGTGTTCTCAGCCAAAGCTGCCACATATTGTCCAGAGATGACCTTTTTCTTGTATATGAACAAGAAAGCGCAATGCCATGCATATGGCAGCTCTTGGAGGACTTCAGCTTGGAATTCCTCGAGAATCTTCCACAAGTCGTAAATGCGTGCGGGCACACGGGCATTCGCCTTTGCACGTGCAGTTCGTCTAAGCCCCTCTACAAACTGCAACTGCTCGTGCTTCACAAAGTTCCAAGCAAGCTTGAGCTAAGCAGGAGCGGTTGCTATTTGTTTGGGGGGAGAGGGGAAGGATTCTGGTGCAGCTGATCGCCCTAATAGAACATAGATGTTAATTTCCCCCAAAGCAAGCCAACTGGGCTTGGATAATTTGTTCAATCTGGTCCGCACCGAACATCACCATCCGAAATGCATGCACTATATATTCCTGCAGTGGCTGAAAGAGCTGATAGTCATAGTCTGTTTCGTACCCAGCGTCAAGCCATCTAACGGGCACTGAATTCCAAACGGGGTTGGAGACTCAAGGTTGTTTCCGCCCTGCAACTGCTCATTTGCCCCCTTTTTACACTTGGGTGAAAATTGATGTTCAGTCGTCCTCTTTGACAGCAAGGCAATTGTGCCATCTACTTTGATCCCGAAGCCCTTCCAACGCACTCGACCGAAGCGATTCGCGGCCAGACTTGTGGCAGGTGATCGCGGAGGTCATCTCGCTGGTGAAGTATAGCGACGTGGAGCTTTGGGAGGCCATGGCCTACTTCAGCCGCTTCATGCCGCGCGGACTCGGTAAAGTTGCGTCGTGGAGCCCTGGACCCGCGGTTTTTCTTTTTTCCCCGTGGGTGTTTGCGTGTTTGACAGATTTGGACCCAAATGAGGGGGGTTTGAGTGGGTGGCGGGGATGGGAACAGCTCTATAAATATTGAGATTCATTGAACACCATCTTCTCGACACCCAGGGAAGACCTCACATGGCTTTGCGGCCGCCAGAACGCAAAGTTTGGAGGATAACCTTCCAATTCCACGTCAACTGAACTGGGGGGAGGGGGGGAATGGGCCTCATTTTTTGAGGAGGATGACATGGGGGGACCCCCCCCCAATTTCTTAGCCCAATGTTCTGGCATGATTCTCGAGAAGCAAGTCATATCTCCGGAACTCGTGGCGTGTTTCGACCCATGGCGACGGCTGTTTGTGAGCAAGAACTGCCGAGATTGGCGACCTTGGGGCTTACTGTGAACCGAGGAAGATGTCTTGGCTGAACATGCAGAATTTGCCTTCACTGTCCATGTGCCAGGCAGGAAGTCGATTTCTTTGACTCACTCCAGCGGATCTGACCTTTTGATTTCTCACAATGATCTTTGATTTTTAGTTTTGCCCTGTTGTTTGACCTTTGGATTTCCCAAAGGTCACGCCATGTCAATTTGAACTTCACATTCATCCCCGCCGAGTACTGAATGGAAGGGGCGTACCCCCAGAGGGACCCTTCCGATTGCAGACATCACGGAATGTAGGGAAAGGATGGTTTCACCTTGAATATTCCTCACCAAGACGACCAACATGCAAAACATTGTGTGAGTGGGGAGTCGCCAGGAAGTCGGGCAGCTTTTTATGCTGTTTCACCAGCGAAATGTGGGTGTTGTTGTTGACGGTACCCTCTGTGGGGGCTGATTTAACCATCTTGAGACAAGCCCATATCTAGTCTGTGGAGCGACCCTGCGTGAATTCAACCAGGGAAAGGGAGTCTTTTTGAGTCCAGCCCGTGTAGAATTCCCCCGGCAGCAAGTCGCGTGTATTGCTTTGACCCAGTCTTTAGTTGAGTAACATAATGGATCGATGACACTGCCGAGACCATGTTTTGTTCATTTGAGATACCCCTTCAGTTTCAGACTGGAGAAACACAACGCTGTCTCGTAAAGCGGATGTTGGAGTACCTTGGCCAACCTTTTGACTGTCAACCCACTGTGTTTGATCTTCGGGCACCTGGTTGTTCTGTCTTCATATTATTGTGATGGTACCCTGCTCAGGTTGGTTTAGGGGACCAACAGGAAAACCCCCCTATTTGACATACCCATATTGAGCAGCTGACAAAATGATTGGACATCAGCCTACTGTGGGTTTGGGAGGACGAGAAGAGAGGCACAACACCAGGCAAACCAGGCCCCAATTTGTCCATGTCCGCTTGAATAACACTGTCCGGGGCAACATTTGATGGCTTCGAAGTGCTCAGCGCAGGCGGGCCCGGTGCGTGGAAAGCTGGCTGCGATCGCCCAGGGACGCAAGCAGCAACGCCAGCAGGCGATGATGGGGGGAGTGAGCAGCATCACGTGAGCACCCAACACCCTGGCCATGCATACTGAAGGGTTTTCGAATGGTTGGGATCCGAAGCGACCTCATTTCTTCAGAGATTCCTTTCTCAGCCATCAGCTGGTTGTTGAAGTCCTCCAGACAACCGTGAGGGCTCCTTTCAAGGGAACCACCACGGCCTGCAAGCGAAGATTGGACAGGTGATGTTGGCATCGCTGGAGCTCCTGGTGGCGATTTTGTGGGAGGAGCCGGGAAGCCCAGGGGGGCAATTTATATCCTGACGGGCCCTTTGAGGGGAACTAAAAGGAGGTTGCTTTTTCAAAAGTGTTTTGAACATGTTCAATCAAGGGGGTGGCGAATCTGAATGCACACTCAGTCGGTCGGCCAGTGCGTTGGTTGCTCGGTCAGTCAGTGTGAGTAATGCCACAGCCTTCCCCCAACAGCGACAGCTATGCTGGGGGAACTCACTAAGTCTACCGCAATAACCATGGGGGACTTACTAATTGTCCCATGGTCAGGTGGAAACAACTAAGCTCTTATAATGAGCACTGCAAGGCGCTGGTCCGAGCTGCTATCGCTGGACTACTACTCCAACCTGGTGGGCCAATTCTGCCTGTCCAACGTTTGGGTGCAGCTGCTCGGCCAAAGCGTTCCGTTGGAAAGAGAGTAATGAAGACAGGGACAACACCGGGTGCCGCCCCATGGGCTTTTCGGTAGGCCAAAGCGATTCGAACGGATCTGGCCTTTTGGTTTCCCACTATTGGTTTGCACAATAAAATGTTCACCTTTCATTCAACTAGGCTTTATTCCCACCATCAACAGGTGCTGTCCACCTTGTATATAACTGCATTAGACTCCTATACCAGATATTGATTTTGACTTAGCTTGAAGGTGTGATCGAGTCATTAAATCTGGTCAAACCACGTAGGCGACACAGACCCATTGCTTGGATGGGTTGTCACTTTGGTTCCTCACCACTTGCATGACGTACCCTGCCCCTTGAAGGGCGAGACGCCAAATCGCCCCTGAACCCAACTCCTAGTGCCACGTTCGGTGAGGATGTAGAAAGTACCTCTACCACCCCCCAAATACTACCACCTCAACCACCCCTCCAGTTTTGGTTGTCCCGAAGGGTGGTGTGTTTGGGGGGGGGGTGTTTGTAGTATTGTAAAAAGGCTTACCCCGTTTTTCCCACGGCCACTCAAGGTCTGGGTTACTGAACCCAGCTGTGTACTGTGGTGTGTGAGGATCGAGCACCCGTTGAACGAGCGCTTCCAAGAGATCTGCGAGAACGAGGAGTTCAGCCAGAAGTATGGGGGATTGCTGCGAGCGTGTCAGGAGGCGCTTCAGAAGGCGACTCGATGCAACCTGCCCCTCCCAGTATGTATCGACAGTGCCCACAAAACACGTTAGTGGTTCTACTACTTGGTTTCATGGGGCTATAATTAGGGATACATAAACCTGCAGGACCAGGTTGCTGAAACTAAGCTTCAACGGGCTTCGGGTGCTGCTCGCGTGTTTGAGGGCATTATGTCAATCCGTCGCTCAAACAAGTTCCCATTCATTTGACTGGCTTGTCACTTTGAAGGGCATCCGCGATGTTGAAGCTGCCAGAAGAAGGGTTATCTATGTAAATGTAAAGTGACCGGTCACTTCAGCACACCTCCTACTTCAAGTACCAGCTGATTTTTTGGCTATATTTGAATACCACAAGACTTGCTTGTTTTCACGACTATGCTGGCAAACGGCAAGGGAGGGGGTGACAGAAGCAACTTGTAGCGATCTCACTGCATGATGACGGTTTTATCTAACAGAACCCGAGGGCCGCCCCAAGGTTGACCCCATAGCTATCGCTGTTGGAAAATGACACGCCATGCTGAGACTTGCCCAAAATCGATTCGTATTCGCCGTGTTGATCAGTAGTTCTACCTGGCTTCATTCGGGGTTTGGCAAGATCATTTGTTTGGTTTGTCTTAACAACCTTGTCACAATGGGAACAACCCGATGGGTTTCCTCAACAAAACAACACGCGTTTGGAAGCATGTTCCCCCGAACTACGCGAAATATCCATCAGTTGGACAAGCAAAACTCAATTTGTTCATGGTGATTGCCTTGGTTTGTTGTCAAGGATTTACATGATACCCAACACCAAAAAGTAAGCATTTGAAGTAGGAGGTTGGTCAAAAAATAAATAAAAACAAAAATCAGCTCGGCCCTCAGGTGAAGGCGGCTTCCTCGGACGACGATGGGGCAGACCAGCCGGAGAATCCGGAGACCACTGCGGTACACAAAGAAGCTGCAAGTGAGCCCTTCGCACTGCCCAGGCGGCTTGAACAACTTTGGGCAGGTTTTGGCGCATTTGCGTTTTACAACCACGCTTTGGAGCCCTCGCAAAAGGATATTGTTTGTCTCCAAAATTGGAAGCCCCCTACTCCTTGTATCTTAGCCCATAATTCCAAAGCTGTGACATCTCAGATGTATCTTGGACTTGATCCTTTCTGTGATACCACGGTGAACATCATGACTACCTTTTGTATCACTTTTGTGTCCCTATCAAGCATCACCCCACAACAGGGGGTGGTCAAAATGATCCCCTGCAAGTGGTTCACTTTGCTGGAAAAAGGACCGTTTTCCCAGAAGTCAACGGCTCAGATTGCGTCCTGCCCTGGGTTTTCTTGGATCGATATTATCATCCCGATATCGGCAGATCAAGGTGCCAACTGAAAACACATAACCGCCACGAAATTAATGCTGCAACCTGGTAACCTGGATGCATCTCTGCCCCAAAGCTCAGCTGACTCTCTTTCCGTTTGACACGAACTTGATGCTGAATACCCTCAAGGAGACCGCCAGGGCCACCACAGGAATTTGTTGGTTGCCGTGGTGGCATGTGTTTTCCTTTTTTGGGGGTGGGTGTCCCTTGCAAATCAACCAACGAAAAAAGAGACAAAGGGGAAAGACATGGGGGTGAGGAGAGACATTAGGAGCCGCTAACCCTCAGAAAGGTAGTTTCTCAGACGCCTTGAAGCATCCCTTCTAAGAAGATTCCTTCCAAGCCTTTCCTGGGCTGGGCGTGGCCTTTGGTTCTCATGTGCTCAAGCATCGTTCCACATGGTGCGAATCGACACGCATGCGGAAGGTTTGAAGGCAGCGCCCTGTACCCGTGCGTGGCGCTTTCGAACCATTCCTGCATGCCCAACTTCACCATGCGCTACCACGACGGATGCTTGGGCAACATGCCTTCTGTGCTAACTAGTTAGAAACTAGCTGAACGCAAGTAGCACGAGCTTGGGGATGTCTGATCCTGGTAATTCCTGCAAGTGATTGTTCCTTCTCGGTATGGTCAAAACGGACCCTTGTACCTGTAATTACAGAGGGCATAATCTTTGAGCAATCAGCAACCGCATGACTTAAGGCAGGACACAGCGCGGACAATGGAGCGACCTCCAACATGAGAACAACCCAAGGGCAAGATGAGGATAAATCACATCAAGTCGACAAAATGGAATGGCAAACAACATGAGTCTACATCTAATGAGGATCCACAGGAAATAGGAAACGAGAGGATCCTACTAGAACGAATCATCAACAACACCGAGGGTCTGGATCCACGACAGGTTGCAAGAGCAATGAAGAGGCAGATGCAGCAGATGAAAGGACAAGGAAGGTTTACAGAAGTAGATGGACACAATTTGACACCACAACAACAAGGCAAACATCATGGAGCCCCTCTGCAAACTCAGACAAACACAAAAAGAAGTACGGGCATGTGTCACTGTGTGGTAGCAAAAGGCTTCACAGAGAAGGTGACAGACATTGACCTATCTTTGCCAGCACGCTTTTGTTTTGCATACTGAGAGCGCTTCCCACAATGGCGTTGGTGTACAAATGGTCAGTTTGCGCAGGAGACGTCAGAGTTGCTTTCCTACAGGCAGCAACGATTGCATGCAACCTGATCATGCAACCACCTGCAGAGTTTTAAACCAATGAAAAGGAAGGCGTTATGTGGAGGCTGAACCAGGCGGTCTACGAACAATGGCAAGACCACATAGCAGCATAGCACATATCCTCACAGCAACCTTAGGTCTTATACGACTCACAGCTGAAAGCAATGTGTACTGATCATAGGATTGTTTGGTTTGCGTGATCAGTTATGTAGAGGACCCGAGACAAGCAAACTGGAGCCAGAAGCAACTGTCCGAGGCACTTCTGTAGGAAACGGTCCAAACCGGACAAACACAAAATGTTTCATGCCTCAGGCAACTGGGTGCATGTCAGGGTATGGCAGCCCTTTTCACAGGCTGAGTTAACTGTACGGGTCACGCGCACGGTGCATGGGCGGATTCCCTACGCTTCAGTCTTGCAAGGCGGCTTGGGCCAACCGCTTTCCCGTGAGGTGGCCGCCTACAAAAACCTTCGTATTTTTTGGCTTTGTGAACCTCAGTCATCAAGACGGTCCTTACTCCTGAGTTGCTCACTGCTGTGTTGGTGATTGGGTGCGTTGTTGCGACCATGGTGGGTGTGGAGTGCCGCAGAGCCCAGTAGTTGTTCTAGTTCCAAATCAAGTGCTTGCTGGCTGAGCATTGCAGACAAACGGAGCGGACAGAGCTTTGCTAGACTTCCCCGCAACACACCCCGAATTTCTTTAAGGGTCTCAAAAGTGTACATAGAACCCCACATTCCATCAGGACCCTTGGCGCATGTTGCGCATACAAGGATGCCTGGCGGATATGGTAGCCCTCCGCGACATCAAGGAGGGAGAAGAGCTGAACCTAGCCTACGTGTCTTGGCACCTAATTGGGTGACACGTAGCCGAGATTTTCTTTTCAGTAGTAAGACTTTGCTGTCTTGGTGTGGGCAATGGCTTACCTGTCATAGTCTACGGTGACTCGTGCTGCTTGAGTGGAAGGCTGCGATTCTCTGTGGGTGAGTGAGGCGTGCTTCCAGCCCTGACAGCTAGAATACGTTTGCGCGTCTCGAAAGGTGAATCTTATTCTTCTCCTGGCTTAGACAAAACATAGGTTTATGTAGCATCATATTTACCTATTTATTAGTATATTCGGTGTAGATACGCAAGTATAAATATATATTATATATAGAGAGATAACGCATACATGTACAGGGATCCCCTCAGGGACGCTTCCCCGTTTCTGCCTGAAATTGGGGGCCGATTTTTGTATCGCTTTAATTTGTCATTTGTCTCTGCGCTTGAGGTGTGTGCCACAGAGTTGCAAACAGTTGGTCCGGGTCGAACAAATGTAAGTCCAATCGCTAATTTCCTTTTAATCAACTGGTAGCTCCCATCAATCCCTGCTGCCCCCGGATCCCTGCTGTTTCTCCTTTTCTCTTGAGGTCACTTTGCCCTTCTCGAGTGGCTCTCCAAGTCCCCCAAATACAAACATGTGCGTTTAAGTTCCCATGCGTCAGAGCTTGTGTTGGTGCAACAAGGCTGGCCTTTTTGGTTGCTTGTCCGAAGCCACCCTTTGACCTTTCGGTTTAGTTTGGTCCGTTCTTTCTCAACGTCACACAAGGTTAAGCTTTCATTTCCCTTCAGCATGTAGTCAACACATCAGCCAAACTAAGGTCAAAGTAGGGCTCAACAGGGCTCGAGGGTCAGGTTTTGGGCAGCACTTTCTGTTGATATCTCAATCCAATGTCCCCTTCTGCTACCAGCGGGAATGTCCAGGTGTCGCCCTCCACACCGCTGCCAGAGCGCGTGGCCAGTCTCTGGAAGAGCTGGGGCTTCGTGTGCACCTGCCGCAGGTGCCAGGATGAGGCAGGACGTTTCTCAGGTGAAGCTGGGTTCTCAAAATCGATTTCTGTGGTTTCCCTTCCAAGAGGTTGCGGAGCCTTAGCCACCAAAAGTGGCAGTTGTAATGAACCCCACTACTCCATTGATCAACTTAAGAGGAGATCCAGTGACCCCTGTGAGGTGATGATGCGCGCGGTGCAGGCGCCGAACGTTCATCGCATTTTCCCACCGATCGAATGGATGTCGACAGCTCTCCAGTATTCCGCCTTAAAGCATCAGCCGTACCAAGGGAAATTCACTTTTTATGGGCCAACAAGGTGATGTTTGCAGCCGCCACTCAGGGAAATATAAGCACGCTGATATTCATGCCGGTCAGGTGTCCTTTTGTGGGAATCCGCATGGACCCATCTACATAAATCTATATACGGACCTACATGTGAACCGACAGCAATGAAGTTTCAGGCCGCTGATTGAGCCAGAATTACCGGTCCAGAAATCATTTTGACGGTTCAATATAATAGGGAATCCAAAAAAGCAATTGCTTGGGGTCCTTTAATTTGAAACAAAGCCACATGTTTGAGGAACCCGGAAGATGCTTGAACGGAACCAACGGCGAAACGACAAGCCATTGACTCAGTGCTCGGGCCCACATCAATTTCCTGAAGCTATCCAGATTGATCACTTCTGCTAAAAGCTATCTGGAGCAACCGGCTCCTGGTCGCTTGGGGTAGGGATGAGGGAACATTCGAGACCACCCGCTTTACTTAGCTTTTCTGCCCACCCCATGCTCCAAGCCAGGTTTTCAGCCTATTTGATCTTGGCGGCCTAATTCTTATTTTGAGACAAGATGAGAGCTTTGTTTATGCTCAGGTGAGGGTTTGTGGGGGAATGGTCTTATCTCAAACCCCATACACTGGATCTCAGTTGTTTGTTGTTCCTGCCAGGGTCCCCTTGCAGGATACATGTGAGCCAATTGAAACATCACCCCAAATAATTACCTTTTGGTTTAGAAGATTCCCTTGCTTGAGGCAGGTGGTTTTGCGAGGTATCCTAGAACGAACCGTGTTCGGCCTGCTGAGTCTGCAGGTGTTTGTTTCCGGCACCCCCAAGGTCAAAGCGAGGTGACCCCCTTTCCCACATTTTTCCAGCGAAACAGTCCCAAAGGAAAACATGACATGGTTGGTAGACGGAATGCGTTAGCTTTGATTTAATCGGGTTGACATCCCAATAAGCAATCAACAAGCAGCTTGGCTCTGATGGCACACGAGCAGAAAACTGGGTTGCTCAAAACATGGTAGTGGTTTCCCTTGTTGTATTGGTGTCCCAAGCAAGGGTCACAGACTTTGAATAGGCATTCCTCCCCATTTTGACCAACCCAGTGCGGCCTCATAAATAATGTTGTAGGAAGGCACAACAAGATCTTTACAACCACTCGGGTGTGAATTTAATCGTGGGCATCTTTGGTGGGGATTAATGTCACTCCATGTCGATCCCGAATGGTAGAACCAAAAGTCAATGGGTGAAACGAGCACTCAGATGTCTTGACTTCGTCTGAGCAACGCCTGGGCTATACGCGCCAGGCCCGCGAAGAACGCGCCGACGGCTACCCGCCGGAGCTGGGGGTGCAGCTGTCGGCGGCGGGGATTGCGGCGGCCATGGAGTTGGTGCGAGGGAAACATGCGGAAGAGGAGCGGTGGTGGGATGGGTGCAGAATCGCCCCCAATTGGGGGGCTACTTGGATTTTCCCTAGGTGCCCGGTCGTGTGGCTTGTACGGCATTTAGCCATTGTAGCCCATAGTCTGGGATCTCCTTGCTTTCCCACTTGAATGCTATTGGGCTGAATTTAGACTCTGAATAGTTGGGGAGAAGGAGAGTCATAGTTTTCTTGCCAACCAGAAAAGAGCACCTATTCGGAGGGGGGCAATCGGCATCAAGCTCCCAGTTCGTGGACTTTAGATCTTGCTTGTAAGACCGTTTTTAATGGTAAAGACTGAACTTTAGTTGTTCAGTTTTTGGGAAGACGGGTTCTGGGATAGGGAGAAATATGTGGCCCCCCTTCCCAGCGTTGTCAGACTTAGCCTTTTCGTTTTACCTGCTTTCGACCATTAAAAGTCATTGCTAACAGAATTTCTAAGTCGGGCCTGGTAAGAAGGTTCCAAGAACCCATCCTGTGGGGTGGAATGGAAGGGTAAGGCTTTTCCCGCTATGGGATTTTTTTTGTGCTCGTTCTCAGTAGGGAATATCAGGGGATGAACCGGCTAGGGGCCCCTCAACTGAAACTACAAGGGACGGTGATGTTTGGGGTCATTCCCTCAATCCAACTGAGATCTGACAAGAGTCAAACTGGGGTTATCTAAAGGTTTTTGTTTCCGCACTCCATCGACTTTCCAGAAGCCCAACCTCAGCCCTGCAAATAGACTTGTGGGTAGATGAGGGTTGTCCCTTTTGGACTTCTTGCCTAGAAGCATGAATATACTGTATAGTTGTGTCCCTCCTAAAAATAGTGATAGTAACAGGGTAATTGTACGTCCCCTCATACATGCTGGTTCCCGGTTACCAACCTACTTTATACTGGGTAAGTACCCTTTTTGCCTCGTAGAGGTCAGTGAGTCTTTGGGGCTCATTCAGCCAGAAATGCACCAGCGCCTGAAGAAGTTAGAATGGGATGTGGATGCATGTGTCAGTTTACTGGTTGGCAAGCAGCGAGGGAAACATCGGGACATTTTCAGGGTACATTAGTTGTGTTTTTTGCCTCCTGTCGGCCCCGGATTTCAACCCGGTGAATTGAGGATCCTTTCCAAAAGAGCACACACCCTCAATCCTGGGTTCCACAGCGCGCCCCACCGCGGAATCTCGCGGCCTGAGGTGCCTGTTTCCGTGTTGGTTTGAAGGGAAACCAAAAGGAAGTCAGTGGTTTTTACCTGTTTTGGGGAACTCCTATTTTGACACTCGCCAGGAGGAAGACGATGATGAGGAAACCGAAAATGGAAGTTCGGATGAGGAGAGCAGCGAGGAGGATGCGACTTGGTCGCCTGTTACTGGATGGTTCTCTGATTTGATTGAGATAATCACTGGAAATCATTGATCTGGAAACTGGCCATTTAGAATCCTACCGACTTGCACAAGGTGTGCGACGTTTGACTCATTAAATAATTACCAGCCAACACTTGCTGCGTTTCTTTATCAATCGTTTTTGCACTCTGCCTTTGCCCGTCAACAGCCGACAAACATTTGTACTTCGGAAATATACGAAGTAATATTCTCCCTTTGTCTGCCCAAGTCTCAGCTCGACTCGGCAGGGTGTCAGATGCGCACCTCAGAGGAAATTGCATTTGGCAAGCCAACAAATGCATACCTCCTTACATATGTTTGAAGAGGAACCCTGGGAAGACTAGTCAGGGGGGGCCAAGAAGCTTCAACGATTGTTTTTCAGGGAGTTGGATGAGACAGCATGACAAGGGTGCTATGAAAATTGCCCCAAAACTGTATTGGTTTGTTGGCGTCCAAGTGAATCTGAAAGAGAGCAGCTGACCTTTTCGGTGTCTCTTGTTGATACACCTGTAGTCGAGGCTTCACAAGGTAAACACCAGTTGTTCAAGTCGTCTTGTGGGTTTGACCCTCGCTGTCTAGATCCATGGGGACAACCTCCAAACCACCAACCCAAGCCACCATTGAAGGTTTACCCTCTTTTCAATATCATGGAAGGCCCGACGCCCACTTCCATGGAAAACTGGGTGCCCTCCCATCCTATTCAACCCACCGAAAGGACCGGTCCAATCCAGGGGACTCCAGGGTGCCGTCGTTTAGCAAGGGTTCCCTTTGCCTAAAGAAACAAGGGACTTGGTGGCAGCACCCTGGTCACTAAACTAAGCACCCTGCCCCCCTTTACTTCAGGTGATATTTAAGCATGATTGAACCATGACCACGTCTGAGGGGCAAAGGGCTCCTTTGGCACAATTGGCACTCACCTCGGGAAGGCTTGATTTCAGTGATTGAAGGCAAAGGTCAGCAAATCTGAACGAGGACTGGGATGGTGGTCCTTCTAATTGTATGTTTTTTTAACGGCCCCCCTTTTGGGGTTAGTTTCAAAGAGAGCCAAAACAAAAGCCACCATGTTGGGGTCTAAATCCATATTTTGACGAGCCAACCCTTGAGCCTGCATTGGTGAGGCCGGTGTGAGCAACGCCCGCAACTCCCCCTTCAGCGGCCCCTTCGGCAAGACGGCGCTGCCGGACAGCGTCAAAGGCATCGAAGCGGCCATGCGCGACATGATGGCGGACATGGCAGACGAGATAGATGGGTAGAGTCGGATTGATCTTCAAGTCTGGGATCTCCTCCAAAACTATGATGCTATATAGGACAGACTAACTATGAATCAGAGTCAGAACGCAATCGGTTTATATATCCCAGATGTGTGTCAACAAGTGGGGCAACCTCTCAAGTGTGCGGCTTCATAGAAGCCAGACCCTGGAATTTCTGCGGCAAACTAGCCAAACACTCATCACAGCAAGGGTTTTGACAAACTTAACTCAGAGGATGCCGATGTCCTTGTTTTTTGGTTCTCGTCTACCTTCGCCCCGGTCATTGCTAGCCAAAGAAATGCAGTACAAAGGTGACATCATTTGCTGCACGTATTCAGGGTTAACCCTGCAAACCATGGTGTTTTCGGTTAACGTACCCCCAACCATGCGAGGAGTAACTGGTAAAACGTCTGGTCTTCTCTTGCTTTTTGGAGGACACTGGAAAATAACCTCGTTTTCCCCTCGCCCGTGGTTCGGTCCGGGGCAACATAAGCAATCATTGTTGCACCATTGCTTTCTCTAAGACTCCGACAGGCGAAAGGATAGCGTGGTGGCGGCAGCTTGCAAGATTTGAGGGACTGAACAATTACGGACATTATCTCATGACCAAGACTCCATTTGGTTAAAGTACCCCAATTTGGTCCCAATTGCAAGCACACGTTTCAACTTGGGGACCTTCCCTTAGGCTTAGCCGCTTGGAGGGATCCCGAATTCAGACGCGTTGCATGAGCGGCCCTTCAAGTGGCCACTAGAGCCCGCGGCAGAAAAAGACGTGCCACTGCCGTGGGCCACATTTGGGTGGCAAGCGAGCTATGCGGGCAACGGACAAGAAGCTTGGGTGCAATTTGGTTGCATCTTCGACCTTCAACGTTCGAGAATTGTGCATTTTTCCACTACCCCACAAACAGATGAACTTTTTGCGCAGGGAGCAATAGCCACCATGTAAGGATGGCCGAATGTGCAAAGACAAAGACCGATTTCCAGAAATTCCTAGCCCACCTATAACCAGCCTGTGAAGGTCCGTATACTTAAGGATTCCTGATTGAGCAGATCAGCCATGTTTTTGGTCACCCTCCTGCGCAATAGGGCACTTTGCCTTTGAGTGAGACTCCTCTTCGATGGCAGCGGCCTTTCAGTGCCACTTTCTGCGATTTCAAGGGAAGCCCCTCCAATGTGCTAATATAGGCATGGGGATGAGTATGGTTTACATCCATGTACATTTGGTGAAATATCTTGTTGGGGAGGCAAAGAGCTGGGATGCTAAACATCCTCAAGCAGTTGGGGAGCTACAGGGCTCAAGTCCCCCCGAAACTCACTGGTCAGACGTGTTCCCATGCATACAAGTGAAATCATGGAAGGCGGGGTCAGCCCCTTGCTGCCAGGCTCACTGCCCAGGCACGGATGACTCGATTCGCAGACGATTCGTTTGGGAGGATCCAGATGGCTTGTCCATTGCCAGCCCTATCTCCCCCTTCTTCTTCCCTTGCACTCTTGGGTTTTGGCCACCCCACTGAGTCAAGGCGTATGTGTACAAGGGTACCCTGTGTGACGTTCAGGGAAAGCCCGCCATTTGGCGGGTCCCCAAAATTTCAGACACCACGTGGATATGTGTCAACATACCGCGACACCCACAAAGTGAAAAAGCATGTTGCTGCGCTCCTTGTGGCTTCCCTTAAACCAAGGTGAAAGGGGTTCCCTCAAACAATACACCCATATTCAAGTTACCCCCAAATTGGTGGTTTGGATTGATTTGGGGGTTGGAATCCCAGTTCTTTTTGGAGCCCTATGGGGAAGGCACCCCCAAATGTCCAACCACCAACTTAGGGTGGGGCGAATATCAGCTCCGAAGCTGCGCGGGACGTTTCCTGGCCAGGCGCAGCTCTTTCTGGGCGCCAGCCGCGGTGACGTGGGCCTGGTGCGGACAGCTTTGAGGCGTTGCAAAATAAACCCATCGGTTGGCGAATTTCTGGGGGTCTTACGTTCTTCACTTTGTTGAGAATGCGCTTTTCTGTAGTAGCAATTTGAGTTATTTCGGTCTCACACCCTGAGCCTGGGTACCCTTTCAGGCTGGTTGTTGAGGGTTTTGGTCCGCGGGTACCCTCAGGAGGGCCGGACGGCGAACAAAAGTACACACATGGTCAATCTGTCTTTGAAGAACACCGCTACTCCATGCCTTCGTTTAGGCCCTTGTACCCTTTGACGAAGGTTGTGGGGATTTAAAGGGGGTTTCAAAGATAGTCAAAGTACCTGCCAAAATATTCGGGGGTGTTTTGTTTGAGTGTACCCGTTGTTGGATTGGTTTAATGGGCCCCTATTCTAAGACACCCCTTTGGACCCTTTTCTCAGCAACCCGTTGGATCCTGTTTACAACTATAGTAAGCACCACATGTTCCTTGACTTTTTACTGGCTTCCCTTTACCCGCTGTACTGGCAAATGGAATCACCGGAAAACCCAGGATTTCAGTTGTACCCGCCCCATTTTCTTCAAGGATCCTTCATGGCCCAACACCTAGCAAAATTGAGCAGTGCAAATATAGTGGGCCCACCTTTACAATGCAACCAGGGTTCCTACCTCTAGTTTTAGTTGTATTATGGTTTCTCATGGTTGCCTATAGTAACCCGAAGCGTAAAGCCCCGGCGCAGAGCTGAGCCCACCCTTTCACCCACGGAAATGGTCCTTGCAAGGGATGCACCAGACTGGGAAATTGAACCCCATTCAAAGCAGGGATAAAAGTAGCTCGCGCATCCGATGTTTCCCCCACTCCCATGAAGCCTTCCAAAAGAAGCCTGCCAGTCACTGTTGCGTATTGGCCTTTCAAGATACATGCTCAAGAGCGGCAACTATGTGGGCAATGTGTTTCAACCTCACACAAAGGGGCTTTGGCGACCTCACCATATTGACATGTTGCCATGTGGAGCGGGATGCAGTCTTTTGCTTCAGCAGTCGCGTGTTTTACAATCGTCAACGCTGACCACGAAAGCCGACTCAAGAAATGTTGTGAGCCTCAGAAAAGAAGCACTTGAGCTGCCACGCAAAGTTCCTCTGGCGGCACTAGGTGGTAGGTGATTTTTGCGCGATTGTGGGCTTTCATCCACCCTAGGTGCGAATTGGATTCTGTCCTTCAACAGTATCAAAACCTGACACACCCAAAAGAGAAGTTCCGAGCCACTTCTGCAGCCGAGCTGTGTCCAGGCGCCGAGATGCGAGCCCCGACACGGTGGCAGTGACCTGCCCGGGGCCCGACCAACCACCCGATGGCAGGCAACCCCGTCGACATTGACAGCTAAGGAAGCGATCATATACTGTCTAAGATACCGGACTTCAGTCTGGAAGACCAGTTCAGTAATATTATTTAGTAATAAAACAAGTTTGGACATTGTTTGGTCAAAACACTCGAGAAATGAGAAACACGAAATTCACCAGCCATACATACACTTAGACTCACATTGAAATTTGAGACTTGTAGGGTTTAGAGGGAATTATGACATATCGCACTGAACGTATTATATGAGCAAGGGACCATTGACCTTTGGGAAGCTGAGGCCACGCTTAAATCATGGATACCGGCACATTCCAAGGCATGGAATCCTTCCCGCAAGAAGGGCACTTGGGGTGCCCCTGTAATGGCAGTTGGAAGGTGCAGGTACCGTTTTGCAGATTGCAACAACTTGAAATTTCACACACAATCAACCCGTGCCTGCAGAAGCTGGGCTTGCGATCTAGAATCCTTGGATCAAACTCAGCTCTGGAGAATCTGATTGGAATGTTCAGCATTTGAACGCAGTTTCAGCTCTCGCATGGAACCATGACATGTTATTTTGCGCTGCATCGCGGCATTGGCTGCAAAATCGCCCTGTCCATTTTGAGTAATCTGTTTCTCGTGCCTTCCCAGGACCTTGACCCATGCCGTACTTGCCAGATCTTTTCTTTGACTTTTCGGCTCGAGTCACGACATCTTACTAAACCTTACCACTCCATGGCTTGAGACATGCGCTTCGGCCCATCGCTTTGGGCTTTGCCCCTGGCCCTCGCGGCGCGCGAGGCGCGCCTTGCGTCTGACGCCCGCAAGCCGAGCGACGCCTCCGGGAGTCGTGTGCTGCTGCAAGCGCACGCGGAGCTACAGCGCACCAATGAGACGCAGAAGGAGACGCCCTTCTCTGCCCTTGTGGCTGCTTGACAAAAGCGAATGTGCTGTGGTCGGCAAGGAAATTGCAAGGCAACCATAGATGTGGCTGGGTTTTGTTTGTTAAACCACAACAAAGGATTCCTAATAGTTTACAATGAGAGAACTACAGCCCGCAAAAGGGAGTTTGACATTGTTCCTGGCGCTTTCATGAACCTTGCAACATTCGGAGTGCTGGTCGGTAGAAGTATTCAAATTTGCCCAGATGTGATTTGTCACAGATGCTTCCTGCAAAGCAAAGCTATCGCTCCCCTTCAAACCCTTCTCTTCCCGGAGGGCTCGGAGATCTGGGCAAATGATCGGTGTCAGCGATCAGGGGTAAAGCCAGCGATTGAGCTGAAGCTCCTTTTCCCGGGGTTCCCTTATTTCCAGTGTGTTGCTTCGGACCTTTCGCCATGTTGGATTTGTATAAGTAGGTAAATGAGGGAGCCACCCATTCAAGACTAGAAGGAACATGGGGAAGGGTTGCCTACAGCTTGCGTGGCATTGGCTAAGATTTGGACTCGATTTTGAAGCCCCAGGAAGCCGCGGCGGTGGGTCACCCGGTGGCCTCCAGCTGGTCAGAGCACGCCTGCGCGGCGCTGGGTTTGCTCCTTACAGCGCCGCCCGGCGCAACGGAAGTGCCGATGGGTCCGAAAAGAAGTCGCTTCGTTGGGACTCAATGCTTCCGCTGGTTGATCTGTTTGGGGGGTGGGAACACCCGCCTGGTAGGATGGATCCGGGTTCCCATTTCGTCCCATTCCCTTTGTTCGTTTGAACAACAAGGCAAAAGCACCAGAGAGGAGGTTCTTAGGTTCTTGGCGTTCTGAGACAGGGTTTTGCTTGGGCGTTTAAACAGGAGCTATTTGAGGCCCGATGTTCCTAAGAGGAGTCGGACCCTGCCCCGAAAGGGTCTATGAGAGTCTCAGGGGAGCTTGGCTTGGGAGGACTTCATGGCCCGGTATATAGGGGGCCGCACTGTTGATGGACAAGATCCTGCGCAACCTAGGATGGATAGGACAAACTACCTACCGAGTTGTGCGAAGAATATTCTGTCCATCAACAGTGGCCCAACCTGTAACATCTTTAGCAAAAAGCAATTATCCGATTGAATCAAGTAGATTCATGTTTAAATAGGTCGGCTATTTGTGTAGGAAGTCCGTATATTGAGCGCTACCCCTTGGTGGTTGTTTTTGGGGGTCTGCACGTTCCCACAGCTAAGTGGATATATAAATGGGGTTACAACCTACTGACCCGTGGTTAGAAAGGTTACAACCTTACGACTCCTTTGCAGCCAAGTTGAGGTGGCCAAGTAGGGCAGATAACTCTGGATAGATCGGACACATGTGCAGGAAGTTGCCTAATTACCACTTAACCCTTGGTGGGGGTCTTTGCGAGGGGCTCCTACACCTGGTTGCGTTTTTTTGGGGGTGGGCAAACCGGCAGGTGCCTCACGGTCTACTTGAAGTTCGTGGTGGAGGACTACGAGGAACGAGCGACCCCCAAGTCTCCGCCCTGGTTCTGCGATGAGGTGATCATCTTTAAGGCGCCTGTTTTGGGCCGTCACATGGGGGCTGTCCGCAATTGAATATCTTCAATTTATGTATTCGGTTACAGTCACTTGTTTGTTGTTTGCGATTGGTAAAGCCTGCATCGCGAAAGGCCGGCGATTGGGCCGCGATTGGGCTAACATCTATAATATTATCTACATGTTTGCTGGTAAGATGAGCAGAAGTGACCAAGTCCGCTCCGCGATTGGCCCCGCTGTGGTCGCGATTGGAGCGCGAAAGGCCGGCGATTGGAGGGTTTTCAGGAAAGCAATACTGGAAAACCCGCACATATATTCCCCCGTGTCTGGGGTCTCCCGCAAATCTGTTTACCTGGGCCTTCCAAATCATGGAAATTTGACGCAAAATCCAGAGACTACCACTTTTTTAGGGTCTCAGTGAAAAAACACAGAGTTTTCAAGCTTCTAGTTTTTGAGGTAAACAATTGACACTTCTGGAAATTTGTTTGCACACCTGAAATCCTTAGAAATCGCAATCATTCTCTACTTGACAGAAGGAGTCCTCCGATTCATAAATATTCAGAGTCAGATTCGTTCACTCAGAATCATTTTTTTGGAATTCCGAACTATTCAGATTTCGGAATTACTCAAAATTTGAGCCTCTGGGTGACAAATTTGCAAAGCCGGAAATCACCACACTTGAAACTCAGCGCAAGTTGCCCGCAAAATCCCTTCAAACTCCCGCAAAAACCCGCAAACTCCGGCAAATCCAAAAAAAGACAGAGTTTTCGAACAGCGCATTTTCAGTAACAGAAGTGGAATACCCACTCAAGTGCACAGAGTTGCATAATTCATGGGATGGTGTACAGAGTTGTAGAATTGCAGGCCCAAACAACGAAAACGTCAACTGGACTTGTTTCCAATTGTTTCCCCCAAGAACCACTCCTAGTTTTTGATTGCACTCCTGCCTTTTGGAAGCCACTCCTGCTTTTTGGTTCATGCAGTTGAAGCACCTGAAACTCCTTGTTTTTTTGCCGCGGGTCTCTTTGAAATAACCCTGAGAAGGGAAACCACTGCAGACATAACCCGGAGACGGAGGATTCAGGCATGTGTTTGGGCGGCTGACCGAATATGAGATGGATGAACTCTGAACATATAATTGTCTGTAATGCTGCAGATGTGGGCCAAGATGGGTATGTGTCCAAATAGGGGGGACCCCCAACTTCAAGACCTACAAACAGGGACCCGTCCATTTGTAGGGCCCCTTTTTCGGGTTTGTCAAATTGGATCATTTGAGAGGGACATGGGGAACTCACTAGATGTCCCTCAAACCACAGGAGACTCACATGTTTCCCACGTCCTGACCATCTCCAATTTTTCCAATCTTATTTGTTTGGGAAGTCAGGTGGGTTCCCAAGGCGTTCCGGTGTTCGTTCCGCGAGAGTAAACTCCCGTGAGCTTCCGCGATTGGTTGTTGAACAAGCAAAGCCCGGTTGCATCCACAGCACAACGTGTTGCCTCGCAAAAATCAAGGTATCCACCCGCCCCTGTCTTGTGAAACAACCTGCTTGCTGTGGATCGATTCTAAAGGAGTGCCAACAGAGCGCTAACAGAGATAAACACGTAGTTCAGTGTTGCTCCGAGCCTTGAAAACATGACCCAAAGCCAAGGGGGGTCGAATGGGAGTAACGCTTCCCAGGTTAGGCTTTAACAGAAAGGGGCCCATCTGTACAGTCCTAAAATCGTTTTGGACAGGCCAATTTGACATGTTGGGTATGTGTCAAATTAAAGACACCCCCAGCATGGGGTTTGCTTTTCGTTCCCCTTTGCGCTAACCTTGAAAAAGGGTATGGAAAATGGCCCGGACATTCGAAAGATTCATGCTCGCCCAGCTTTGCTTGGCAGGTTGGCAGTGGCGTGGTTTTGGCCTGGATGCTGATTCCTGGTTGTCCAGTGGCGCCGTGTATCTTTCTCTTTTTGAGGTGGGTTTTTTTGGAGATCTACCAAGAGACAGCCGGACAAGTCCTTGTTCGGGACATAAGGTTTCTTTGTTCTCGTTTTCGGGAGGGTTTCTTTGGAGATCTACCAACCAATTAATCGGGGAACTCCCTGATAGAAAGCTCGCGGGAGGGTACTTTTAGGGGAGAAAAATCTGAATAACATACCTATACTGGGGAATCTGCGACAGTGACAGCCCTACGAGCGGAAGCCCGGGCTCCGTTTCTTGTTTGCTTTCCCAAGTTGATTTGGTTTCGCATTGTCTAAACAATATGATCGATCCGTGGATGCAAAAAAAAGCGTTACACTGATTCAGCACTCCAACACTTGCAAAGGGGGGCATTCACAGTCGTAGCCAGAAGCATAGGAATCCACTGGCGGCCTTAGGATTGGCATCGTCGCCTTCACCCGCGTGCTCAACTTTTCCGCGACCTGGAAGCAGTGGGAACTCGGAGGGTCGTAGTTTTATGGCATTTCAACCCATATTGTTGACACCCCTCGGTTGATTTGTGCGACCCTGAGGTGATCGGCACTGTGCGGAAGTTGGACCTCCTGGAAGCCATCTACCTGTGCTCGGACAGCTGATCGTGGTCCTCCAGGGTTCCTTATATCTAAAAACAGGGAGCACCCCCCAAAAAAGGCAAACACATGTATATGTTTTGCCTTTTGGTTCGACTTGAAACCAACCCCAAAAAGGTATCTAAAACGAAAGACTCTTCCATATCTGTATCCACTGTTTGGGCAGGTGATGTTTATGGTCGACATATAAGACGCCCTGTCCTCTGCAAAGGGAAGCCAGACAGTGGTCGGTTTAACGATCGTGCTTTGAACATCTGTGAAGGCAGGTGTTGGCCAACCAGGGCATCTAAGCATGGTTCCAGAATAGGGGATCCTTTTTGTTGAAAGGGAACTCATGCTTCGCTTCAGAACACATCCCTTGTTAGGCAAAATGCGCTGTTTCTCAACAGAGCGGCCAATCGGTCCTCATAACTCGGTGGCCCCAGGTTTGGGCCTGTCAAAGGTGATCGGTTTGATTTGTGTCGTTTCGCTGATGGGTTCAGCAACCTGAGAGACCTGGTTCGACAACCATGGTGTTTGTAAGGCGGCGGTTCAACAGTTTCTGTTGTTTGCAAACATTGAAGGGAACACACATTTTGATTGTTGGGTTGGATTTTCCATTTCCTGCCTTTTAAAGACACTGTTTGCCCCTTTGCCTTGCTAGGTTTTGTGTTCATTGTCTCTTTCATTCAACCAAACAACAGACTTGTTGCAGGGGGTCTAAGTCTGGAAGAACGAGGGAAGTAGTTGGAGCCCAGGATCTATAAACCCCTGCTTGATTGGAGTCCCGTTTGAGAGGGAATCCTGCACTTTGAGCGAGTTGAACCCCCTATATATGGCTCCACCTTGACTTTCTGTTTTCAGCAGTGAATGAGGGTTGCCCCTGCGTGGCCTTCCGTGGCCGCCGCGTGGCCTTACTTTGCTCACGTTGCTTCCTGTCTTGGCCCCTGCGTGGCCTTCCGTGGCCGCCGCTTGGCCTTACTTTGCTCACTTTGCCCTTGTCTTGACTCCGGCGTGGCCTTCTGAGGCCCCAGCGTGGCCTTGCTTCGTCTACTTTGCCCACGCGTGGCCCTCCGTGGCCGCCACATGGCCTTACTTTGCTCACTTTGCTTCCTGTCTTGGCCCTTGCGTGAGCTTCTGTGGCCCCCTGGCCTTGCTTCGCCTACTTTGAACCCTGTCTTGGCCCCTGCGTGGCTTTCTGTGGCCCCGCGTGGCCTTACTTTGCTCTCTTTGCTTCCTGTCTTGGCCCTTGCGTGGCCGTGGCCCCCTGCGGGTCCTGCTTACTTTGCTTCCGTCTTTGGCTGCTGGACCCTTGCGGGACTTTTGTCTTGGCCCCTGCATGGCCTTCTTCGGCCCCCGTGTGGCCATACTTTGCCTTTCTCTGCTTCCTCTTTTTGCTCCGACCCTCTGTCGCCTTTGCGTGGCCTTTGCTCTCTCTGTCTTGGGCCCTGCGCAACCTTCTGCGGCCCCGCATGGCATGTTTGGCCCTGCGTGGCCTTACCTTGCTTACCTTGCTTCCTGTCTCGGCCCCGTCATGGCCTTCTGTGGCCTTCTCGTGCCCTTCCTGCACTTCCTGTCTTGGCCCTTGCGTGGCCCTCCGCGGCCCCAGCGTGGGCATTACTTGCTTTGCTGTTTTCCACACTTGCGCCACCCTTGGGTTGACCCGCTCGCCCATGGTGTGGCCTGTGTCTTGGCTGCATCTAGTTTTCGGCCGGCTTGAACCCCAAGCTTCGGCCGGGGGGCAAGCGCGGGCCTGGCCTCGCTAACATGCGCTGGCCACGAACCAACCAACCAACCAACCAACCAACCAACCAACCAACCAACCAACCAACCAACCAACCAACCAACCAACCAACCAACCAACCAACCAACCAACCAACCAACCAACCAACCAACCAACCAACCAACCAACCAACCAACCAACCAACCAACCAACCAACCAACCAACCAACCAACCAACCAACCTTTTTTGCGTAGCCACTGGAGGTTTGGGTGGTAGACACAATTCCAAATGCAAGTGATGTCCACCAAAGGGTTACCAGTATTTTTGCAAATGCCGTAGTTGGGCAGCGTTTCAAAGGGAAGCTATCCACGTTGGGTCTAGGTGTGGGCCAGGCAACTTTGTGCCTTTTTGGGCAGCCAGTTGGTCCCTCGTCACTACATGGCAAAGCCCGCGAGAGAGTTCGATGTTCGTGGGCATCCCCTTCCGATTGACAACCAACTTTGTTCCAGTAAGTGTTGTAGGGTGGACGAGCCCCGAACTACGTTACTTAAGGGGATCGATGGGGCTTGGATTCCAATTTTTGTGAGAGCTCGTTCGATCACCCGTCGACATCACAGCCAGACGTCTTGTCTCGAATCCTTCTTTGGTGAAAACGCCTTGTACCCAGCCTAAATAAGCACTTAGCAGTACTTAGCTGCACTTAGCAGTGTAGTTTATAATCCTGTATAGCGACCAAATAGAACCCTCGAAAGAACACGGAAGTCGCCCGTGTGCCAGTCGCAGTCTCGAGGAGATCCTCACTACGGTGGGCTACGGGGACATGTCGCCCACGTCTCTGGCGGGCCAAGCCTTTTGCGCGGCCTACTCCGTGGTGGGCTGCTCCATCGTCGCGGCGCCCCGGCGTTCTGGTTCGTGGCGTGTGTTTTCTTTGGAGTCAGTGCCCTCTTCACCGTGGTTTAGAGGGAAACAAAAGAGAAAACAAAACATTTCGGGGGTCCCGCTACGTTGACTAGAGAATGGAACCAGTAGAGCACACCCGAAGGGGTACATGACACCAGCTGTTGATTTCCGAGGGCAACTACCTTCTAATGGAAAAGATCCATGTAATGGACGTATTGATTGGCATTGGTTGTTGGTTTGGCTCACTTCCCTATAGGTTCCAAGCTCCATGACGACCCGACTGCTGTTGGTTCAACGCTTCCCCAGGAAGTGAGTAAACATTTGTTTGTTTTGCACCCCGGGTCATTTTGTAAATGGGTGCGTGTTTTTGTTGAGTGTCCTCTTTGGTAGGTTGGCTTCACGGGAAACTACAGAGAACACCACCGTTGTTGGGTTCCCCACGGAATCCATGGGTTTTGAAGCTTTAAGACTGCTATTTGGTTGGATCTCTACAGTAACTTGTTGGGAAAGGAATGATTTTCCCACTAACCAGCGACACTTATATGTTATATGTTCACATCTTGCCCAGGGCCCACTGGGCATCATCTCAAACTTGGTCTTTTCAAAAGGTAACGTTTACGCTACTCAAAAAGGAAGACGCGGTGGACAACTGCTTATTTCCACAAGTGAAACACCCTGCCCTCTCCAAAGTCTTATTTGATGTTGGAAACGCCTTGGCCGCTATTTGGTCGGATCTTTAACCTCTACAGTATCTCCTTGGGAAAGCAATGATTTTCCAACTAAGCAAATCTGATTCACCTTTTTCCCACGGGGCTCTAGGCATTATCTCAAACTGAGCCTTTTCAAAATGTATTGTTTGTCTCACTTCAGGTTTCAGACCAAGGTCTTGCAGCTTTTTGGTTGGATCTGTATCCTCTATAGTAGTTAATTTGTTGTGAAAACAGTGACTTTCCGCCAGAAAGACTGATTTTGATTCTGACTCAGGTGGTCTTCTCCCTCTTGTTCAACTTCTGCCTGGGCACCCAGCGTCAGCTCACCCCCTCCTTGGCCCACTCGGCGGCCGCCATGGCGGCAGCGCAGTCACGGCCACGCCCGGGGAAGCGCTACAAGGAAGGGACCGGTTTTCGTCAGGCCAAATGGGTCAGCTGAAGAAAAGTACGCAAAGTTTGCAGGTGTTCCTTTGGTTTCTCTTTGAAGCCGCTCCAAAAAGGGTCTCTTGTAAAACGCACGCACACAAATGGGCTTGTCATGGCTTGTCTCCAAAAGCTGATTATTGATAGGGAACACCCTGAAACATGGTTGGCGGACACCTTCTATGGCCAGGATTTTTTTAATTTAGGAGCCGTATTGAAATTCAAACCCAAATGAACAGAGCCTGAATCCACACAAGGCCATGTCATTTAGAGGTTCTACTACCTGGTTGCATAAAGTTGGAGTTTGCTTGTGGGCCTATATCCATATACCCTTGGCAGGGCAGAACCAGAAGTGGAACCAAAAAGTCAGGCCAAATGGTTCGTCTCTAGGGCAACCTTGGCGTGGGTGGCCTTCCTTGAAAAGGGGAGGTGACGTTTTCTTGGGGCGCTCTTTTTTGGCTTTGAAAGGGACACCAAACGGAAGCCAACGATCCAGCCCCCATGAGTTTGAGACAAAGCCAGACAGAATAGTCGTATGCCTGGGGCCAAGAACCAAAAAGGGGACCCCAAATTCACTCCTCCAAGACCAAACTTTTGAACTTGGTGAGGGAACTTTGAGAAGCTACGTTCAAGGGGGCTCAAAAGTTGGAACTTCTGTTTCTCAGTGATTGAAAGGAGAGAGCAAAAGAATGGCCTACTATCCGTTGTGTTTTGTTGGGTACTTTTTCTGTTATCAATGAACCTTACTCCCGGGCTTTGGCTATCGCCTTTTGTGAGGCGTGTCGTTTTTAGTTTTGTTTGTTTTGTTAATGGAAGCCTGCCTTTTTTGGGGGCATTGCCCTGCATTTGGAGACAAACCAGTACTCCCCTGGAAACTTACATTTTTCAAAAAGAGGATGCTTCCCCGAAAAGAAGTAAACTCTGAGAACGGATCGGCATTGTGGGTTCCATGTTAACCTGATGGAAAGTACATCCCAGCCCAACAAGGCCCTAATCCGCCATGAGTTCCGTTAGTTCAACTTCGGGCGCTCGTCCAACAGTTGGGCGAACCTGAGGGAAACGAGAGACAATTTATACATGCTTGGGGTCCCCTCTTTTTAGCGCCCATGTAGTGGCCGAATGGGTGTTATACCTTTCCGTATTTTATCTGGGGCTCTGAAAAGGTGTCTAACCCGGAAAATGGGTGGTGTCTCTGCGTTTCAGCAAGTGTTTGGTAACACTCTTCTGCAAAAAGAAGAACGACCTGATACCCAGAAAGAACCTATGTTCCACATTCTTCCCCAAGACAGCGCATATGGTTCGGACAAAATACTAGCTAGTCGAAAAGTCCATTTGGCAGGAATGTGCGGACCCACGGAATTTTGAACAAACCAAACATATTTCGGCAAGCAGAACGGCTCACATGGGTTCGCGCAAAACGAGCTCGCAATGAAGGCCCTCAACTTGGGAGTTCCCTATTTATGTTATCTCTTTTGAACCTTAGAATCTGAAACAAGCAGAAGGGTCTGTCTTAAAATGGGGGACCCTGAAAATGAGCGTTCCCTCTCTGATTTCCCCTTGACACAACCCCAAATAGGGCACCCAAAAAAAAGACCCCAGATGAGTAGACCCCTGCGCAGGCCTTGATACAGACTGTGCGGCCGCTTCTAATTGCCTTGGCATCTGGAACTGCGAAGGCCTTAGACTCCGCTTTGGCTGGGCATTTGCCTGCAGTTCGACATGGACTCCCAATTGTTGCCCAGCCATTTCCTGGAATGTCCCAATTGCTACTGTGGAAGCCCTAAACATTGCAGGTGCCACCAAACGGGAGGTGCGTCGCCCGCTGCGTGCGGACCCCTCTCCCCCAGTTACAATGTTGAAGCCAAGCGCGCAACCGCAAGTTCGGTATTGTATTAGAGGCGGGGGGCAGATGTGTCATAGTGCTTCTTTCATTGGACCGAGTCCTTTGTTGCATCATTCAGGGCTTCAAAAGTAACTGTGCCTATGGGTTGGATTTGCAGGGTGGCAGTTGCGAGGATGTGTGTCCATCCACTGCATGTTCATGTATACCAATTTTATACAATGATAGCAGAAATGGGAGTTTTGACCAGGGTGCTCCTCACTGCTACTTGGTAACTTTGAGCCTTCAATAGGTTTGGCAGGTCAGGAAAGCTACCCGCCATATACATGATATAGTCCGCATTGAAACAACGGGACCCTTTGGGGACATGTCCACACCTCCGGGCAAGAAGAACCGAGAAAACTTAGTTTCACTCCTAGTTGATCTGCGATGAAGCCAGCCATTGCGACGAAGTTTTGACGCACACACGTGAGCGACTAGTGTCCTTTTCAGGTGCTGCAGCAACTTGTGCACATCAACAATGGTTGTTACGATGCGTTCATGCACAGTGGGCGAGCTGCACTTCTAGGATGGGCCCCATTGTTCAGTTCCATGGCAAATACAGCTGAGGTGGGAGGTGATGGTTGATCATCCATCAAAGAAGCTTCATTATGAAAAAAACCAGCCCATGGCTTCATGAACGCTGTGTTTGCCCAGAAACACAGTTTCAACTGCCGGAGAACACCAAACCAGAGGAGCTATTGGACAATTCAACTTCTATTTCCAGAGGCCTTGGCTCATTTAGAAAATAAACAATTTCATACGGCTGGGAGTTTCCAAAATGTGTGTGTGTGTGTGTGCGCGTGTTTGGTTTCTCTTTGAAACAACCCAAAACAGGCTACTGTGGCACAGATCCACATGTTTGTTGAGGTTATGCCACGCATGGATGGACAGGAATCATGTTCCAGAACCCCTCCGAGGTCTTCTACAGCTACTACCCTGGTGAGGGGAAAACTCCTTGGGCGTCTCGGCACCGGCATTGCCGGGGTGGGGGGGAGGAAGGTTGCGAAATGTTTCCCGCAATCGTTGACAAGAACAATCACGAGTTAACAAAGATAGAATGGCAAACACAAAAGAGGGCATTTCCTTTCACCATAGGTACTCGGGTCAACCTTAGCTGGACAATGCGCATGGGTGGTTTGGGGAGTTGAACCCCCAGTTTGTTTTGAACTTCTAAAGCACAAATCCAAGAGACCACTTGAGGTACAAAGCAAGTGGGAAAGCAGGTATGGGAATTACGCCCTGCTTTTCAGCGGCGCACGTTTGCTCATTAGCTTGTTGAGTTCCCAAGTTGAATTGTTCAACCTCAGAAAGGGTTCCCTTTGAGGGGGTGTTCTAGAGAAGTCCGTTGAACTAATCTGGCTCGGTGCCCTTACACGTTTAGACTCTTTGCTTTTGAAGCGCCGTCGAAAAGCAGTTGCTGCGGGGGTGCTGCCTCCGCGGCGGCAGCGGCAGCGGCAGCGGTGACACATCCCAGTAAAAGTTTAACTTCCGCAAGGGCTTACAGAGCCACCCAGTTGCGTGAATTCAGAATATATAAAGATATGTATTTGTATATTTTGCCAGCCGACAAACGAACCTTAATAGTGGGTGAGGTCGGACACAAACCTTGGTGGGTGAGTGAGGTTACTGTAATTCTGCCAAAATCATAGTGTGGAGTTGTTTGTTTCTATACCAGGGTTATGGCAATTGCGTCCACTTCTGAGGTGCCTTTCTGGAACTGTTCCTCCCCTTCAAGTCCCTTCAAGTGAAAACCTTTGTCCTAGGTTCATGATTTACCTTAGAAACATGAGTATATGTCGAAATGGGGGACTCAATAAATGGTGTTGTTTCTCCGGGTTTCCATTCAAATTGAAGCAACTAGCCAAAAGACACAGACCCACATTCCAATGTAAATTCGGAGCCACAGCAAGGGGAGCCATGGATAGCTTGCAGTCCTTGATGGCCGTTCATAGTTTCCAAGCACCATTAGTCACTCATAGTCACTAGGCGGCATTGGCTCCCCTTGCTATGTCTCTCCATCATATGACACTCCGAGGAAGCCTTCTACATGTCTGTCCAGACTTTGACAACGGTGGGCTTTGGTGATCTCTATCCCGTCACCGCGGGAGGCCGCGCCTTTGCGATGCTTGGGCTGAGAACTCAGTCGGCTGAGAAGGCATTGACAACTTAATGTATTCCACGTACCTGGTTTGAAGCAGGGTTACTAACCACTCTAAGTGTCTTGGCTCTTGAAGTGGTCAACGTGGGGATGCCGTTTTGCGAGTTGTTTTGTGACCCCCCTTTGAAAGGGAACGCAAAGGGTACTGACTGTTTTGTGGGGAGATTTTCGTTGGAATTTCCCCTAAACCCGGGACCAATACTTCAAACTAAAGACATGATTCCCTGTTTCTCATTCCCAGGGGTGACTCGGCAACTGTGGTTTGATGCGGTGACGGCGTCCTGTGTATTTGGGCACCATTTCCCGGTGGGGCTCAGATCCGACTCGCAAGAACACAAGAATTAATTGCCTCAGGAAAAACCCCGCACTTCATGCTTCCTAGTGGCCCGAAAAGAGTCACGCTGTTCAGCTGCGATGGCATGGCTCCACCACGCGAGTCGGATCTGAAGCAGCCTGGGAACTCAGGCCGTTTTTTTGGCTGGGGGTTACGGTTCTGAGAACCATGTTTAAACCATTTGCATATGCGTCGAAATGGGCGGTCCCCAACAATGGTGGTTTTCCCTTTTGTTTCCCTTTCAAACCAACCCCAAAAGGCCCTAAACACACACACACACAGCCACTTGTGAGACCCACGTCAAGTTCAAAGGGTCCTTGGTTTCAGGACGGTGTGGATGCTGCTCGGGGTCACCGCCGCAGCCAATACTATCGTCACCATGACGGACGCGATCCTGAAGTATCGCAGGGAGTTGAAGGCGGAGCATTTGACCAAGGACGGGACCCTTCCTCGCATGATAATTCTTACCGGATGTGGGTTGTGTTTTATCCATAGGTTTTTGTTGGTTTAAAAATAGCTTTTGGCGGATGTTATTTGTGCAAGGAAGATCAAAGGAAGCCAACCACCGGGAGAGGCGACCAATTTCTGGCTCAACGTTTGGGCCATGTGACATCTCTGCCCCTGACTAAAGTGATGACCAAAATAAGTATTTAAATCCGAAGTCTAAGAGTCGAAGGCTGCCAAAATGAAGATAATTCTGACGTACCCCAAATGGGTTTGTCTCTAGACGACAGAACCCGCAACATGGGTAGCTTCTTGTAGCGCAGCTGCGACAAGAAAGCTCCGGATTCTGGCGCGGCGTATCTTTCTTGGAGAGGGTGGTTAGGGGACACTTAAAAGGAAATCATAGTTTGTTTTTGGGTCCTCTATTTTGAGAAAACCCAAACTAAGATGGGTTTATCTCCTAAGGCAACCTCAGGAACGGGTAGTTGTTTATGGGAGTCGGCTTTCAGAGTCGCCTTGATCTTCGTTTTGCACCCAGGAAAATGAAACAGTTGGAGCACTTTGTTTACGCGGCCTGACAAGTTGATTGGTCTTTGACCAGCCCAACCAGATTTTGGTCCGTGGATGTTTGAGAAGGCCTGGGTGCCTTTTTATTCGTTACACACAGCACGTTGTGGCAGAAACATCCATCCCGCCCTGGCTTCAAGAGCATCATTTTTTCTATACCTAAGACTGGTTGTCTCTAACTGAAGGCAGCCAAAGATGGGAGGTTGGCGTCATTGGTGTCCCTTCAAAACAACCCAAAAGGGTACCTTCAACGAACAGACATAGCCATTGTAGTGATCCATGTGAGGATGGGCTGAATTTCCAGTTGTCGCGGTCACATCACTAATATCACTACCCTCTGGAAAGGTTTAAGGAACTCTTCCATCAAAGTCCCTTCTGACAAAGTTCTGAGAAATGCTTTCTCTGCGGGTGTGGGGGCCTTTGGTTTCCTGCCTACAATAGTTGATTGAGTTGATACTTTGTCCGTTTCAATCTTAGTAGCGGACAATTGACGTTCATCAACTCAATCTTCAATATGTATTGCCAATCTCCTGATGACTGTGAACTGATATATTTGAACATGCATAAGCTTGTTTACATATTATATATATATATATATGCTACCCCCCCCCCCCGCCCCCAGGTACCCAGGTTTGGGCTTGGTTCAGATGTGCTTTGACCGCGGAAGCAGGCAGGAAGAACAGCTCAGATTTGCACACTGGGAGACCAGAGGAAGGAGGTTTGCCTCATTGAAGAAAGACGCCTTGGACGTGACCCATGCCCCTTTTCAAAGGCTCTTCCACAGATAACTCACATATCTTCCCACACAAACCCCTTCTTTCAAAGGCTCTTCCACAGAATATTCACCTATCATCTCACAAAGCATGTCTTTTCAATCACTCTTCTCTACAGAAAATTCATTCATCCTCTCACCCAAAAACTGTCTTTTTACATGTCTTCTTTCAATGAAACAAAGGCAGCATATGTGAAAGAGTTGCCAAGGAAAGTGAACCCTGTGTAGAATAAAGCCAGGCTATGGCTGGGACAGTTTTTGTTACATGAATGGTTGTTTTACATGATATTTACTTTCTTTTGCCGTACTTTTATGAATCACTGTAACCCTGACTCTTCCACAGAGACTCACATATCATCTCACACAAAACATGTTTTTTCAATAACTCTTCTCTACAGAAAATTCACATATCCTCTCACCCAGAACACGCCTTCTTTCACAAAGGTTCACATATCCTCTCACCAAAACATGCCATTTTCAAAGGCTCTTCCACAGAAAATTCACATATATTCGCCACACAAACCCCTTCTTTCAAAGACCCTTCCACAGAATGTTCACATATCATCTCACACAAAGCATGTCTTTTCAATAACTCTTCTCTACAGACAATTCATTCATGCTCTCACCCAAAACATGTCTTTTTACATGCCTTCGATCACAAAGGTTCACATATCCTCTCACCAAAACATGCCTTTTTTCAAAGGCTCTTCCACAGAAAATTCACATATCTTCCCACACAAACCATGCCCTGTTTCAAAGAGTCTTCCACAGAAAATTCACACATCCTCTCACCCAACACATGTCTTTTTACTTGTCTTCTTTCAATGAAACAAAGTCAGCATATGCGAACGAGTTGCCAAGGAAAGGGAACCCTGTGTAGAAAAAAACCAGGCTATGGCTGGGACGGTTTTTGTTACATAAATGGTGGTTTTACATGATATTTACTGTCTTTTGCTGTACTTTTATGAATCACTGTAACCCTGACTCTTCCACAGAGACTCACATATCATCTCACACAAAACATGTCTGTTTCAATAACTCTTCTCCACAGAAAATTCACATATCCTCTCACCCAGAACATGTCTTCTTTCACAAAGGTTCACATATCCTGTCACCAAAACATGCCATTTTTCAAAGGCTCTTCCACAGAAAACTCACATATCTTCCCACACAAACCCCTTCTTTCAACTACTCTTCCACAGAAAATTCACATATCATCTCACACAAAGCATGTCTTTTCACTAACTCTTCTCTACAGACAATTCTTTCATCCTCTTACCCAAAACATGTCTTTTTGCATGCCTTCTTTCACAAGGAAGCACATATCCTCTCACCAAACCCATGCCCTTTTTCAATGGCTCTTCCACGCAAAATTCAATTCACATATCTTCCCACACAAACCATGCCTTCTTTCAAAGGCTCTTCCACAGATAATTCACATATCCTCCCACACAAACCATGCCTTTTTTCAAAGGCTCTTCCACAGAACATTCACATATCTTCCCACACAAACCATGCCCTGTTTCAAAGACTCTTCCACAGAAAATTCACACATCCTCTCACCCAACACATGTCTTTTTACATGTCGCCTTTCAATGAAACAAAGGCAGCATATGTGAAAGAGTTGCCAAGGAAAGTGAACCCTGTGTAGAATAAAGCCAGGCTATGGCTGGGACAGTTTTTGTTACATACATAGTGGTTTTGCATGATATTTACTGTCTTTTGCTGTACTTTTATGAATCACTGTAACCCTGACTCTTCCACAAAGACTCACATATCATCTTACACAAAACATGTATGTTTCAATAACTCTTCTCTACAGAAAATTCACATATCCTCTCACCCAGAACATGTCTTCTTTCACAAAGGTTCACATATCCTCTCACCAAAACATGCCATTTTTCAAAGGCTCTTCCACAGAAAGCTCACATATCTTCCCACACAAACCCCTTCTTTCAACTACTCTTCCACAGAATATTCACATATCATCTCACACAAAGCATGTCTTTTCAATAACTCTTCTCTACAGACAATTTTTTCATCCGCTCACCCAAAACATGTCTTTTTGCATGCCTTCTTTCACAAGGAAGCACATATCCTCTCACCAAACCCATGCCCTTTTTCAATGGCTCTTCCACACAAAATTCAATTCACATATCTTCCCACACAAACCATGCCTTCTTTCAAAGGCTCTTCCACAGATAATTCACATATCCTCCCACACAAACCATGCCTTTTTTCAAAGGCTCTTCCACAGAAAATTCACATATCTTCCCACACAAACCATGCCCTGTTTCAAAGACTCTTCCACAGAAAATTCACACATCCTCTCACCCAACACATGTCTTTTTACATGTCGCCTTTCAATGAAACAAAGGCAGCATATGTGAAAGAGTTGCCAAGGAAAGTGAACCCTGTGCAGAATAAAGCCAGGCTATGGCTGGGACAGTTTTTGTTACATACATAGTGGTTTTACATGATATTTACTGTCTTTTGCTGTACTTTTATGAATCACTGTAACCCTGACTCTTCCACAAAGACTCACATATCATCTCACACAAAACATGTAAATATCAATGGGTTTTGATACATGATGCAACAACACCTGGGTACTGGGGGGGGTACCAGATATATATATATATATATGTATATACCCCCAGGAGCCTACGTTTGCCGTCGCTTCATCAGCAACCGTCCGCAACCGGTAGGGACGTAGCGTTGGGGGGGTGGGGTGGGGTGGGGTGGGGTGGGGGTGGGTGGGGTGGGGTGGGGTAATCGCAAATGTTCTCCACTGCGTACACTGTCGACTTTAGGTAGGGGTAATCGCAAACGTTCTCCACTGCGTACACTGTCGACTTTAGGTGCAATCCGACTGGAAGCAGCGTCCAGGGGCGGGGTGGGGTGGGGTGGGGTACTCGCAAACGTTCTCCACTGCGTACACTGTCGACTTTAGGTACAATCCGACGGGGGGTGGGGTGGGGTGGGGTAATCGCACACGTTCTCTGCTTCATCCATTGGCGGCATGACAAGCCATTGGCGGCAAGTTGCCAAGAATAAAGCCAAAGTTGTCTCAGAATCAGCAAGACAGTTTAAAGCCGCAGGTGGCAACCAAGTGGCCGAAGCCGCTGGGAGCAGTGAAGAACTCTATGAGGCGCGCATCTCTTCTGGGAAGATTTAATACCACCCCAACGTGGAAGAAAATCCACGTTTTGAGTGCTGCCCACTTAGTCAGATGCCCCGGCCTAGCATGATGCGTGCGCTCCGAAACTACCGACTTGCGTGCAGCAACGGTCAAGTTGCGATATCTCCTCGAGATGTTTTTAATGCAGAGCGCTTAAAGTGGCTCGCATGAGAAAAGATAGTGCGGAGCTCAGAGGCAGGGCCGGGCAAGGGTCCAGTCGACAGCAAACGTAGGCTCCTGGACGTATATATATATATATATATGTATATATGGTACCCCCCCTGGAATACTCAGGTGTTTGGCCAGAAATTTACATTTTGGCTGTAAAAATGCATGCAAAACACACGTTCCAGCTTCTAAAATGAGGCTCTAAAAAATGCACTCGTTTTTAGACTTAAATTCTAGCATCGGTACTTAGTGCAATCCATGATGTGCTAGCACGTGCTAGCGCATCCTGGATTGAAGATTGAAGATTGAAGATTCTCAGACCACTTGTTCTGGATATCTTCAATCCGTCCTTAGGACTAACTGATATGTGCTAGCACGTGCTAGCGCATCCTGGATTGAAGATTGAAGATTGAAGATTCTCTGACAACTCTCTCTGGGATTCTTCAATCTTCAATCTTCAATCCAAGATGTGCTAGCGCGTGCTAGCACATACCAGTTTGTCCTCACGATGGATTGAAGATTTCCAGAACAAGTGGTCTGAGAATCTTCAATCTTCAATCTTCAATCCAGGATGTGCTAGCACGTGCTAGCACATCCTGGATTACTCTAAGTACATACTTGGAGAATTTCAGAAAGAGTTGTCAGAGGATCTTAAATCTCCTATCCAGATCCTGGATTGCCTTAAGTGCGGATTTGAAGAATCTAAAAGGCAGACCGGGAGTGCACGTTGTCAGAATCAAAATGTGGATGTGCACTTGCACTGCCTGCAATTGGCCAGGGGGAAAAATGTTGCTGACACCTTTATAGAAAATCTGGGTAGATCTTCAATCTTCAATGCAGGGGGCGAAACCTTAATGTGTCTAGAACAAACTGTCAAGTTTTTGGGGGACCAAGATTGAGTATATTCTAAACATATGTTTGTGGAATCTTGTATATTCGATCTTCGAGCCAGGGCAACACGATCTGAGCAAATGCTGAAAAACACTGCGTTTTACAGCATTTATGCAAAGAATAGGATCTATGATTGAAAACCCGTTCCTGTCATTGTCTTGGCTCAGTTCTTGCTTGGTTCAAACCACATGGAGTTCGATAAGGACAATAACCCTTTCAAAAATGAGTTTGATTCCAAATTCATTTGGGCATGACAATAGCTATCTTCTCCAGTTGCTTATTGAAATGCACAAGAAACTGCAAACGAGTAAACTTGAATTTGGTTTGAACTCGAAAGCTTTTTTAACTGGATATTCTTCCCTTACTTGAATTTCAATACTTGTTCTTGGCGATGATGGAACCAACTTAGACAAGCAACACACACACACACGTGGGATAGTTGCTTTGCAACATATGTTTCAAATAGACTGAACTAGCGTGTCAGGAATTATGCACACCACTCGAGTTAGCATGTAAATGCAACTGCGCAAGGACATGGATTAGGAATGAGATCCTTTTCCCCGAGTTGATGTTTTGCTGAATTTCGCTGCCAAACAAAAATAATAAACACCAAATAATAGGGCTGCTACAGGCGCGTTGAAGCTGCCAAAACATACTTCGCGCACTACTCCTGTACTGAACAGTTGTGTTTTTTGAGCTGGAGCTGCCAAATTGCACTTTGTATATTTGAATGTGACTTTAAGTGCACTTCGCGCACGCCAATGTGACGGTCACACAACTCGCAACTCCTAATCAACGTTGAGCTTAACTTCTGCGTGTCTAGAATTTGCATGGAGTTCAGTGTCCAGTTCATTTCAGAGTCTCAAGGCATGTGTCACCCCCAGTCTGGCTAAAAACCTCAGTTCTGCCCAAAAACCTGAGTATTTCAAGGGGGGGGTAGCATATATATATATACAGAACTGCGTGGAGTAGTGGAGTTTGGGACAAGTTCATCTTACACAAACACATTCTGGTCCCTGGCAATATGGTTGGAAGATGGTGGAAGCATACCTGCGACATTGAACGGGAACCACAACCTGTGGGTTAAATCAATTGCTGAACGTACACCTGAGAGATGTAAAGGGTATTTGACCGTAGGTTACATCAAATGTTGACGACCAACCAAAATACTGAACACAACCGAAATCACAAATGGAGACACCGGCTAGTTCCTTCCTAGCAAAAGATACGCACTGTGATTACTCGTTGCCAAAAAAAAACAACCATAATCGTTGTTTTGCTCCAAACTGGAGCCAAAGCGACCACGTGGCTCATCACTCATGTTGTCATTCATTTGTTTTCCATTTTGGGCATGAGTTTAGTTTCCATTTTTCTGTTCAGACCAACATGACGCCCCGTGCAACTAGAAGAGGCGGACTAGTTACAAACGTGACTCTCCAGGAACCATGACTGAATTGTTACGTATCAACGCCCCCCACAGCAATCCGTTGGATGTGGACTTCAAAGCGAGCCAGACTCCCTTCTGTTTGTTTGGGCTCTTCAATTTACACCCCTTGTCAGGAGCTTCTACAGACCATGGCGGCTGGCAGCGACAGGCGTGATCCGTTGTCCGATGTTTTGCAAATTAGAGGTTGTAGGTATATCGCCTATGGTTTCTGAGAAAATCGGGGCCACAATCCCGGGGCGCGGGCTCACGCCCTTGCCCCTACTCCAAATACTAAAGGTTGTGGGTGTGTTTTGAAACACCTCGGTTTCGCTTTAAATACAATCTTTCTTCGTCAGGCGTTAACATGATGCCCTCACAAAATGGGTGTTTGAACTAGGGGGTTGAGGGGCCCAGCCGTGTACCCCGTTCGGGACTCTGATGTAAACACGTTTGGTAACGGCTGCTGCCAGTGAGGCGGACCAGCGGCCCCAGGCTGCAAGTGAACCGATGAGTACTCAAGATGACTAATGTAATTTTTGAATCCTGCAGCAGCAGCAGCAGCAGCAGCATCTCTAATATTGTATTTATGAACCCGGTATTCCCTGTTCCCTACTAAATTCCGTACAGTCCCCCGGAAAGGGGTTGGTACCCTAGTGTACCCTATTATATAAAAAGTATTGAAGTATTGTTCCGTCCCCAGCCAAATTTAAGAGGGGCCCATACAGCAGAAATCTACATTATTTTGTGGATTTGTGCTAGTTTCGAGTTGGCTGGAAATTGCTTTGGAGTTGTTTTGGTATTGGTGTAGTATTGGTTTAGTGTTGGTTCTAAAGTGTTCTGGTTTAGAATTGGTTTAGAATTAGCTAATTGTCATTCTCTTTATTGGGAGATTTGGGTTGGGGACAGGGTGCGCTTTCTATTGAGGCAGGGATTTATGATGCGTTTTGATGCGTGCAAAGGAAAGCTATAGCGCTACATGTAGGTGGTGGTGGTGGTATGTAGCTACAGAGCGGGTATGACTTTGTTGAACAGTGGCACACAGTGGCAGGTGTATACCCTCAGAATTTATGCTAGGTAATTATTTGCTGACACTTTCGCCTTAAACGAGAAGGCGCACGTGAAGGGTGGCAGTTGAGTTATCACTACACTCATTATTGAATTATTACTTGTGATGATATGTTATAATTATGAGCATGGACGACAGGTTGCTATGATTTAGTTGATGCTTGAAATTGAGCTTAGAATTGACTTTTGAGGGTTAGCAAGAGCGACTTTCTGAAAAAAACATATTTGCTCACAGTATTGCTTCGAGCTTGACCGGGAACAAGAATACCCTGAAAAGTGTTTGGTGCACATAGATACCTTACCAAAGGCTCACCAACCAACACCCAGCAAGCCAGGGTCACCAAGAGCGACTTCCTGTGCTACGAGTTGGTGCGCCGCGGGCTTTGCGAGAACGACGAGCTTGGGGAGATTCTGGCCTTTTTCGGGCAGATGGACTCCAAGAAGCGAGGCGTGCCACCGCGGTCGCATGAGTTTTGTGGAATCGGTGGATGGAGTATTTCTTGGGGCCCTGAAAGTGGTTGCATTTTTTAGGGGGTCTCAGTTTTGTTGTTTCTTCTTGGTGGGGGGAGAACCCGTGAATTCAAGCCACAATTTATACAAGTTGAGGGATTTCTCTTCAGTGGACCGAGTTTTCTGGCCCCCCCCAAATGCAGTTGGGTGAAAGTAGATGGCACAACTCCCTCGTTTGGGTTTAGTCATTCCCTGTACCCGGTTTACCCACACAAAAGGAATTGCAGAAACTCAGACATTCGAGGGTTCGGAGGCCCAAAGCTCTGGCTTTGGCATTTTACTCTCGCCCTGAGGTAGTCAGTCCCGCTCCCAGTGCTTCCAGTTACCACTGTAGTAAGCAACCAGGCGGAACCACAACGTGCAACCTAGATGTATGATTACCTGGTTACCACCATAGCGGGAACTGGCAGCACCGGGGTTGACCAACACAAAATGCACACGTGCCGCGTGCGGTGGTTATTTGGCTCTCATTGAGGTGAGGTGTGAGCTGAAGCTATTCTCCCCAACCCATTGGACTGGAGTTGGCGTTTTGGCTTTCCAATGTTCCGAGACTCAAGCGGGCGGATAACATTTGCAGTGCATCGGCTTTGCAAAGTCCAGGCTCCTATCGATTATCGATGTAGATTCATAGGTATGAACTTGTTTTTTTTCTAGTGGTAGTATTGTCCGGTATTCAACTGATGATCAAACCAGAAGGGAAGAAAAGACCCTCGCTTCTTTGTGGCTTTCCGTTATCAAACCAAAGGATAGACACATTGCGTTATTTCCTGCGGCTTCCCTTTCTCAAGGGCCGTGCCAGCGGTCGGTGAGATTACCTTAGGTGCCGTTTGCCCACTGTAGGCTCCCTTTAGGGTGCACCATGGGTGAACTATGACCATGTGACCAGGGGGTTTTCGAGCATCCTTGGTCAAGGGGGCACTCTCTCTCTCTGGTCGCTAACCGATTGATGGATCCGAATCGCTCTCAGATTCGATGGCGGTGGATACTTATGGTTTCGCGGGGGGTACATGTTTCTGCGGCTTCGAAGTGGCATTTTGTGACACGGCAGGTTTTGAGGCAAATGGCGTATTTGTTTTTTTCACAAGGCGGCAGCACCATATGCCTTTTCGCCAAACCGCAAAATTGTACCCTCCGGAAGTCGCAGGTATGGGCGCTCTCAGATTCACATTAAAGCGGTTGGTCACAGTGAACGGCCCCGTATATAATTAGTTTGACGGCTCAGGCAAACATGTCTAAAGGTGGACATATGAAAAACGAAGCAGCACCGCTTTGCATCCGCAGAAGGTTTTGCGACAGGTTTGTGTAGCGCGGAGGCTCGCAGAAGGTACGCGCTCCTTCCGTGGTTTTCACCGAGCAAAGCGTGTTGTCTTGTAAGATAGGCAAACAAAGTTCTTGGCGGAAGCAACCTCCCACTACTAACTAAAACTGTTGTATAGGAGTATAGGAATATGCTTGTCGGAAGGTGCCCTCAATCACGGCGGAAGGTTGTGAGAAAGGTGCCCAAACGTTCATGTCATTTTATTCAACGGAATAAGCACCACTCGTTTGAAACTGCCTTTTTCTTACACCGGAATGGGACATTTAAAAAATCAACCTGGTTCTGGTTTGCCCTTGCTTTGGGGATTTTCTCTAGGTTCCTCAGTTTTTTCGACCAAATCCCTCGGCCTTCGGTTCAGATGTTTTCCGAAGCGTCGACTCGACGTCTTCGGAGGCTACTTGGACCTGTCGGACTTCACGGCGTTGGTGAGCCTGCAGTCCACACTGGCGAGCTAAGCGCTGGTGAGATCATGTCGCAAAAAGCAAAGCGGCGCGGACTTTCAGCGGGACGTTTGCTTTGTTTGCTTTGTTTTTGTTGATGAGGGGGGATTTTAGATTCCAACTTCGCGGAAAGCCCTTCACCCTTCAATAGTTCATTGGGTACTTGGTCGGACCTTCAACCGTGAACCTCATACCACAAGGGCAAACTTCGGGGTTCATCGAAATCATTGCCTGTTTAAGAGTCACCCGGGGTGTTTGTTGTTTGGTTGTTCGACTTGGTTATATATGCACGTGCATACTCAATTCAGCCTTCAGTTTCCGAATAAGCGAATCAACCATTGGTCCAGAAAGGGACTTATACGAGGAGTTCGTACATTGAGACTTTAGCCACATGAGCCAGTTCTCTGGAAAGAACATCAAATGGAGTATTTACTGTAACCAGTTATTGGTGTGATGCAGAACCATGAAAGCAGCTTCCAGTGTTGCAGTGTTTGCTCTTAGGTAAGTGCATGCTGCACGAGGAGACGCGCTCGTTGGAGATGGGGAATGGGCCCAACCACCGGTTCTGGGATATCTTTTGAGCTAGTTTACACCTGAATGTGCCCGAAATCAACCATCTCATTTTGGTTGGGGTTGGCAACAGCTGAGGTAGGAACGATGTTAAACTGCAAATCGATCACATCGTGCACCGTTTGTGGGCAAACACGCTCCCTGATGAAGGTCCCTGTCTATGCAAATCTATGCATATCCTTCTTTCCGGGCTGTGAATCATAGCGGCGCTGCTGCGAAGGAACATACTATTCGCAGGAATCCGGCTGAATTTCACAAATTATTTATTCAAATGACGGTCCCCATCGCAATTCAGCACCGTCCATGGCACAAGATCGATCTTGATATGGCTATAAGCTCCAACACACAGGGAACACCCTCAACAATGTTGGCGGACATCAAATCAGGTGTTCCACGTCGAGATTTATAATCACAAGGAATTGCTGGTTGAGCCAGCCCTTAGATCTTTTTGAAATCCCTGGATTTGTTGATTGGACTTGCAAGCCACTGAAGGGGAGTTTCTCAGGGTGGTGGACTCGTGGACAGTCTAGGTTGGCATAGGGAAACCAAAAGAAATCCAAGAATTGGAGGGGGACCGATACCTATATTGAAAAACACCCTGTTGATTTCGGGGGGGAGGGGAGTAATTAAAAGACCGACCAAGCCAGATTTTGACTTCGGGTTCATCCGCCCTTGTCAATCTGAGGACTCCCCCTAAAAGCTGATCAAGGAGCGAATCCCACTCCTTGATCCAGAGGGCTTGTGCGAAACCCGAACTGGACCATACTGGACCCCAAACTGGACATGGCATTGTTTTGTTTTAGGGGGACGGTTCGATCCAGATGTTTCTGGGCAAGTACTTTAGAGCTTACCTGGTGCAAAGCGAGCTCACCCATAATGAAGATTTCTTGCTTGGAATTCCTTTTGTTTGTTTGTGAATCCAGCAGTTTTTTATAAGTCGTTGATTTGGCCGTTTCAGACTTTGAGCGGAAACACGTGACATGAGCGGAAACCTTGATTTGGCACGATGTGCCAAGTTTTCTTCCGGAAAATGAGCGGAAATCGGCGGGCACCAGAACAGGTCCCATTGAGTGTGTTTCTTGTCAGTGAGCTTTTTTTGGGTGAGATGTTCTTTTGATTTTCTCGAAATGGACACATATATATCAGATGTGCTCAGGGAAGACTGAACTAGGTATGTGTGCCTTGGCTTTTGCAAGCCAGTGCGAGGACTCTTGCGTTTGCTTGGGCTACTCCCCTTTGCACTGCGCTGCGCAGGCGTGTGCGCGTGGCTTTACGACGGCTTTACGAAACGAGTGGTGCACGTGGCGCGCTTTCTCCCTGAGTTGGTGCATTGTGACATTTGCAATATGCCTTCGAGTCGGGAGAAGGTTTGAGCACAAGGGAAGACTTGGTGATAGCTTCTCAGCCCCAAGTCCTCCCTTTTCGCCCAAATTGTTCAACAGCGTTTGAGTCGCATTGGTGTCTCTTTAAATTTCCAGCAAAGGTCCCAACCTGGTTCTGCGATTGCTGGCTGCGTTTTTGCTGAATCCCAAGGGAAGCCACCTTCAATTTCCCCAGGAACCACACCTACATCCTGAATACAAACTGTGCAGGGTGCTTGTTCCAAAGGGCATCTTTGTTGGGGTTGGCAGACAGGGAGGCCAAAGGACACCGAAGATTGTGGGGTTCCATGAGACAAACCCAACTCAGGGGAACCCTTTGACGCGCACGGAGGCGGGCTCTGCCGGCTGTGTGGAGCTTTTGCTAAACGCCAAGGCGGACTCGCCCGGAGCCTAAGTTGCCACACTTACCACACTTCATGCGCGGAGCCGTCCTAAATTGTCCTAAATATTCAATCCACAAGGGCACAAACATGGGCTTGGTTTTCCGCTTGTCTTCCCCAGGACCTGGAGTCATTTGTCTTGAAACGGCCCCCTTCAAACAATCAGAGGGGAGTCAGAAGAGAAAACACTGTTTTATGTGTGTTTAATGGTGCTTGCTTGCTTGCTTGCTTGCTTGCTTGCTTGCTTGCTTGCTTGCTTGCTTGCTTGCTTGCTTGCTTGCTTGCTTGCTTGCTTGCTTGCTTGCTTGCTTGCTTGCTTGCTTGCTTGCTTGCTTGCTTGCTTGCTTGCTTGCTTGCTTGCTTGCTTGCTTGCTTGCTTGCTTGCTTGCTTGCTTGCTTGCTTGCTTGCTTGCTTGCTTGCTTGCTTGCTTGCTTGCTTGCTTGCTTGCTTGCTTGCTTGCTTGCTTGCTTGCTTGCTTGCTTGCTTGCTTGCTTGCTTGCTTGCTTGCTTGCTTGCTTGCTTGCTTGCTTGCTTGCTTGCTTGCTTGCTTGCTTGCTTGCTTGCTTGCTTGCTTGCTTGCTTGCTTGCTTGCTTGCTTGCTTGCTTGCTTGCTTGCTTGCTTGCTTGCTTGCTTGCTTGCTTGCTTGCTTGCTTGCTTGCTTGCTTGCTTGCTTGCTTGCTTGCTTGCTTGCTTGCTTGCTTGCTTGCTTGCTTGCTTGCTTGCTTGCTTGCTTGCTTGCTTGCTTGCTTGCTTGCTTGCTTGCTTGCTTGCTTGCTTGCTTGCTTGCTTGTGTTTGCAAGAGTGTGTTTAAGAGTGTTTGAGAGCAACGTGTATATTATGCAATGTCTAGCTACTGAAATGTCTAGCCACTGAACGAGGTTTGCCTAGACGTCTCGCTTGGGCTGGTCTGAGAGTAGGGATCATCCCGTCACTGTGCAAAACTGGGTTGGACGATTTGTTTTTGCGGTTTCTTCCAGGCCTATCTGGTGGCTTGGATATTGGCTCTGGGGATTTGAAGGGTCTAGACCAAATGGGAAGACAACCAACGGCCGCAGGGTCTGCGCCGCAAAAGCGTTTGCATCAAACCGTACCCATAGGGTCTTTGCCAACATGGGGCAAAGATTGGTGGCAGTCTTGTGGTTCCCTTTTTAAACAACCCCAAACCGGCACCCTGGAAAAAGACAGTGAGAGGGGAAAGCAAAAGGGAACAGAATTCCCAAGGTCCGTCCGGTGCAGACGTATTCGATTCGGCGTCCTCCGTGGCGACGAGGCCTTACATTGTGCGAGTTATGGGAACAATGTGAGAGTGTCTGAACGGCAGGGACTAGCGTAAAGGGGGTGTTGTTTAAGATTGAGGTCATACTTGCATGCCCTAAATGGGAATACCCCACTCCTAAGCCGCACATGAGGCTCTTTTTTGTTGGCATGTACCTTGGCATGGCTTCTGTATGTGGGCAATTGGTTGACCACTGTCTGTCATACTCTGGGAAGTCGCGAACGGCGATCAAGTGGTGACAATAGGGATGGGAATCCTAGTTGTTGCATTCCTCCTTTCAAGAACGATCCATAGAGTTCTCGTCAAAGCCTTTGGCATGTTCCGTTGAGACCGGGCCGAAGTGAATATATTGGGAAGGCAAGTTGTTTCTCAGTGTCACTTCCCGCAGCAGGTTGGGACTTGATTCCGCGAGAACGAATCAGTCGGAGCACTTCGTGAGGGGATCTGAAAAGGGTTTGGTGCCCTTTGATTAGTTTTATTACAAGCTGCCCGTTTGGAAGATAGGCCCAACCCATACCGCGAACCTATGTGAATCCCCAAAGGGTAGCAGTGAATTCGTGGGTTTGTTTCTTTGTTGGACTTTATTGAGTCTAGACCATTCTGGTGGCAAAGAAGAAGTTTGTTTGTGTGTTTGGGCCAATCCACTCAGGGAAGTGAGGTAATCATTTACCATGATTTGTTTGTTTGTTGGATGTTCCATTTTTCGGTCCAAAGTTTGCCTTTTTTCTTTTGCTTTTCGGAAAAAAAGAAGAAGAACAAAACACACAAAAACAAAACATAGCAGTACAATTGCGGGCAAAGCAGATAATCAGGAATCAACACTTACACACATAATTTGCCCCTTCCCTCATGTTTAGGCACTTTGTTGGTATTTATTTTCTAGAATAAACAGCGCTCGAGTTGCCTCTTTCGGAGCTCGGCTTCGTTTCTTTCAGCGCACCGCGCAGGTCGCGGTGGTCACCGTGGACCAGCTTTCGCCGCTGCAGGTGGAAAGTGTCTGCAAGGGGCCGGGCACTGCTGCTAGTGACAAGCCGTGGTGGGGACCTACAACTCATGGACTTTCCACATTTTGGGCACGCTATTCCAGGGTCACAAGATTTGACATTTTACATAAAGGAATCAAGGCCAAAGAATCAGTGCCCGGATTATGTCTTTCTCGCACTTGTTTAGACCTTATTCCGTCTCAACAACATAGACATCCAGTCTCTTGCCACGAGGCCGCGTTGGCATACTTTCCAGCACTACGTTGCCTAGTTGGAGGGCTTCAGGATTGCAACCCGCGTATTCGTGGCCAAGCACTATGGCTCACTCTCGCAATGACCTTCTTACTGGCAAGTCCCGCAATGCCCCCGAAAATGCAGCGCATCTCCTGGAATGTAGACATGGGTAGCTCTGTCTCGACACGCGCGCCAAGCATGCCTCCAACCTGGAGACTGCGTGGCCGCATCCGAACAATAGCGGCTGAGCAAAGCGCTGCAGGATCCAACCACCGAGGGTGCGCACGTTGATCATGGAAGGCATGCTAAACCACACGGCGAGACATAGTCACAGCCAAGCAACATCTGTTTGCTTGTGACGAAAGCAGCCGTAGCATTGGTTTTTTTGTTTGCCCTCCAGGCACACGAGGCGCCAAAAAGAGGTTCGAAGACTTGGCCCCTTCCCCGGCGCAGCTGGCAAGATGGCGGGTTGTCAAGTTAGCTCCGCGCCATTTGTCATTCTCGCACTTTGAGCATGGCTTTGCAAAATGATCGGCGTATTGCAGGCTGTCGCCGCAATGGCCAGGTTTGGGCAAGCGGCGGTGGTAGGCCGGCAGCAGTGCCCGCGTTGGCTGCGCGAAGGGCCTCACCATAGGCGCGGATCGGTCTCGCCTGGCAAGGAAGAAACAAGGCAAAAAGCCACCGCACTGTGTCGCCTAGATACACATGCAAACTGCTGTCTGTGGGGTGGGATAAGGCGTATGGATCTGGAGGAAGACCGCGCATTGAACACAACAGGCGGGCGCGTGTGTAAACGTGTGTCAGAAGTGGGGGTTGAGCGAGAGGGGGCGGGCGAGAGCAAAGCCACCTATACTTGCGCGGGCGCTCAGCCGCACGAGAAACTGGATCTTCTGCACCAAGTTTGACTTGAATCACTAACCTGTCTGTGCTCCCATACCCATCACAAGTAGAGGAATGCCCTTGTGCAAGTGAACCCGTAACTCAGCAGTGACCGCTGTCTTGTCTTCGACTTCGCTGGCCAAGCTTGCGCAGCCAAAGTCGTGGACTTTCCGTTTGCAAGCAGTGGCCTGCCACTTGTGTCCAGCTTGAGGCTGCTCACAAGGGAGGGTCCGGTCAAGTTGGTGGCGCCGTAGTGCGCAGATCTCTGACAGGCAGACGGAAAGCCTGGGTTAACCACGTGTGGGGGGGGGGGGGAGGTTATCACAGCAACCTGCGATTTTTTTGGTCAAACGGGGGTCCCTTCTGGGGGACCCCCAAAAAACCAGTGTAGGGCCTACACTGGTTTTTTGGGGGTCCCCTGAAAGGGACCCCCACATGATTTCAGGTTGCAAAAGACGTGCAGATCAGCTGTAGGTCCCTTGGCAGGGGACCCCCAAAAAACCAGTGTAGGCCCTACACTGGTTTTTTGGGGGTCCCTTGCAAGAGACCCTCGATTGTCCGAAAAAAATCAAAGGAGCCGCCAGGTGGCCGCGCCTGCGCTGTGGCTGTTTCTCTTTGCGCCGGTTGTTTCTGAGAACCAGAGGTGCGTTGCCAATCGCAACAAAACGGAGTGTGGCGCGAGCGTCTCGCATTTTCTGCTGCAACTCCGCGACTCAAGCCACGGGGAGCGAAGGCGCTACACGCCTCCGATGTGGCCGCACACCGGCGGACCAGGCAAAACTTTTCGTAATCGTGCAACACAGTTTGAATTGACTGGGGTTCACGCCCAAGCTGGTCTGCAACTGAATGTATCTCCAGCTGCGCTGCCCTTTGCCTCACTTGTGACACAAAATCCTACAAGCAAACAAACCACACTCGCTGCGCTTGTACGACGTTAAAGCAAGCAGAGGGACATGTCTGCAGAATGAGCCGGAAGCTCTAAAGCACTGACACTTGAGAAATGGCCTGCGCCGTTTCCGAAAACAACGAAGGAGAACCACAGGAAAACAGCGTCCAAACCACAACTTCCCTGAAAGCAAAGCGAGCTGCGTCGCAATTGCCACGGGACACCTACGGTCCCCCTATTCTGCCAGGTCCTGCTTGACATCACTTCACGGGAAACACTTGTTGCGAAGTGACATTTCGTTTGGCAAGGCTTCTTTCAGCTTGTTGGATGCTAAGGTGGAGGCAGGCGCCCGGCGCCCCAGGCGCCCGGCGCCCCGGGCACCCGGCGCCCCGGGCACCCGGCGCCCCAGGCGCCCGCCGCCCCGGGGCGCCCCCCGCCCATGGCGCCCGGCGCCCCAGAGCCGGCAGAACTCAAAAGATTTCTGCTCTGTTCAAATGGCTTTCAAACCCACGCTTGTGTTTGGGGCGCCAGGCAAAGGTCCACGTGAGTGCAAATGCAGGCACGACCCCCCGCTTTTGGGAGATTCTCGGGTGTCTCCAAGCGTAGTTCTGCATCTACGTGGAAGCCAAGACACAGCTTTGCGCTGTCAGCCAGAACAAGCCTCAACTCCCGCCGCCTCCTGACTTCGTCCTGGTGACAAACTCCAGAGCGACACAAACAACTCAATGTCTTTGCCTCTCGGCATTCCGGGACTGCCTCGTCGCACAAGCAGCAATTAATGCTGGCCCTTCCTGCAACTGATTGACGCTGAGCGGGTGGAGTTACTGACTTGTTTGAAGACGCAGGTGAGAGCAAATTCGTTTAAATCAGTGCAAGCAAGGCACGTCATGGAAATACGTTCTGCCAGATGAATCTGGGATGCGCGCGGCAAAAAAAAGGGATCTGGCCCGCCCTTGATGGTTGGCCTTGTTTAATGTCAAACCTTGTGACCCTGTATTCTAGTGGACACAAAATCGAAAATTGGAGTGAAGCAATCATGGCTTTTGTGCGCTATGGTGGCACCTAGCAAGGTTGTGTCCGGACAGTTGATGGCGGGCTGAGATTGTCCAACAAGAAAAGGGGTGCCAGGCCAACGAATCAAAGTCAAAGTGAAAGGTGCTCTGAATGTCTCTTGACGGGGCTGCAAGAAGTCCGCAGACCTCCACTGGTGCCTTCCTTGTTTTCGAGGGAGTGTCCCGTCGAAGACTGCTAAGAAAAAGGTGTGCCAGTTGTTCGCGTGAAGTTTTGCTGGAGTCCCTGGAGGTTCAGGTCATAGTTCAGTTTTGAGAATCCCACCAAACCGCAAGTCGATCACACTTGGGAAGTTCAATACATGATGTTTTACCCCCCTGCAACTCAGCCTGGAACCCCGAAGATAGTCCCCCAAAAGGAGATACTTCGAATAATCACATTTGTTGGGTTCCATGTGAATCAGGAGATATCAGGAGTGTAGTCCCCAAAAAAAAGATGGCCACCAGAGGTTGGGGGCCTGGGGGAGGGTTGGGCCAACCTCCAGTTTCAACAACCTTCTGCGGTTTTCTCATGAAAGGGGACCGAGGATTGGCTCTTTAGCCAAGTTTTGCAACCACCCCATGACCCGATGGCTTGGTTGCTAGGTGGCGGTGAGCTGCGGGCACCTGGAAGTCACTGAGCTGTTGCTCAGCCGCGGAGCAGCCGGGGAGCTCGGTTTTGTTTTTGGTTGGAGAACAAGCGAAGCGGCTGCAGGTTACGCAAGCCCTGAACCCCAAGCCCACAAAGGGAATCATGGGTGTTCAGGGTGTACTTGTGGGAACCCCGCGCGCGCAATGCGACTGCGCACGTCTCAGGACGTGCTTCAAAGGGCCAAGGAGCCGCCGGAGGATGCCGTGAGCCTGGCTGCACGGGGGCCCATGGATCATTCGCAGAACCTCGTCAGTCTCCCGAAGGCTGGTCTTTGGTGTGGCCGAATCACCCCTTAAACCTTTTGGTTTCGGGAAAGAAATGGTTTTCCATTAAACCTACAAGAGGTTATACCTCAGGGAACAGCATCCCATGCAGGGTTCAGGGGTGCGGTGATTCTTCTGAAAGCGTGGCTTGATGTTTAAAGGGGAACCCGGGGGGCCTTTTAGACCCCCTGTTGAAAGTTTCTTTGGACCTCCGTTTCAGGCGCAAACCCCCTCCAGTTCCAAATCGAATTAGTCGGTCGAGCGACAACCCTGATAGTTAGAAAGTGCAAATGCTTATTTGCATCCATTGACATATCTGAAGTGCAATCACCATTCTTTGCTGACATTTATACTCACGTCAACAATCGTACTAGGCGTTCGCACTTGCCACCGGCATCGTACTCAGCCACTGAATCGTGCTCGAAAATGGAAGCAGGCGAAGAACGAGTGAAGGTAAAGGTGCGCAGGTCTTCCCTGCACCTTTGAAGGGTCCGACCACATAAAACCACCTTGAATCTCAATCTTCATCCATTTTGTCATGAAATTGGGTTAGCTCCTGGGAATGTTCGTGCGACCAGTCGAGTATAAACATAATAAAGTATGCAAATCTATGAGTACCAGAAGCCACAAAAACCGATGAACATGTCATACCTTAAAAAAAACAAACAAAAACACGAGTTTTGTTTGGAAAACACGATGTTTTCGGACAACACAATGTTTTCGAGTTCAAGCATGTTCCCATGGATTCCTTCAACTCATAATCCGATCAAAAAGCATCGTCTCACCCTCAGAATCTCACATTGCCCTCTCACCTTTTGCGCTCACTGCGAAATCAGCTTCGCATTCACAGCACGTCATTTTCAATTCCAATTTGACGCCGGGACCTAAATAGTCAAAAGTGCCACCTTGATCCTTCCAAGAAGGCTGCCAAGCTTATGCCATTTGTCAAGCAGCAATGCCGGATGAGAGCATGCGGGCTTCGAACAGCGCAAGCCCAAGCCAAAGACCGATTTTTGCCCACGACTGCGTTGATGTCCATCCAAAATCTCGAATTAGCGCATCCGGGATTGACCCCAAAAAAGCATAGACTTTCCACGGTTTCCTACGGGTTACTACGGGTTTCCCACGGTTTAGCAACGAGTTAGAAAACACAATGTTTTCCAAAAACACAATGTTTTTGGTAGGGCTACGGGTTTTCTACGGGTTTTCTACGGGTTTCTACGGGTTTCTACGGGTTTCTACGGGTTAGCCGCCAAGATTCCACCACATTTCGCCCAAAACAAAACAACCGCACACATCCTAAAACAATCGTAAACAGTGTCACCCCGGCTTTTCTGCACCCAAAAGGAGGCTTCGGGATTCCAGCACCCCCTTCAAACCTGGCGTCAGTCTTCAGGCATCTTTAGGTGCCTGTTTTGCGGCGAAGGTAGTTACACACTGAAGCCAGCTGCGCACCCTGGCTGCCAGTCTCATCAATGTGGGCCTTACAAATCGAAGCATCGTCAGTACAGAGCCCTGCCCCGCATTTGAAAGCTTAATAGGTGATGCCTGTGTGAATTCCACTCTCGACACTTGCCTGTGCTCCGTTGCTCCAACTGAGTGTTTGGCCTCAGATGCCCATCTTCAAGGGTTCTATCAAAAGCACGATGTGTTTGTTCTTTTTCCTACACGATGTTTTCAGAGAATTCAGAAAAAAACGATGTTTTTGTCAGGGTACGACATTTTAACAGGTTCTTGAAGCCCTAGGTATTGATTAAACAAAACAGGTGTATCGGTTTGGCCCGAGCGAGCTCATGGATAAGGCTTCGAGAATCCAAGGACCCAAATTCCGAGAAACCCGCAGGCTCCCTTGGACTAGATCCCAGAGTATCAAGGAGGCGGCTGCATGCAAAATCATCCCCCTCTCTTGAGGGATCCCCCAAACACTGCCTCGGAAAGTACAAGGAGGTGTTCTGTTGGAGGAGCAGCATTTATGATTCGATCCTGCCTATCCATGGGTCTCGGCTTACTACAGTCTAGCATGGTTGATCCTTTGCCCACCCATTTCGGAAGGTATCGGAATACAAAGGGAGCTTCCAATATAGGACTTTACACTTTTAGCGGTCCTGTTTTTCCTTAGAGGAGGGTCAACGCAACACCAGAGGTGCATTGAAAGCTTCTGTTTGTGCGGGTTACTCAGCATAGGCATGGGACCACAAACCTCCGTTGGCTTGCCAAGGCTTGGGCGGGCCAAAGCCATTTGCACGGCATCCTGCGGGAAGCCGCACGTGATCAGGCGTGGGGGCAAACAATCGGGGCGTGGAGTTGGCGAAATGGCATACCTTTTCGAATGAGGCAAGGAGGGTGGACCTGCTTCAACAAATTTAAGCAGCGCACCGCGTTTGCAGTTTATTGAATATTGGGCTCCTGCCTCTCCAGCAACATGTTTGTCAACATTGCGCACACGGGGTTCGCGCGGCTCCGACCATGAGTGTTGGCTCTGTTTCAGTTAGATGTGCCACTTGCAGGTTGGCTTGGATGAATGGCAAGATATCAGGGCCAGCTGGATGACCGGCGGTTGACAAGATCAAGCATCACCGGGTGATGGGGGTATTTCGAACATCAAGAATACTGGTTCAGTGCCATGCGTCGATGTGATACTGCTCAAGATATGTTCCGTCCTTGGATCTTCGCCGGCACTGAACTCACCCCTTTAGCGGGCTCACTGAAGGTTCCGGTCCATTTGCCGAACTGGGCATGGTTGCCCAGACCTCGAGCGGAGTGCGTCCTTGTTTCATATTGGGCGGGGGGGACCCTTTTTCCGCTTGAACATCTACTGGAGAACTGGGTTATTTTTCGGTTCTACCTGGTTTGCGTGTGTATGTTGTTTGTCGCAAGCCCCTGATAAGTTAGCTCTCGATCACTGGCATGTACACTTCGGGTTGCTGTGGTGCAAACTGGATCAACAGTTAGTTGCTGGATAAAAGTTAGAACGATCTATGATGAAGGTCCCTTGCTTGGGAGTTTCGTATTTCTGTTTTGTGAATTATAGTATTTGCCCGCATCTTGCATTTGTCCTTATCCTCAAATGATACTGGCAGAAAGTATTTGAGGGTAGAAGCTGGTTGCAAAGCGAAAACGGAAAGGAAGCATGCCACATATCAAGCCTTGTGGCTTGGTCGACGCTCAGAAGATCGAAGCAAGGGAAACGACTGCCGAAAAACAGAACATGCAGCCGGGTTGGTGAGTTGGTGTGTTCTATATAAGTTGATATGAAGCAGGGTAGTCCGTTTGCCATGATTTTGGGAAAAGACTCCCAATTGAGCAGCGCTTGGTTCACCCCTTGACTCCAGTCCCGGGCTGCGCTATAAACCAGATGAAACCCGGAGGGTCTTTGGAGCACCTGTGGGAGAAATGGCCTATTGCGGACTTTTTGTATATCCATAGCCGATGTTTCTTTTTATAAAGATATGTTTATATATAGACGTGTCTCCCAGGTTGCCCAAACAATTGTTCAACATCCACCAACCACAAGGGGCCCAAGTGCGAGGCTTGGAAGCTCGCGGCCGGTGCAGGTTCCTGCGTGGGGCTCATGTGGTCTATGGGTCTGGGCATGTCAGGCAAGGAAACCAAAGGGCACGCGTAGTTGTTTTGTTTTTTCCCCTATTCAACAACCAGAATGGAACCAGAATGGACCAAAGTTTCGTCTGATTCTATGGATTGATGCCGTTTCCGGTGCTTTCACGGGGACTGGTGAGAAGGCCATTGGAATGGGAGGGTGTGGCAAGGAGACTTCGGGATGGCTCACCAGCCAGAACAGGAATCTGCCCGCATCCTTGCTTCTTTGTTAGTCCCACATGTGGGTGTGGGGGGGTGTCCTCAAATTCCAAAGTTTGATGTTTCAGCCATTGTTCGCTTGAGAAGCAGCCGACATTGTTCTTTGTGGCAATGTTCTCAACACGCCGAACGTAGAAAGAACAGTGGAGGTAAAACATGACAAATTTGAATTGGGTACCTCCAGACTGCAGTGGGTATTTTTCCGGCTTGATCTTACCCGCCATCCAAAATGGGTGTCCGCTACTGGGAACACAGGATTAATCAACCCAGTTGCAGTAATAGGGGGGGAGTCCAAAATTGTTTGGAAAGCCTGACTCTATCCACTACTCTGGAGTCACAATGTTTTCGGACACACTCAGAAGAAAACACAGAAGCGAAGCTGGTCCTGATAAAGCTGCTCCGGTTGGCCGATTATAGTCTGCCCGAATGCGTTGTCGTTGGACACCAAAAGGGTTGGCAGGTGTCAGGAACTCAACATGGAACTTTGTTGGTCGCAATGCCAGATTGCTCTCTCGGATCAAGATGCGGACCTAAAAGTAGCTCGGTTCCTTTCGGGGCTTGTTGGAGCCATCACCCTGAATGTCTAAGAAACCAGGCACGGGAAATCTTTGGAAGTTGGCCAAGACCCGGGTTGTGGCGGGTACTTGACAAACTGCCTGTAGAGTATCCTGTAAGTTTCTTTACCTAAATGTTTTTGAGGTCCCTCTGAATATTCAGGTTGACACAACCCGAGTGCTGGGCTTTTTCTAGTCCTGCAACCTTAAAAGCCTCCAAGCATTTGTTCAACCCCGCTCCAGCAGAGGGTCTTTATATGCTTCTCTGGGGGCAGATTGAAGCATCACCATTTTGGTCACAAAAAAGGATGATGTTGAAAGGAGACATATTAAGGGCCTGTCACGTCCTCTAGAACCCTTTAAAACCCAGTTTCCAATCATCCGGCCACGTCTCCGTAGCACCGGCATGGTATGGAATGAAATATGTTCTTCAAACCCTCTGCTACCTCCAATCCCCATAAAGCCTCCAGAACTCAGTCATTAAATTGCTCGTTGAGGTGCAGCGCGGCCGGAATCCTTTTGTCTTGAAGGACAGGGCGCCTCAACTTTGGCATGGCCCTGATTTGGAAACGAGCTTGAGGCCCATAAAGAGTCCCGCGTGAAGCAGTACTTAAAAACCATTGTTTTCTGGTAGGTCAGTAGCGTGTTCCTTTCACCTCGGTTTTACCTCCTGTGTTTTTCCTCAGAATGGGATCATTTGCTGGAGGCTGCAAGTACGGCGGTATCAAGACCATGGGCACAATTTCAATAGGGAACCACCTCCCTAGTGCCCCCAAATTGCAAACTTATAGCAGAGGCATATTCTGACGTAGGGGCCTTCTAGTTACTTAGCTGTCTGACTGGGCGCCTAGTCAAGCATCATCTTTTTCAATCAAAGTATGCACTATCCCCCAACCGAAGCAATGCGGTATGTAGACATAAGCATGTATGTGTGCATAGACATGTTGTTAAAAAGTATTGTGCGCGTCATTATATGGGTGTGGCTCAAAATTCAAGGGCTAGGGTTACGCAGGTGTTGGTCTTTGGTTCCATTTACTAAGGTGCCATTTTGGTACATGTTTTTGAGCCACAGTTGTATGCATATAAATTATTGTAATACATGTGTTCACTCACACACACACATACGTAAATGTTGTTTTGAATTGTTCCTAGAGAAGGTGGCTGCCGCAACATCGACCCGGGGTCCATCACGCCTTGTTTGCTGTAAACCAGCATTCATCATGCTGCAACACCCGATTGTGATCTTAGGGCTCCCCTGCCCCCTAGACTTGTTTTAACAGCCCTTCAACCAGAACCCCTTCGATCAAGTTCCTGAGAGACGTTTGTCGCTGCATTTGGCCCTTGGTATGCCGCCAGCAGCAAAGGGGGAGGGCTTACGCCCGCGTGGTAGAGTGAGCGGCTGGAGCCTTGTTTTATGTTTTATGTTCTTGTTGTTCTTCTCAAGTTGTTTGTATTTGAAGCACTGTTCTCCAAATGTCCTGAGAGCCTGGCGAGGATCCGAGCGCTTGATGCAGAACCCGAGGCCATGGTTCGCGTGGAGCGCAGGACAGAGGACGGTTGGATATGGTTGGTCTCTAAATCGGAGAACTGGAACCCCAAAACGGGCACCCAAAAAGAGGGGTGGTAGCTCAACCTGGGTAGCAGTGGGTAAACATGTTTGTCAGTATCTTGCGTGACACTATCCCCAGAAAGGGTACCAAGCCTCACAACCAATGCTTAATCGACGGGATTGCAGCTTTCGTCTTCCAGTTTCGGTATATTTGGGTCCTTGAAAGCAGTTGCATCTTGAGGGTGCTTAAAAACACTTTGCCGTCTGGCTGCTATTTCAACTACAACTTAAAGGATAAGTTTGAGGGTATCACTTTACCGGATCCAGGCACCAGCCAAGCGTGCAAGAAAGCTGGGGTTCGACAACATTGTCGACAGGCTCGACAAGGATGCTAGGTTTGCCCTTTGCATGGTGGAGCAGGGCCACAACAGGGACTCCTCATCAAATATTCTTGTTTCGCTCCTCCCGGAGTTCTCCCGCAAGCGTGATCAAAGCCTCCTTGGCGTTGGCCCAAGCTACAGCATGGGGAACAGAGGGCACAAATATGTGAGGACAGTTTTCGTGAATTACCAGAATTCAACTGACCTCAACTCGGCCTCACCCCACCCCCCAAAGACCCCGCCAAATCACCAAGAACTCAATTTGTGACTCTTTTCATGCCTATGCCCTGGACAAGTCTTTTGACGGCGTGGTTGGCAGGGTCTCTGGCTTAGTCAGGGTTCCAAAACCCTCACCTTGTATGCTCAGCTCCTTTGGGCAGGTGTGATCGTGGATGATGGTAAATTGCAGGAATCTAAGATGCTTTCAAGCCACTAGCAGGACCCAAGGGTATTTGCCCCATAGTTTCGAGGGGGTAGTGGTTTGGACAGCCATTCCGTTTTACTGATAGAACTATTTCTATTGTTGGTTTGGGGCCTCCATGAGGGGGACATGAGGGGGGCACCCGAATTTCGCATGAGAATCGGGGGGGGAGGGGTACCGCTGCCAATTTCACATGTTACGAGCTGGGCGCTGTATTGCCCAAATGAGTCAACTGCACTTGCTCTTTCTGGGTTACTATTTGCAGGTCTGGCCTTCACCCCTAGCCATGAGGGGGGGCCTTTGCAAAATGGTCCAGGTATTGTTGGGAGCAGCCAGGTTTCCAGACAACTTGTTGCAAGCCAGCTTTAAAGGGCAGCGTAGTTTGTAGGTCAGCAACCATGGCTTTTACCCCCTCACGGTGGATTGCCCCTGCCATATTGCAATTTAACCAACCACACTCAGCCACGAAGCCATGGCAAATTACAATTCGGGGTCCTTACTGTCCACTGAGTCCGGTTGCTGGTCGCCAAAGTGGATTGTTACTAGGGTTCACTAACGACCTACTGTTAACCCGAGCGCTTGGAGTACCCCAACTTAGGTGGTCCAGGAGTTTGCCAGGTGGTGAGTAGCCTCCAGTAAATTCCCAACTATCTCCTCTGCAATCCTTGGAAACTGAGTTTAGTAGGCTTTAGTCAACTCCCTGAACATCTATATAATTGAGTGGGGCGCAATAGCCTGTCTGGCTTGATGCAATGGGTAGCTTGGCCACAACAGGGTGAAAGTCGATGCCAAGAGTCACGCAGATTTGGGGATGTACAGGATGACTAGCTCCAAAGGGAATTGTGCCATCTACTTTCACCCTGCGTGTATTCGGGGTTTGGATGGTGACCTGGGTTTCTCGGACTCTGCTCCCTTGAGCTTTGCGAGATGCGGCGTCCAAAGCGCATACTTGAGTACGAAGGATGGAGGGTTGACCATCGGACAGCTGGCACTGGCGAAAGCCACAGGTTTTAAGCAGCCTCACTGATGATGACAAGTTTCATACATGTTCATGACCCGCGGGTCCATTAAAGTGACTTTATCAAGATTAGTATTCCGAAATTATGGTTTCAAGATGTCCAGAGATCAATTTTGAGGCCCCCTCAAAAAATGAGACCCGCAAACGCCAGGCTGCTGGCCCTGCGCAACCGAATCCTCGCACGGCAGGAGTTGGGTTAGTCGGGTTGCACTGGGGACAAGGGGTGGGGCTGGTCGGCTCCGGTTCGCTCACTTGAGTTCCCGGACTTTGTTTTGTTGCGGCCACTGCAGAAGTGAGCGTTGGGGTGGCTTTGACCACAGTCACTGAAAGTACATCTTGAGGGGTTCCGAAAGTTCCTGCCTTGGTCGGTGAGGCAATGTTTGATGCGACTTTGATGGACTCAGCTCAGTAAACATCCATACATAATGCTCCGTAAACGTTCTTTTTTGGGATGCTTTTTTGACATCGCCTGGCCAAGTTTGAGCCAGGTTCCTTTTGGTTGTTGTTGTTTGTTCTTCAAAAACCCTCTTCTACAATGCCTGGGAACTTCCCATCAGATGAATAACTGGTCCCCAAATAAGTATTGGGTTTGTTTGCGGTTAAAGGGGTCCTTCACCTCGGCCGAGGACGTTGGGAAGTACTTTAAGCGGAACAGACTTGGAAAGGCATTCTTGCACTGGGACAGGGAAAGTTTGGACATCAATTGTTTCAACATGTTGGAAAACATATGCGTACGAAACGGTTCTCAAGCACACATCATACTTATATGTTCATTTGAACGAGGTGCCCATGGACTCTAGGTGGGCATGAAGCGCGCCGTAGGAGAAACGTGAAGAACGCAGCCCACGCCGAGAAGCTGCTTTGCCGGATCGGGCATAGAAGTGTCCGTTTCACCATGGCGCAGAAGATTCAGTTTCCGAATCCATTGCATTTACCTGTACTTAGCTTAGAGTCATTCGAGAAGCAGCTGTTTAAGAAAACGGGACAGTGGTTGGATAGCACTCAGGGGCCCACTCTGTAAAGACTACGGGGAACATGGCCGATTATCCTCAGGGGCAAATGGAATCCACTGGGTTTGTGTGTTGCTGTTTTTCCCAAACAAGGGCGGAGCTGGCCGAAACCAGCCTTGATTGTTTGGCACGGTGGTCACCTGTCAGCAAGCTGACCGGAAAGACGCCTGCCTGTCATGTTTTTTTTAGTTGACTGTTCGAGCAAAAAGGCTATATAGGTTTCAAATGTCAAAGTCTTTGGGCAGAGAGGTCATAACCATCATGCTTTGTTGTGTGAGTACTTGAAACACGCTGAAGTATGTGAGCTCGCCAAATGCCATGGTGCCAGGGGCCCCAAAAAGAGGCGACACTCCCAAAGATATATAAGTATTCCAAAGGAACCCTATTAGCCTGTGATAGGTTTTATATTTTATTAGTCACTTTGGAGCAATCTTCTGCGAGATGTGCACATGGAGTTCGCGCGGGAGGCGGACCGGGGTTGTGACCTGCCGCCTCTTGGGTGAGGTTAGGCAGGCTGAGGTTTGGGGCGCGCGGCCTTGCATTCTGTTTGGTCAACATATGAAGTTGTGTGAAAAGCTCACCCAAAATGGTCTTGTGGGTTCCCTATCGAGTAGTTTATGCTTCATGCAGGAGGAACGAGAAGCGGGGGGCTCACTTCATTTCTTACCAAAGCCAGGAGGCCGCCCTAGGTCCTGGGCGGCTCTCATTCTAAACGTGGCTCATGTCAAAATTGGTTTTCCAATCGTAATTTTTGCTATGATGCGAAACTAGTCAAAAGGGGTGAAAGCTTAGAGTTGTTGGGATTTTGAGGGATTCAATGAAACTTTCATGCATGGCCAATGAGAGTGTGTCAAACCAAGGGTTCAAGCTCGAGGTTTCTGCGACGGCACTTGGGATCCAATGGAACTTTGTCAAATGAACATTCGACCTTTTTTTGTTTGGTGTCACATGCTCTTCGAGACCGTGCCCCTAAACGCCCTAAACCCGGGCAATCAGGCGGGAGAAGCGACAGGGTTCACGCTTCCTTGCCCGGCCTAGCTCCGGAAAAGCACGCGAGATTGGCGGGTTGGTGTTTCCTTTTTGGGTTGGCAAAGTGCTTTCTTGTTCAAACCGATCATCAAGTGGGTCCACCTGTTTCGAGCAGGGCCCAAGAGTAATGGGGTTTCTCTAAAAGCGAGGCACGGAGCATGGGGATCATGAACTGAGTTGCCCAGAGCGAACCAGCTGTTGGGAAGGCCATTTTAGTGGTAATTAAACAAAAAGCTAGGACTTGACCCTTTGGTCTTGTGCTGAGACATTATGACATCCTCCCTCCCGAGGGGTTGGAAACCGTCAATATCCACAAGGTTAAAGGCTGGTTCGCTCACACCAAAGGGCCACCAAGAATGAAACCAAAACAGAAACACAATGCCCCCAACTCCGGCCATAGCTTCAGAACCATAGCCACGCCAAAGCTTAAACTACAACACTCCGTAGCCAAAACACGCCAAGCCTGCTCGTAGCCAACAATATGCTCCTAAGAAGCTGCTTTCAGAAGCCAGCTACATGGATTGACCCAAACCCTTGTCTTTGGCGTGCATATGTTCCTACATTCCGAAACAGATTCCTGTAGCTGGTTTTTACCATCATCGCTAGTGGTATCACCAAACCATGCCCAAAGACATGAGCGGCTGTTCCGTGATGGTTTAACAGCCCGAGCGGCATGCCCATAAAAAACAGCTGCTACAGCCAACTGAACCCTAAGAAAACGGAGGAGCTTCAGCCCCGACAAAAAGACACCATCCATAAAATCTTAAAGGGTATTGGGCCCTCTTCGAGACCTAGAACCAAAGACGATGGCCTTATGAGTGCTACGAGATTCCGAAGGAACCTTCATAGATATGTGTGAGTTTCTCAGAAAAGCAACCTTTGAACAGCAACCACTCCAAAAGGGGGTGTCCTCGAAAAAGGCTATACCCGTTTGGCAAAACAGGACTAGGATATGAAACTAAACATGTTGTTCTCGAATGTGCAACATGATTCTCAACGTTGGTTTATTGACCCACCCATAGGGAACCCTAAGAATGACCTTTGTTTGGACCGCAAATCCTTGTAAGGGTGCCCAGAATTGGTATTAGTTTATTGGTTGATTCATGAAGTTAATGGTTTATCGTGTTTTTTTCATTGGTTTATTGGTCGGGAGCGGGTTGTGGCGGCGTTAATCAATTTGCGACGGCGTTTTTGCGGTTGGTGGGCATTTTGCCTGACGTGGGCTGCTTTGCAAGATCTGCGCACCTCGGACCGCGACTATGCAACTTTGCAAGGTTTTGTGCCAGGTTTTGTGGGTTGGTGAAACTCGGTGCGACCTGTTGGAATACCCATTTGCTTTGCCACCACATGTGTTGACTTGCACCGGCAAGACCTACTTCCCGACGGCGGAAACGAGCGTGATTTTGGACGGGAACTTCTGCCGCCGCAACAAAAGAACGCCGTTGAATTCAAGAAACACCGGCAGTTTGCAAGAAACCCCGTTGGCCCCTGGCTGATCCACATCAGCTCAGGGCCTCGGCGCAAAGCAGCCTCAGAAGGTAGCAACATGAAGCGCTGAACACAACACAAAACTGACTTTCGCCCCCTTGCAAGGCGGCTTTGGTCGAGTTGTGACATCCGGATCACTCCTTAGCGAAGATTATTTGAAGAACCTCATCAAGAAAGCGTTTGCGATGCTTGGGCTCGAGTTCCGCCGTTGGGGCGCGCGTTTCCGCCGTTGGGGCGCGCGTTTCCGCCGTTGGGATGACGTTTATTTTAGCCCGATGGAGTTCTCAGGTATAGGTTTGTGAATTGGGGTTGGTTAGGGTGCTCTTGGAGAAAGATATATACACCATAACTCTCCATGACACCTTCAATTAGCGGAGTATTGTACCCATCCTTTGTAATGTAATGACTCCATGTTCAAAAGGTTCATGGAGCCTTCAGATACCCTTTTTGTTTCAGGTGCTACCACGTTTTTCGGATGTCCACATTGCCTGGGTGCCCCAATCTAGATACATCTGTCAGGTACCCTGGCCGCCCGGCGGCTTTGGCTCGCAGTTCGAACGAGAAAGCTCGGCTCGCAAGCGGCCGACAAAACCAACCGCAAAAATGGGTTCCTTTTCTTGAATTGCCTCAAAAAACAAACGGGTAACCTCTGAAAACACAAACACACACATGATATAGAATCAGAGACGTGCGCTGATCGCCAAAACCGACCGCATGTTATAGGTGCACATGATTTATATACATTGGGGGTTTACGTTTGACACCATGAATATTGATAGCCAACGAGTACCAGATAGTTCACTTGTTTTTCTTGCGTGCCAATATGAGGACCCACCTAAATCGAGGACGCCTCCTTTCACACAAAAACAAACACTAGGATTCAAGTTCCTTCCCTTAGAACAGTGTAGCTTATGTTGTCTTGTCCCACCTTGCTGTTGGCTTCAGAGGATTGCTTCGAATCCAAGGGATGCGTATCCAAGTTAACTCCCGAAAGAAAAGCGGACATCACCAGCCAAGGGGCTTCCTCGGGTTTCGGGTTGCCGCTCAATGACTTCCATTTGCTACGATGATGTGCGTAAATAACTCTGTTATGTGTTGATGAGTGTTTGTGTAACAAAATACGAGAACCTGTGGTTGTTGTGTTTTCACTCGGCTTTTCAGAGCCGACGCATCACCCAACAGCACCAGCGCAGCAGACACTTGGGAGCAACCTACTCTCCGCGTTCTTCCAAGGCTCGGTTCTGAGCAAATTGCGGCTGTTCCGCCATGGACGAACATGCGGCTGGAGACGAGGCGGTACTACAAGGGCCTAGAAAAATAGGAATGGGATTGCCAGGTACCCAGTGAGCGGCTTTTTTTCTCCGTGCAATATGCGGCTTGGTCAATGGCATACTGCAGACAATGGAGCAATGCGCTGGTCTATAAAAAATGCACGTGAGTTTATCTTCGCCAGTGGTGATGCATGGCATTGACAGCATATGGGTGTTTTCCAGAAATCGTCAGGTAGGGGCAACAAACAGCAAACTAGGTCAACACGAGCTTGGAATATGGCTTATCGAGGGATCGCTCAGGCCGTGCTTAATATAAGAGCTCCGTGTCAAGCCTTAAGGCAGACCAACTTGTGCTTAGCAGGACAATAGGGCTTCCGATGTGTGCTGAATAAGATTTTGCGATTCAGCCTTATCAAACCTATTTATGAGCTCCAAGGGCCTGACTGCAAAGTCACATGACATACATGATGGTTTGTGGATTCCCGCTAGCCTGCTGTCATAGAACTCCAAGTGGGGCTAGGGCGAGGGGTGGCTAACACCTATTAACTCCCTAATACGGCTCTATTCAGGTATCCCGCCGCCTGTACCCATCCTTGGAGTTCCATGTTTCAGGCGTGTACGCACTCCCTCAGCCCGCCTCCCCACATGAGGTTCGGTCATGCTTTGCAATCCATGGTCCATTTAGGGCGCCGAGGTACCATAGGAGAAATACGTGATTTCGACGGGGACTCTGATGTTGTGCCATCACCATGCCAAACTGCAGAAAACCGTGCGCGGGGACCCCTCGATACATTCACTCCGTGGTACCCGCTAAAGGAAAATCTGCCCCCGATTGGGGATAAGGCACCCCAACATGCCGCTTTCTTCACATGGATGTGCAGTTTATTTCCGTTCATATGGCTTGGGCAAGCAAAGGCCATACGGTCATGTGCGGCACATTGTCAGCATTTTGTTAAACAAGTACGGGTTGTATACGGCCAAATACGGCCGTGGGTGGGTAACGATCCAAATTCCCCCATTTTTATTTGCAGTTGAAGCTTTTACACTACCAAAACCTGAGATCAGGAATTCCCAAGTAGAGGACCTTTATCCGGTAAAGCGATCGTGTTACTCCCAGTTCGGGGAGCTTGTGAATTACTGCAATCTGCCGTGTCTTGCGGCGGGTCGCTGATTTCACACAAGTTCACGTGAGCCTTGGTTCTGAGAAGCAGGCTCCATGCAGATTTCCCGCACCTCATGCTCCTGGTGTGGAGTTCGGTGACCACCTCTCCACCCTCACGCGCAATGGCATTGACGCGACTTTGGCTGCCGCCAATATCCCGCCTGTCGTAAGAGGTAGCAGGCAGATTCGCAACACCACGTGCGACAGCACGAGCGTCGTTTGCCGAGGCGGTGACCATCGCTGGCCTGGAAATCTCCGCGCATCTTGCGGCCAGTAGGGTGCTGTCTTCATGCAAGAACGACGCGCATCGGGGCGAACTCTTCAAAGGAAGGGCTGAGGTTCGCTTTGCGCGCTGCGGTGTCCCATGCCAGGAAGCGCCACCGCCCCCACCTCCCAGCATGCCCAGCGCGGCACCCCAGTGAGCGATGGCCATGGATAGGGGGATTGTCCGTCCAAATGGGGTATGGAAATCATGGCTGTTTTGGTGGTGCGAACCCCAAAGGCCCCACAGGATTTCCATGAAAGCGACAAGAGGTGATTTAGGACTGATGGCTCAAGCCAACATGTTTTAGACGACCACCCCCCCCCCCGTTTTGCGCGGTGTTTTTCAGGAGTCCAAAGAACCAACCCTTCTGGAGACCAATCAAGGTAATCAAGTTCCTCCCCTTCCTCCGGCTTTACACATAGTAATCAAGCTCCTCCCCTCTCTTGTTTCGGCTGCCCTTTGCTTCAGCACTCTGAGTGCCAAATGAATGTAGTATCCCCCCGTCCCCCGGTCTTTAAAAAAGCAAACCATAGTAGTCAAACTGGTTGCCCCTTGTGTCAGCTCAAATGATAGTAATCAAGCTCCTCCCTTGAAACAAGGGCTTCGTGTGCGCCCTCCATTGAGAAACATGAATCTGTGCGGCTTAGAGCGACTTGTCCCGCGACGAAAGTTCTTTTCTATGTTAGCCTCTGAACTTGGCTTACCGACAGTGAGAGGCTTGCGGCGCCGGTCACCCATGTGATTTGTCGAGAGGCCAGGGACCAAAAGGCACCTCCGTTCAACTTGATTTCGTCAAGGGGTCAGATTGCAGAACCCTTGAACAAATACGACTCTGTGCGATGTCTTGCTTGTCGGGGATCATCGAAGAATCTGCAAATCCGAGGCGGCAGTTCTCACAGACCAGCGGAGTCTGAGGACGAGGCCGGAACAGCAGCGTACCTTAGCGACCATGTGTTGTGGTTGCCTCCAATGTTGCCAACATTATACATAAGCATGTGATATGTAAATACATACACATATTACACATATTGGGTTACATAGCCATCAGGGGTGAACCCACCGTGATTGATGTGGGCAGACAACATCGTGTCCTTGCCTACCGAGGTTTGGGCGACAACCGATTTCACAGTCGGTGAAGGTTTCGTGCTTGGTCTAGTTGGCCGTCTCCAATTAGTAGGGGACATCTCAAAATGGTTCGCTTCCTTCCTGGCTTCCCTTTAACACATGCACAAATGGGATTTTGTTTGTCCGCAGGCATTTGAGGCTAGCAACATGTTGGGTTTGTTGGGCTGATGTGTCAAGCGGAAATGTGGGGAACCCTGTTCCACGAAATCCTGTTCCACAAACCCTGTTCCATCAACCCTCTTCTTCTTCACCCTTTTGTAACATCCAGCACCATTCAAGTTAAGTCAAGGGCCAAGTCATATGGGCCAAAGGGCTTACCTAGCTTATGGTAGTCATGTCCTCAATTGCCCCTTAAGGCGGGCTCAATTTGATTTCCGGCAAAACACGACCCAGTTCATTTGAGGGTGTAAGAAGCGTCATTTGGTACCTTAGGCTCGAGGGGAAAATATAGTGACAGAAGCCCGGACCAAAACATAATAATACTGTAACAGACGAGTAAGTGCGTCACATACCCACTTGTATGTAGGGTAGATGTATGTATATGTTGTTTTCCACGGAACTTTTGTTGCAGTAGGGGGAAGCGAATGGCCCTGTCCCTCGTCTTTTCCACAGTTCCGTTGCAGGCTGCAGCCCACATGCGGAACCTGCTGCAATGGCTGCGAGATGAGGCGCTGGCACTGCAAGTCGGTTTTACCTGAGTTTCTTAGTGTAGCAAGGGGAGCCATGGGAGGGCCATGAACAGTTCAGTGAACAGTCCTTACTGGCCCCTAATAGTCACCAATTAATACTTACTATTAAGTTGCAATAGCTGCCCTTGCTATGGCTCTAATTCAGTATATGATTCGCTGCAGTTCCATGGCCAACCCCAGTTAGGTAACCTTCATACCCACATACACAAACATGGATTCCAGCAGAAGATTCTTGAAAGAGGCACAACAGTTCTCCGAGGCCTCCCTTGGTCAGATTTCATGTTAGTTGGTTCGTGAGAATCCGGTTGGCCCTTTCTAGTGCGAGCACCTTCCTTGCTCAAAGCGACTATACCACAATCACGGATCTGTGTTTTTGTTTTTTCTCATATTGGCAACCATGCTTAGTCAAGGTCGGTCGTGGCAAGCAAGTGAGGGGAATGGTGTTGCTTTGTTTGGTTGTACTCAAAACAGGTGCCTGCTTACGATTTATGATTGATGAAGGGATGGTATCTTTTTGAGAACAGCTGGGAGACATCAGCTCTGCGGCAGGCCTTTGTCGCTGTGGTGGCCGAATGGTCCTGGGACGTTTGCATGGAGCCCTTTGGGCTGCACACGTTCTAGGTTCGTCCAATGGCGGTTTTTGTTTGGTTCCCCACTAAAGCAACCGTAAAAGGGGCACCTAGAAAAGGCACACCCAAACAGGTTGGCACCCCAACAGCTGAAAGTGTTGCAGTCTTTGCCAAGAAATGCTCCAGAGTGGTTTGGAGCGGCTCTGGGCTAGGGTTCTAGGGGTTCCGGGGTTGCTGTGAGGGATGCCATCTGAACTTATGTTTTCTTGGAGTTGGTATCAACAACTCAAGCCAAAAGTACAAGGAGCACCATCGCCTCTTTTTTTGGGGGCGGCCCTCTTTTGACGCATATCCAGCTGCTTCCAGGGACCGTCAAATTTGGTGACCACCGAAAACCGCAAAGTTTGACAGGAGGTTCATGTTGAAATTTTCCTGTCTATGGTCCATGTGGGAGAACTTAGCGGACTCACAGCAAGTCGCACATAAAGTAATAAAGTAGGGGAGTATTTTTCCGATGTCCTTTGTAGCCGCATCTTTGGTCAATGGTTCATATGCGTCTCTCAAAATGGTTGGACCCTGAGAAGCGTGGTTTTCTTTTGGTTTTCCGGCAATGAAGGAATTCCCAAGAAAGGGTCCCAAGCAAACACGAAGAAACACACCCACCTCCCCATTTTGGTTTGGGCGGTTCAAAGGTAATGCCAACCCTTGGGATGCCAACGGGTTTGGCACCCTTGGGACTTGGCAAAGTGTTAATTTTGCACAGTCCAGCATGTGCCATGGTCCGTACACCCCTTTTAGTTGGGCTTGGTAAGTTGGTGGTATGTTGTTTAACAACCTTTTCCTGCCTTGGGGAGGTCCTGATAAGCATCGTTTGGGTATTTGTCCAGTGATTGTCAACATCACCCTTTGTTGCCAACTTCTGATTCACCGCTAAGCTTTGCCGAAACCAAGGTGTGTCCCGCCCAAGTTCCGACTGTGTGTGAATATTGCTGGGTAGTTGTGATTGAAGCCCTACGTACGGGTTTCTTCAATTAAAAGGCAATCCGTAAGCCTGCTAAGGGGTGAGGATCGCAGGAAGTTGACCGGAAATCCCGACACGAATGAAATTTATCCTCAGCGTCTCGGCTTTTTGTTAGTGAAGATCGTTCTACGGACCCGCTGGTTGGTTTTAAAAGGCAAGCTTACAGGATGCAACCCATCATTGTCGGTTGGTCGCAAGAGTGCCCTTTAGAATTCCACATGCCCTTTGCTACAGGGTAAACCATGGTTTGAACGTGACCGTCTAAACCGGGGAAATGGCATTTGCTGCAAGGGCACCCTTGACACTTGCTGACGTTTTGGGGGCTTTTTGGGAAGTGTTTAGTAATAACGAATTTGTTGGACCAATCCACGCAGGAGGTGATGCCCTCTCCCCCTTGTGTGGCAGTAAATGAAAGAAAATGGGTCAAAAGTAGCCTGTTTGTTTGTTTGTTTGTTTGTTTGTTTGTTTGTTTGTTTGTTTGTTTGTTTGTTTGTTTGTTCAAGGGGCTTGATCACAGAGCGTTCTTGAGTTCATAGAGACGTCGTTCGGGGTTTGGCTATTTCAAAGAGCCGCCAAAGGCAATCGAGGCTGGCATCCCGGATGTCTTTTTGGCGGCTGTCAAACGTAGAGGACTTTCAAGATCTTGACGGGGGGTCGCACGAGTAAACACCGTATGTTTCTAATGTTCCTACCCCAACAGCTGAAAGCCTTGGGGCCTCTGCCCGGATGAGCCTCAGAAGTGATTCAGAGCCTCGGGGCTTCCAGGGTTCGAGCGGTTTTTGTTTGGGGATACGGCCCGCGCTTAGTTGGAAGAGGGTTTGGGGCGTAGCTTTCAGCACGCCAGCCCAGGTTTCCTCGTGATGGCAGCCTTCTCACGTCTATAGAGCATACTCTCAGATACACGGAGGCTGGACAGACTGCCACGTGATCCGGGGGTAAAGCGAGCTCACCATGATGTGGGTAACCTCATTTGTAAGCAGCAAAAGGCAGCCAAGCGCCCCCATACAGGGTCACAGGGTAGGAAAGGGTTGTGTACTGTCCGCTTCCTTGTGAGCTCGATTGCCCCTCGCAGAATCTGGTCCATATCGTATTGTGGACCCACCCAAAATGTGCCACAGGCAATATTACGGGTCTATATATATATATATATCGGTTTCCGCTAGGCCACTATCGAATTTGCGGGTGAGGGGGTATCGGGTTTGGGAATGCCTCTATGGGGTTCTGGTTATATCGTCGGATATTCAAATAAGCAGCAACTCCCCTTTGGTCAGGGCTGTACACAATTATATCCATTTGGAAGACTAAGTGGAACCAAAAGTCAATAGGAGAAACGGGCACTCAAACTCCAAGCAACGTCCGTTCGCGCGAGGCTCATCAAGAATATCGTCAGCTCTTCGAAGCCCGCGCAGAGCAGCGCCCTCTTCTGGAGTCGCAGCCGAGCCGATAGTTAAACTCAATTTCAGCCCGTTCCAACCCACCTGTTCTTGTTTCTTTTTTTTTGGGGGGGGCCATAAACCGAAAGATCACATGGTTGTCAAGAACCAGGTTTAGGGTTTGCCAAAATGATGCCCTGCATTGGTCCAGGGCACCCTGACATGAACCACAATCAGTTCCTGAGTTCCTTTTCCAAGGACTGTCGAATTGCCTCAAACATATTCCCAAATAGGCACTCAGGGTACCATTCGATAGCCCTTGGAAAGTGCTGGATTCTGCATTTGATTTCTGTTTGAAGCTGTTCGACATGTAAAGGTGAATGGACACGAGCTGGGTTATATGTTTCAAAACTCAGAGCTTGATTTGTCTGCTGTTTGTGTTGCAAAGTTGCCACCCTTGCCAATTGCATAAAGGCTTTGCCTTGGTATCCGCTTGCATCCCTGCCTGTGGCAGGTACCTGCAGCATTTTGGCTTGAACATGGAGTCTCGGCATAATTAATCACTTACCTGCAAATAGGGCAGCATCAAGTGAGTATTCAGGTAGGAAGGCACAGAAGGGGTGCCTACTTGGGAGAATGTGCCAAGTACACTTCCAGACAATTTTGACAACAATTGATTGAGAATTCATATGTGATGTGCGCAAGGTGGTATGTTGTGTTTTCAGTTTGATTCAAAGGAGAAGCGTCATGACTAGTAATGTTGACCTACGATAAATAAGTGTACCATAAATAATGCTAACTGACTGCCCGAATGAAATAAAAAATATACCAAAATAATGCTAGCCGTTTTTCCCAAGTGAAAACATATGAACAGATGACAGAATAATATAAACTAATTCAAAAAAATAACCTTTCCCCCACCTAAATGAATGAATCCTCAGTTGCCCAACTCAGAAAATAACTCTAGAATTCCCATTGGGATCCATGCAAAATGCAGAGTTTTATTCAGGGTCAGTGCTCCCAACCCTCATCCCCCACGAGATTTGCATTATCTTTATTCATGGCCAAGCTTGGCTCATCCCACACTTGATTCTAGATTTTTCCCATTCCACAAATTTACGGGATCCCTTTCTTTTAAAATTCCTTTTAAAACACCATGAAAGTCAACACATTGACCCTGGCAGAAAGGGTGTCCCCCAAGAACCCTGATGCACGAAATAATCACCGGACCCTGAATAATGCTAACCACATTCCCCCATCAAAAAAATATATTATCCCCTTATCTTTATTCATGGTCAAGCTTTCCATTCCACTTGGCTCATCCCACACTTGATTCTAGATTTATCCCAAATCCACAAATTTATGGGATCCCTTTCTTTTAAAATTCCTTCTAAAAAACCATCAAAATCAACACAATGACCCTGGCAGCAAGGGTACCCCCCCATGAACCCTGATGCACGAAATAATAACCAGACCCTGAATAATGCTAACCAGATTCCCCCATCAAAACATGCAAAAGTAGTTGGCCCAATACTACTTCAGAATTGACCCAAAACTAAGTTAGAATCCACCCCAAACAAAATAAGAAGAAAACTCATGCCCAATACTACTTTTGAATTGACCCAATTCAATTCTAGTATTCGAACACCAAAAAAATCAGAGCCCAATACTAAACTTCGTTAAACAAAGCCTGACCCTGAAAATTCTCCCCTAATCTTTATTTAGGGTCATTCAGGGGGGTGGCCATTTATTCATCATAGGTCAACATTACGTAGCGCAAATGCAAACAATGCATTGCTAGCACATATCCAGGTGATATTCTGGCAAACTACCCTTCTGTTTACCACATGAAACCATGGTATGTTGTTCCAATTGGTTGGTAAGAGATTGAACAAGGTCACTTCTTGCGAGGTTTCCCCGTGGCGGTTGTTCATGGCCACCTAGGAAGGCTTCCTTGTTTGTTCTTTCTTTCTCGCTCTGAGATGTTGCAATGCTTGGGGGGAATAACGTGAGCCTCGGCTGTTCAACAACAGAGGCATCACTAAAAGGAAGGAGCAAACAAACAGGAAAACAACAGGCCGCCATACTTGCTTGTCTCATTTTGCCGAAGCCGCCCTGCCAAATGAACCCTGAAATAGGGTGGTTCCGAAATCCCGTTTCAATCTGGCCAAAGGGCACCTTGGACACAACACACACCGAGAACACCGGACAGCTTGCAGCATAATTTTCGTCGCACGGGCGGGCCCGCGGCTCAGAGACGGTATCTAAGGAATACTTCCTAGAGATGGCCGTGCAGTACGTGGCGCAACTGGCGAATTAGCCTGGAGAAATGATACGCGAGCCGCATACACTATTGGGTTGGATTTTTAACCTGGAACTTTTTGGGAAACGTGACGATTGCGGGGTCATGTGGGTGATGGTGGTGATTCATTTGCACCAACTTACTGGCTTGTAGTTTTACAGGCAAGTAAAACGGAAGTCATGCATTTTTCAGGAGTTCCCAGAAGTTCATTGGCAGACCGAAGCCTTACCTTTTTAACATGGTGCTTTTTGTGGTTTCCTTTGTTTTGCTTTTCTTCCATGGAAGCGGTATTTGTCAGGGGTCGACATCATCTCCCTTGCCGAAGAATATTCAGGGAATGCTGGAGGGATCTAAGGGGTGTCCATAATCAGGTTTCAGGGCTTGGCCTTAGCAAGGCTTACTTGCCTGTTGAGTTGACAAACTTTAATTGTTGGCTAATGTCTACATCATGTCGGTAAGGGCTCAAGAACATTGTTTGTCCAGTCAACTCAGCCGGTCAGCTTAGAACCTGGCTTATTTCGAATGCTTGTACATTCGAAGGCACGCGGATCGATAGTTCCTTGTCGTGCCCGCTTTCGCTGCCCGGTTCGGCCAGTCTCTGGGCCACGATGATGATGTCTTTGAGGGGCTGGTGGCAAGTGAGAGCCTGCGACTCAGGGCTCAGCCAAAATACACCCGGGCCGCGGGGCGGAAATACAGCGATTTACCCCATGATGAAGGTTTTTTGCTGGTGGATTTGGGGATTCCCGATTTCAGATTGGTGGAAAGTTTTCCTACATAGTCCCTTAGAGTGCTGGAGGTTCTTGTTTCCAAGACCACCGATGAACAACAAAAATGTGCCATGGACACATAGAGAGATAAGGAAGAGATTGACCTCCGCAAATGATCAAACGAACCCACCTCAAACGGTCCTAGAAATCAAACAAAATCCACACAAAAAAGTGACAGGTGAGTCTGAAAGTTGGTTTTGCTTTCGGGCGCTGTCCCAGGACGCAGGAATCTTCCAGCATTACGTCAGCTTACTAGCCGGATGTCAGCTGAGGTTACTCCACGTTCTTTATCTACATGTGCCGCCGGCTCAGATCTGCAGTATCTACGCGGAATACATTGGGGTGCACACGAATTACCCCAAGGCTCAACCCTGATCAGGGTTGACTTTTTTACACTAACCAAGTTGGACTTCAACCCAGGGACCGTTGATTTCCTCAAAAGGGAACCCTTTGGGCTCAAGTCTACTGACCACTTTCGGCTTCTTCAAACGCACAGTTTTGGTAGATGAAGGATTGCAACGGCCACGAGGAGTAGTTTCCCCAGAATGTTGCTGTTTGTCGGGATACCGTGCTTCTGCGATGTCAAGAATAGGTTGACCAGATGCTTGATGTCACCAACATGTTTGAAGACCCAACATTTATTGGGTGACGCAAATGAGGCTGGGTAGTTGGAAGTCTGGCTTTCCAACATATACGCCCTTTAATCCTCACTTCCTGAGAGCCAATAAAGTCCAAACTGGTTTTTGCTCTTAAATTGGTCGTCCCAAAAAGTCTGGGATTTGAGATTCCCTTCAACACAAGCCAAATGATTTCTCAGGTGCCGTGCGCCGACGCCGGGAGTGGGCGGAGCGGACCATGTGTAGCGCCAGGGACGAGATCCACTGGCGGCCTGGCGAAAACAGCTGGACCGGAGGTTCTTTGGTTCAGTTGTGTAGCGAGCTCACCCGTAGGAAACGAGTTTTTGGGATGTTGTTCTGGTTTGTGTTTGATGTGTTATTGTTGTTTTTGTTGTTTTTTGTTTTGTGTGTGTGTGTGTTTTTATGCATCGTGTTTTGTTTGGTTTTTTGATCTTGAATGCGCCAGAATCAAACCTGGGCAAGTGAAGGTTCACAAGGGCATAGTCCCAGCCCGGTAGGTGCAGCTGCCCTCCAGATTCTTTCCATGCTTAGGGATGGTTGAGCTTCTGACTCCTGTGGTGTTGCGTGTGTTGCTGGTTGGTGCTGTTCACTGTTCCTGAGATTGCTTCTTTCAATATGCTTCGCTTTCTGGTTCTGTTCGTGTGTGTGTGTGGTGCTGTTTGTTTTGTAGTGCTGTCGTGGTTGTGTTTATGAAACATACATTAATACACATATATATATATATATATATGTGTGTGTGTTCCCGTCGCCCAGTCCCCCCCTCCCCCCCCCCCCCATGGTATGGGTCCGTCCAGGCCCCCCACCCATCGTACAGGGCGTGTACTGTCCCACTGTGCTAGCTTCCATATAGACCCCAACCCCCACTCTCACAGGGGGTGGGGGGAGTGGGGGGGAGGTGGGCACCATGAACCCCCCCACCCGTCCTACCGGGGGGCGGGGGGCTTGTACAGTCACTGTGCTACCTTCTGGACTGAGCATGACCATTGGGGGGTGAAGGGTTGGGGGCAGCCAAGGAAGACTGGATCATATATATATATATATATATACATATATATATATATATATACATATGCACACGGAATGCAACGAGCAAAGTGTGTTGCTGACATACCTGAAACACATGCTGGTCTTCTGGAGATAAATTCGAACTTAAGTGGATCCAGGCTATTTGTTGGTCGGGAACCCAATCCCATTCATGAAGCCCTTCCTTTGGCCTAACCTAATGCCCACCTTGGGGGAGTCTTTGATCATTGTTGGTGCCAAGTTGTGTTTTAGGGGCTGTGTTTGTTATATGCAGGACCCCCCTTCAAAGTCACAAAGTAGTCACGTGACTTCTGTTGGCATCACAGAAACAGAGGTTTTCCACAACCCCGTCTTGGGTGGTTGGCCCAGCGCTCTGATTGTTTTTTCAGGTCCGAGCTCATGCGGCAAGCAATACGGCGAGACTTGGGCGACGTGACCGCGCGGGGGCTCAATGATCGAGTGGACAGATGCGGTCAATGAGATCAGCTTAATCCAAACATACGGATTGAACACCTAAATAAACATGGAATGTGTGTGTGTGTAAGTTTCTTTGGGTATAGTGTATATAGAGAAATTGAGCGAGTATGAGCTTTTACAAGCATCAGGGGTAATTTGACAGTAATAAACATTCCTCTATCTTTAAGCACTGACCTTTTCAGGGTGTTGATCAGTACCGAGGAGTGTGTGGTTTTGGCTGCTTTTGCGTTGCGTCTCTTGTTTCAGGTTGGTGCGGTTGAAATTTATCCAGGTCAGTGTTTCCATGGCCTAGACAGAGGAGGGTTTGCGGTTCCCAATTGTTCGATGAAATCTTTATCTTGTCACATGCCTCAACGAAATAAAACCCCAAAGGGGGTGCAACCAGATGTTATGCGGCACCCTTCAAGCCCCTAGCCAAATGCCCTACCCTAAGTGCCCTTGCGGTTTTTTGGGAGATGCTGCAAGGAATGAGCAATTAGACTCGAAACCAACAAATCAAGAGTTTCGAAAGAAACAAGCAAACTGTCACAACTACTTCAGCGTTTGCCCGCCCAACCAAACAAGTATACATTTATTATTGCCCATATTTGGTGAACCCCAAGGTGTATATTGCATAATTTCAAGCACATATGCCAGAACAGGTCAAAGGTCGGCTTTGAACATGCAAGCGTGGCACAAGCCTCGCAAATGCAGGGGTGACCTGCAGAGCTTCGAGAATTGTAAGGCTCACAAATGGACGAACCTTCGAAGGGTGTGTATGGGAAAAACGAGGAGGACACCAAGCCCAAGAAGGACCCGCAAACTTTTGGCTTCCGTTTAGCCAAGCTGAAAAGGGATACCTTCAAAAAACGTGGGCTTGCGGGGAGCATGATGGCTAGTCGTTGGTTTGACCGCACTTCGAGGTCGGAGACGATTCGGACATCGAATGCCTGGAGTAGGCGACGAGTGTGGCTTGGGGCGACTCGGAAGGACAGGGTTTGAGGTGTATTTGGCCCGTATATGGGTATGTCTCCAAATAGGGATTCCCTCCAAATGCTTGTTTCCTTTCGGTTTTCCTGTACAAAGGGGTTCCCCCAAAAATGACACACCCAGGTTTTCTTTGGGTTCCAATGCCTGGTTTCTGTGGGGGTTACAGCGAGGCCTATGAAGGTATTAGGTAACCCGCAGCTGGTGGTCTGGATTGGTGGTTCAGGGGTGTGAACCTCTGGTTCCAGTAAAGGGCAAGTGGGAACCGCCTTGAACCTGCAAACCACCAATCCAAACCACCAACTAGAGGGAAGCAGGCAAAACTTCAGGACATACCCACGTCTTACGAGCCTCTGATCGCTTTCCCCTTTTGCGGTCACTCCGACAAGAGGGCTTCCCAAAGCTCTCAAGGCGCGACCGGAGCACTTCCTCTAAGAAAGCCTGTGTCAAAACTGGGAATCGACCGCCCATGCTGGCTGTGTCGTTATGGTTTCCCTGCAGAACCCACCCGAAGTGGTCCTCCCTCGCTGATAGGCTATGCCCCCATTGACGAAGGACCAAGGGCCCCAGAATGAATATGTTGGGTTAAGGAGGTCTGGCATAAAGGGACATGTCAATTTAAGTGTGGGGTAGGGAAATATCTTGTACGGATGCCACCTTCAATGCAAACTCGGCTTGAGTCTCATCCGATGGATTGCAATTGCGAGGCAACCAGAAACGACGGCGCCTACACACCCCGAGGGTCCTTCGGTGCCCTTCGAATCAATGGTTTCTTTTTGTGGGGGGTTCAAGTACCTCCCTGGGCACCTTGAGCGATACCTGGACAACACCTTAACCGATACCCTCCTGCAACCGACCTTTGTGCCAGGCTCTTTGGAGCAGTGAGAAACTACGGCGCCTACAAATCAGAGGGCCGGCCCGGAGTTAGAGTGTTTTTTGTTCTTACTCTGCAGCATTTGCGAGTGTTGTATAAGCAATCAATGTTGGTTGGGCCAGGCAGGTGGACAGAGGTATCACAAAACACCAGTTCACTCGTTCAATGTCTGTGCGTAAATTCATTTGTGGGCGCCAGAGGGAATGTTCAGGCACCCCCCGGTTAGGTACTCCCTTCGAGCCGTTTCTACGTTTTCGCTCAGTTTCCTGGGTGCCCTAGCAAAGAAAGAAGAATCTCAAGAGAGGGCGTACCTCCCGCAGGGGTACCTGAACATTCAATCTAGGTGATAATTCGGCCGGGCGCGGCCAGAATTCAGAAACAAAGAAGCAGAGACTGGGGAAGGCAGAGATGAATGAGTGCAGACTTGGATGCTTGTGGGTTGGATCTTCAACCATCTTCAACCTTTAGGTGATTGAACACTGACATGGGGTCGGTTGTGCTTTTTCAGGGTACCCCATTGGGATTGCCCCTGCCCCATTGGGATTGCTTTCAAGGGACACTGGTTATTGTTGGGGCTCCCTCAAAAAAAGACAAAGTCATGTATGTTTGTTCACAGATCAACCAAGGAGAACCTTCACGTCTTGCGCGGGGGGCAACAGGCAATGAGAAGAATCCGAATCCTCGCTGGCAAGTCCCGGCTTCTTTGTCTGCCCAAATGCACTTGAGCAGCGCCCAAATCCCAAGGGCTCTACCTGGTTTCTAAGGCCTAAACCAAAAACAATCGAAGTACAACCAACAGTGAATGGGTTTCGGGAGCTGCTCACTCGGCTCTCGCGCTGAATCTCCTCGCCGAATGGCGCAGCACACAGGCGCACGGGCGCAGCATCACGAGCAACTCCTCCATGCGAAGGATCGGATGAAGCACAGCATCCGAAGTGAAGATCTTGCCCACTACTAGACCTTGCCCGCTTTCAACGTTTGTTTCTTGTCCTTTTTAAGCAGTAGCTAAAAGTTTCAGCGTTCGAAACCCTTGGGTGCACGCTTTCCCAATTCACTTGCCGTTTCCCTTTCTCAAGCTGCCAAACGATTTCCTGCTGCTCATCTTTTGTCAAGTGGGCATCCAAAGTTTGGCACCCCTGCAGAGACGTGGGCTGTGCGGCAAGGCTCATGCAAATGACACAACTGACTTCTTACATGTTATCATATTCCTTTGGCCAAACCTCATCAGCAGGAGCTTACCACCTTACTTTATACGTGGGTTTATCTCTGTTTGGCTTTTGCGGCGGTTTATGCGTTTGCGGCTTTTGCGGCTTGGGCTTTTCGCATCATCTGCATGACCAGTTTCTCTCCGGCAGGTGGCTTTTTGGCTTTGTAGCTTATGGCGGCCTTCTGGCTTTGGCTTTTTGCATCCTCTGCTTTCCCAGTTGGTTTGTGGCTTCCTGCATCCTCAGCATCGCCAGTTCCTCTTGCCCCCCTTTCGATTAAATTGCACCCCGCATTGAATCAGAATAATAACTTTTTTTTATCATCATGAAGGGGGGCAACCCCCCACCACTTTGTAGACTTTTTGCTCCTAATTGAATCATCACTTTTTCGATCATCATGCGGCAGCCCCCCCCCAACCCCCCCGCTGCTTTTGGATTTTTTGGCCCTACTCGAATCATCACTTTCTGGATCATCATGAGGGGGCTGCCGCCTCCCCCCCAACCCCCCCGCTACTTTTTAGATTTCTGGCCATAATTTGAATCATCACTTGTTCGATCATCATTGGGGGGCTGCCGCCCCCCCCAACTACTTTGTAGTTTTTTTGCCTCTAATTGAATCATCACTTTTTCGATCATCATGCGGCAGCCCCCACCCACCCACCCCCCGCTACTTTTAGACTTTTTGCCCCTAATTGAATCATCACTTTCTGGATCATCATGGGGGGGCTGCCGCCCCCCCAACCCCCCCGCTACTTTTGCGATTTTGGCCCCCTCGCTGGTTCTTAGATTTCTTGACCGCTGCCGGCCCCCCCCTTCCAAACCCAAACCCTCGCTACGTGTTGGACTTTTGGCAGAAATTAAAATGCAGCCCTAATTGAATCACAACTTGTTCGAACATCATGGGGGGGCTGTTTTTACCATCATGAGAGGGACCCCCTCGCTGCTGTTTCACATACATGCACAAATACCTACCTACCTTGCCAGAGAGGAACTGATGATGCTGAGGATGTACGAATTTGATTTGCTGGTGATGCTGGGGATGTTGGCTGGACATGCGGGGGATGTTGAAAACATTGCTGATGATGTTGGCAGGCTAGTGACAAACACGTACATTTCGTGAGAAAATGCTGTAAAATACAGCATTTTGCCAGCCAGGACGGAAAACACAAAAAATCCAAAAATAAAGCAAAACAAAATCCCAAATTAAATATCGACCCTTTCTTCAATTGATGACGACTTGGCAACGTTCTAAGGTTGGCTCGGCAGCTTGAGGCATGTGATTGAGGTGCACCAGCGGCTGGGATATGCTTTCCAGTAGTCAATGGCCCGTTTAGACTCACTAGATTTCCCGACAATCCAGGGACTCACTAACTTTCCCATGTCCTCCAGGGGACACAACAGATTTGACCACGGCTTATATGGAGGTTTTGCTCACAGAAAAGCATCCGAGAGGCAAAAGGACTGCGGGAACCAGGGAGGGAGGTCGCAGGCAAGCATCATATCAAGTGGCGTTGAATGCAAGGGACGAGTGGTTGTCCAACACCAACACCTGTTCTTTTTCCGGACCACTGTTTGCGGCGCAAGATCCACTTGATCGCCCGACTTGCCGAGCATTTGCCCAACTCTGCTATTGTACTCTCTCGTACGTGCTATGAAAAAACACACCCCTGCTGAATTTGTGCTGCAAAAGCCAGAGTTGCTTTTGCCCACATACCAGGGCTTTGCATGGAAGTGCTGGAGTCTTTCGGCTGATACATTCGCCCTCACGTTCTTAGATTGTCAGTCTTCATGATCGGGCATGCTTACCCAAGAGCTAGCTTTCTTCCTCTGTGATTTAACCCTGATTAAGGTCCGCTTGTTCAGGGCTCCTTAAAAGATATATTTTGCCCATTTGAAACATGGCTTCTTCCACCCATATAAAGGGAAACCATCATTTACAAGGCAATGTTCAGGTGTATAATGTAAGGATCCCAGTTGTTGACTGCTCTATGGCAGGCTTTTCAGCGGCACCAGGTCAGCGTTTCCTTGTCATGTCCAGGTGTCCTTTGTCGTCATGGCAACTTCCCTATATGTCCTATATATGGCGTTAAACATCCAACATAGGGAACGCGCCGTAAAAATGCAACTCGATGAACGGCATCCTGGACTTTTCAGCGATTCAACATGCTGAAGAAGGTATCATGGTGTACGGCTCTAGGTGATGAAAGGGGGGTTTCTGTTTGGGTACTTCTAAAAAAACAGCCACAAATCATATGCAGGAATTCCTTGTTTTTGGTGGGTGTGCGGCCAAATTCCTGCAGAATTTCCTGACGAAGCACGTGCCAAGGTCAGGTGTTCGTGACAAAACACTGAACCAACCTCAGCAATTAGCCTGAGCTGATAGCGCCCCAGTCAGTGGCGTTCAAGGAAATGCGTCCTTCTCGCATCGCTCCAAGCCACTGGTTCAAGCTGATGGTGAGGCTGAAACGGGATGTGTTGTGTACACAGTCCGCATATTGATCATGAAGCATGACTCGGACATGCGCAGTGATGAATGCATCACATAAAGAGCATAGAGCATTGCAGAGCCCAATTGCAGTTGTCACCGTTCTGAACACGCATCAGCCTTGTACCCGCTTTCGAGGGAGATCTGGTGGCGGCCCGTGGAGTCATTGGTTTGTTCAAGGAACATATTGGTGAAGTGAGCAGTTGGGATTACCCAGTTGTTCAACATACCATCAGGGGCGATTGAAGTCATGTCCCACGACCTTTCACCGCCCAAACGCGCCATTTGCATCTGACCGGCCCCCGGGCGAGACTTTGAAACCATGCCGCGGGACCGGAGCACTTTCGGAGAGCACGTGCCTGGCATTGGCGTGGCCGGGTTCGATCCCACGGATTCATTCCGGGAGCGGTACATACCCCCTATCATTCCCTGTGAAGTGATTTTTCCCAGTGCAGGGGATTGAGAGGTTGAGAAGCGTACGAGGGTTTTGATGGTTTTCATGGCAAAAACTATGTTAACCTCCCACCAACACGTTCCTTCAGAAAATCGGCCATGGGTGTAGGAGATTAGTTGGTTGCCAGGGAATGTTAGGACTGAGAGCACAGTTCTTAGGAAGCCACGGCCATGACACACATAGTTTGGCCATGACGCATATGACTCGGCTAACGACTCAAGGGTTGGAACCTCACTTCTGAGTCCGTTCGATGGTTGTCAAAGGGGAACTCTCTGGCTACGTTTTAATGAATTATGATTTGTTATGGTCCGACTATGGCGAGTTCACCTGGCGATAAAACCCACCCTGTGAAGGAGGCCCTTCATTTGGGGATACCTTCATTGAGGTTGTTGATCCAGATACTAATTCCCAGAGATCTGGTCGATATTATGCTTCTTGTGTTGTGGTTTGCGTCTGTGAATCAGTCAGATGATGGAGCAACTTCCCAAAAAAAATTCCCCGGGACCGGGGAATGCCTTTGGGGAAGACTTGGGGATGGCAGCCAGAAGCGGAATCTCTTATTCCCCGCTCTTACCCAGCTTCTTTGCTTGCCCAACAGCAGATATCCTCACCCACTGACAGGAATCTGTGGGAATCGTTTGGTTAGACCAAGATTCTTTGGAGGGAGCTTTCTGGTTGGGAGGTGTGTAAAGGGGACCCCCAAGTGCCCCTATAGTTTTCTTTCGGGACTTTAACAGGAAAGCCAGAAGTTTGAGGGTCCAATCCCATATTTTGACACCTCCACTTAGCTGATTCTCCCTGTAGCGATGCTTGGTCAGGGGAAAGCACTGAATCGAAAGGACAAACCTGCAACAAACCTGCACACCATCTACAAGAAAATTTGCCAAGACAAAGATTGCTCAGTGGTTGGCGCTTCGTGCGCGAGCAGCGTGCTAGAGGGCCACACGACATTCTCAAGCGGCCCTCCCGTGGCCCCAGAGTAAGTCTCTATTTCCTGGGGGTTGTCCAGTGGAACCCGCTGGTTTCTCCCAGGAGCTACCGGACCTTCGGCGGATGTTCTCCTTGAAGGCGACGAATTCGTTCGATGCCCCTTTCAAGTCGTAAAGTAGTCTTGGGGACTGCCCGCTTTGAAAGGTTGAATTTTCACAATCATTGTGATTGAGGTGTGTGAACGATTTCTTTCGGTTTCCTTTTTCAAGATTGCCGTTTTTTCTACTCGGTCAGGTGCTGTTTAGAGACGAATATAGTGAGGGGACCGTGGGTACCATTGTCGTGGCGTTGGGTCGCCATGTTCTATGATATCCTTGTGGAATCCCCTTGAAGGTGTCAAAGAAGTCTTGGTCTGGGAATCCCACTTTGGTATCACAGAATCTGCGATGTTCCACAACCATGTCCAGAACCTGGATCCCAGTATTTCATCTTCCTATTTTACTTTGGGATCCAATTCTTATTGCTGGTTTGAATTATATGGTGTAATAGATGCAGCCTGCGTCTATATACATGTGTATATATATATATATCTATATTGACGGCTTCGGATTTGTGAACAGGAAGCCGGAAATATGAGGTATCGGTATGAGGCAAGAAGATGAGAACCGAGCATGGTTGCCCAAATTACTCGTGACCTGGTTAATGCTTCTACGGACCTCGAGAGGAGTAACCCGCTAGTTGCTCCCCTGCCTTAAATAAGCTCAGGTGGTATTCCCAACAATGCCATGCTCTTTTTAGTGCTCGCACCACCCCGCAGCCCTCGCAGAACCTTGTGGAAGCCCCGGACCACCCCGGAGCCTATCTGGGCTGAGACCCCAAAGCTTTCAGCTGTTGGGGACAAAGAGTCTGCTGCTGCGTATGTTCCGTTTGCTTTGAATGTGTTTGTTATGTTGTTTGTTTATTTGTTGGTTGGTTGGTTGGGTTGGGTTGGGTTGGGTTGGGTTGGGTTGGGTTGGGTTGGGTTGGGTTGGGTTGGGTTGGGTTGGTTTGGTTTGGTTTGGTTTGCGAGCGTGCTTGCTTGCTTGCTTGCTTGCTTGCTTGCTTGCTTGCTCGCTCGCTCGCTCGCTCGCTCGCTCGCTCGCTCGCTTGATTGCTTGTGTGTTTTGTGTGTGTGTGTGTGTGCTTTTGTTGCCTTTTTTGTATTTGATTGACGGTGCCCTTTTCGGGTCTGCCCCGGAGAAGCTAAGGGGACACAAGAAGTAAATGTTGCTTTTTCAATCAACCCCCAAAAGGGGTTGCTTCCTGTTTCGGCGGTTTCGAATCAAACCGAACGCACCTCTCCGGGGATGGAGGTGGACGTGAGCGGGAAGCCGCCGACCAAGTGGAACTCGGAGGACCTCAAGGAGGAGTTCAGCAAATTTGGGGAGGCGCAGGGGGGCTGGCTGTTTATGGGGAAATGTCATAGGACGCAACCCGCGGCCAGAACCTCCTACACCCCAAAAAAAAGAACTGGTTTCTCAATAGGGCCGTATAGAGGTCTCATGTCGGGGAAGCAGAAATGTTACACACCACTTGATGAGTCAGGGCGAGTTTAGCTTGGGAGTTGATGTAAACAACATTTTTAGGGCATGATGGGATATCACATCTCCAACCAACCAGGGATGAAAGAAGAGATGTAGTTTCCACCTGTCACCTTCCAACCCACAGATCCAGACCTTTGCGGAAAACTGCCCGAACTTCGCACAAAGTAGCTGGTTTTTGATAAGAAGGATGGTTAAAAAGAGAGGGTGGCGCTGGTGACGTGTACCTGTACCTGGGATGGGGGTCCTTTAGATTTCCTTTGACTGGCCATCTGAAAGGAGGCTTTGCGTTGCAGGGCAGACCCCATTTGGAATGTACTTGCATTTTGCTTTACATTTGAAGGTTTACTAAATATTAGTAAAACACAACTATGACTTGTAGTTGGCGGCAAACGCTGAGGTCGGTACTATTGCTGGTTACGCTCACGGTCCCAAGTTTCGGAAGTTAGATATGTCTTTGGAAAACCATTTCAGTGGAAAACATGTCTAAACCGGCTCACGTTTTTTAGGGGACAAACGCGCAAACGTGGGGATGGTGTTTTTTTTGGCATCACTCTTTTGAGCTTCCCTATGCTTTGTGGTTTTGGTTCGTGGTTTGGAAGTTAGGGGGTGGTCAAATCCCCAACCCACCAATCCAAACCACTAGTTATGAGTTGCCTGATTGTTCGGCCAACCTTCGCTCATTCGGCCTACAACTTAGGGGCCGGTCATCGGGCAGCCTTGCTTTCCCTGTTGTTTGCTAGTTCCTTCCACACGGAACAGGCAGTGGTATATCGTGCTGATTTCCTTCTGAGCTCAACGATTGGAATCCAGCTCAACATACGTGTATGTTGCAGCGCTTCAATTAGATGGCACCCCTCATCCCCCATACTTTCTTGCCTTCCCTTCGCGTACGGCATACAGGGACTCTCCATCTAGAGGAAAGTCATCCAACAGTGGCCCAAAGCTGATGTTTAAACGGGCTGAACCGGGCAACATAGGGACCTCTGCTCCTTCGGGGGATTCCGCATGAACTTCGCTCTTCGGTTGGCCGCTTGACGGATCCCTACGGCCCGAGAGGTGGGGGACGTCTTCATCCCCCGGAGCAAGGTCTCCGATCGGTGCGACGCCCAGGTAAGCCAGGGATCATGGATGGGTACCCTGAATCAAACAATCTTCGGTTTGGAGAAGTCTCTCGGGAACCACCTTTGGTGGTGAGTTTCCTTGGTTGGATTATTTGTTTTAAAGGTTGGGAATTTCACAAACCCTGGCTTGGCTTTAAAATCTATTAAGCCCAAGCCCGTGTTTTCCTCTGGGATTTGTGCCTAATTAGGATATTTATATTCTTGCCAACAAAACAACAGCACAGAGTCACACGCCTCATTTGGGGGACTTCTGCTATTTGGAGCCCTAAGAAAGGCTTGTGTGTGGTAACTTTAGTGGAGGGCAGGGTCTTGATTGAGTGGTTGGATTATTTGTTTTGTGAAGCGAAGCGCCAACATTGGAAAGTAGGTGTGTTCTTGGTTCCTCTTGGGCCCGTGCTTGAAGCTTCGAACTGCTTTGGAAACTCAAGTTTCCAACCGCTAGCTAGTATATAATCTGTAAGGGCACTTCCCGTTGTGCAAGTGATCACTGAGTGTGGGCCGGGCTTCTGTTGTCTGGAATGAAAAGCAAGCTAGAGTTGATCAAGTCATCCAGGGGTTCATGCATGCGACCAACCCTGAATTGAACGGATCATGACCATGGCGCACGACACAGGGGCCTGACTAAATGTCCCACATAAACCAAGGAGCTCACCAATGTTCCCATGCCCATTTGGGTGACCGTCGCTCACATGGTGCTTGCCTCTCCTTCCTCATTTGTCAGGCCTTGCGGCTACGCGTTCGTCCGATTCCTGGATGAGAGGGACGGGATGGAGGCCGGGTGCGGCTCTTTGCAACCCAAACCATTGAACCTCTGGGCAATTTTAGCTTTCATGGGAACCGAGGGGGCTATTGGATGGCACAATCCCCCAGGTTGTTTAGTTATTTTCTTCAAATACCGACAAGGGAGTTGTGTCATCTAAACACTTTCACGATGCAAGCAACCCTTGTTGATTGGTAGGGGTTGTCCCATGTTTTGCGGGAGTCCTTCGGAGCGAATGCTTCATGGGAGGCCTCCCTTATTCCTATACCACCCCCAAAATATAATTCTTCGTGGGCTGCAATCTGGAGGTAGTCTGTGCCCATGAAGAAATCTCAGGAAGTCAAGGATTATCCGACCTTGCCTCGAAATATTGAATATTCCATGACTGAGTTCTGTGGGTTCGTGTCCAAATTCGATTGCCCCAAGAGTGAGCTATCGATTTAGGACTAGCGACCCTGAACCCTTCGCTACACATTTGGAGTGTTCGTGACCACTTAAACAGGGGCTCATTACCCATGTCCAAGGTGTCACGGAGACTCTACATATCCTCTATGTACAGGAATTAGCATGTTCTGCTTGCCGGAGCAGCCACTAGCACCCCGGGAAAGTTGGTGTTCGTAACCGCTACATGACTGTTTTATACAGATTCTTCAGATTACACACCCCCCTAGTCCACTTGCAACCATGGTGACCACCAACTTACTAGGCTGAAAACATGTTTTTTGAAAACGGGTTGAATCGCCCAACTCTGCAGATACTCCCCTACAGATTAACACGGAACCCAGCAAAAGGTATTTCACAAAAATAAAATGTCTGAAAAGAAGGGTTTTGACGTCAATTTGCAGGAGGGTATTTTCTGCTTCCTGCACGTCAGGGTAGTAGAGTGCCGTTTGCCTTCTGCTTACAAAAGGAAGTGACTTAAACAGGCTAAGTCCTAGATTTAAACACGCCCCTCGACCAAATGCATTTTGTTGTGGGGAGGGGGGGGTAGATGGTGCCAAACCAGGTTCTATCTGGTTTTCTGACAATACCATTTTTGGGGTGGGTTTAAAGAGAAACCAAAAGGAACATCATGATTTGTTGGGTCCCATATTTGGCCGCATGCCCAAATACATCTTTGTTTAGTCTCAGCTTGACGTGGCGGCGTGGCATCGCCTGCCAGGCCGTGAAGAAGATGAACCGCGCCAAGTACGACGGCTGCATCATCTCTGTATCCAAGGCCCAGGTGGGTCCTGGCCTCAGGCAGTTTGGGCGGTTTGGGCGCGTGTGGTGGTTGTTTGAAACATCAGGCCTCGGCCTTTTAAAGCAAAAAACACCTGTGGTGGGGTGATGCTCGAAGCGGACATGTTGGACGAAACGCTGTATGAAGTATGTGTTTTGAGTGACAAAAATGGTCGCTTTCCCAATGCCAAGATGCTGCAAACCGCTGGTCACCAGGGACCTGCCTGGTTACCAGAGACTTGCCTAATTCTTGGGATAAAGCACTAGCAAAACAGCCAAGATGAATCCGCGTTTGGCGCTCAAACTCATATCTTCACCTTTGCTCAGAACAAAACCACTGGCATGCCCCAATTGAACTAGGGAGTGGCGAATCTCAATGTCTCACCCAAGAATGTAACATGATTTCTGGTTGGCGCCGCCAACCCCACGAAACTCGGGGACTCAGGTTTATTGTTTTGGGGTGGCAAAAGAATATTTTAGTCGAGGGGAGGCAACCCCTTTCGAAAGTCTTTATCCGAGCCAGGACATGGGGAAACGGAACCCATATTCTCAGTCCAAAGAACCAATGCCTTTTAACCTTTCGCATTGCAGTTTAGACCTTCTCCAAGTCCTTTGGGCAGAGAAAAGAGTTAGATTGGGCCAACTCTTCAGGCAAAAGGCGGCTTCTTTGACTGGTCGACCTGGTGGTATTGTTTGGTTCAGTCTCTGTTGACATGTGGCCCAGGCTATTGTTTGTGCGGTGGAACATGGAAAGCTTTTGGAGGTCCTCTGAAATAGCGGATGTGCAGTCCTGGTCAACCGAATTGCAAATACTTTTTGCAGCTTCCACGAGATGAGTGCATTCTAAATTTGATCCATGTACAGACATTTCCTTGCTTCTTTATCAACGGGTTTCAAATACACCAGTTCCGATCGCTTGCACCAAAGGACAATCATGTGTGTGTGTGTGTTTTCGCATCCGAAAGGAGCCCATTTCGTAGAAGCCTCTCAACAGGTCAGCCAACCGTTTGATCAATAGGTGTTGTCCCATTAGAGAGGGAATTGCTGGGATTTAGAGTCTTTATGGGAAGCCACCCATACTTCTGTACCACTCCCAAAATTTGGCCCCTTGAGGCAACAGTTCCTCTCGGCCCAAACGGCCTCCCGCCCTCGCCTGACGCCCACACCTCTCGGCCAGCTCGCGGTGAGCCGCCAGCCTCCGGAGCCAACAGGAGCGCCAGGTGATGTGGGTCTCCTTCAATTTGTGGTTAGTTCAACAGCTGAAAGCAGCTTTTAGGGAGGCTTTCGAAGGGTTCCGGGCGTTGCTGTTGGGGATATCACCTGGGCTTATATTTAAGAGTAGTCTCAAAAGGAAGCGGAATCAGAAAAGATGATTTGCTGTGTACCCCCAAATCCGTGGGCCAAGTTTAGGGTTTCGGCATCCGTGCGCTTCGCAGGAATCGTCCCCTCATTCAAGTGGTGTCACCAACTTGTCGATGGGATAAGGGGCCTTTAAGTGATAGAAGGGAGGCAGTTGCCCAGAAAGATCCCACGTTTCGGACGATTAAAGGGTTGTGCAAAATTTGCCTAAACATGACCAGGTCATGGCCGTGTTTAAAGGGGACTAACAGTTTAAGTCGAAAGTTTAAACACGCAAAGCCAAGCAGTTTGGCCAACCATGGGGGTAAGAGGGGAGGATGGGTCCTCACTTGGGGCTGTTTCGGTTGGGCCGGATTTCCAGGTTTCAAAACTTTAAATTCCCATCGCGGTGTCTTGGGGTTGGGCCAGACGTGTCAGGAGCCCGCGGCGACGCGAACGCAGCCGCTCCAGGGACCCGCAATGCTCGGGCGGGGGGGGAGAAAGGGCCCAGAAGGCCCAGTTGCCTTCCCAGACCCCCTTCAAATGCCTACTTTGTTTGGAGCATCATGCTAACCCTGGCTAAAATATCAGCAGGTACTTGTCATGGGAATCCAGGCTGTTCAACATATACCCTGGAATAAGTGGGTATTCGGAGTAGGGGCTACATTGCTTGGAAGTTTATTATTTGTTCTTCCTAGGCATGTTTCTCCCTTTCCTTGCATCTTCTTGTCTTTCGTTTCCCATAAGAGTACGTATATTGTACCAGGGATCGCCTCTGTCGGGTTTCGGGGTTTTGAAATTGAAACTCGAAAGGGGAGCAAGTCACAAGGGCGTTTTGTAGCAAATTCGCAAGATGGTCATTTCACCATCCTTAAGAGGCACCCTGTGCAGTGTTTATTTTTGTGCCGAGCGACAGCCAACAGAACTGGTTTGTGTTGGTGTTCGATGGTACCCGTATAGTTTTGCAAATTGGAGGTGGTTTTTAATGGGCGTGTCCATTTTCTTGTGGCAACATTGCTGGCTTGATTTTTCCCTTCAGGAAGGGCCCTTGTGTGTTCAAGTCAACCGGCTTGACTAGAAACAGGGTTTGCCCTTTACATGCTATTCTGTTGCAATTGTCTCATTCATCTCCCTTGTTGGTTTAAAAACTGACCAGTACGTGTTGTTTGTTTCTGAGTGGCTTTGCAACACGCCAGAGAAAGTGGGCGCTTTTCGCATACGGGCAGGTCCTTGGAAACAAGTTGTTGATCTCTTCCTCACTTACCAAAGCAAATTTCCGAATATGAATTTCGGGTCCAGATGACAATTCCCCCGTCTCATGAGCAAAATGCGGGAGGTGTTGTTGCAACAGCCAGAAAACTAGTAATGTGCCCACATGTTGGGATAATGAGCCAATGTTGAAGGGTCACGCGGACTCTTTATTGTTTGTTGCCCGTTTCAGCAAGTGAGAGCTTTCACAGGAGTGCATACCGAGCCCTTCCAGGCGAAAAAGGTGACTATTGGTGGCCAGTCAGTGGCTAGCAGAACACAGGGCCGTTCAGGGCCCTTCCAGGCGATGCTTTTCAGGCCTCTGCAGTTCGACTCCCCCAGGCGACCCAAATTATATCAGATGTCTGTGACCGTATTTCATACCAGCATCGCAGATTTCAGACCATTAATTGTGCCCACACAAGTAAATAAACTATGTGTGCTGGAGTTGCCAAGACCCTGTAGGCAATGGGGTCATCAGGGAACCCGTTCAACTGGTTCTAATAAAGGGTTCAGATCGCTTGCACCAAAGGACAATCATATGTTTTTGTTTCTTCCCGCATTTGAAAGGAACCCATGTGTTAGAACCTATTCAACGGGCCTCCCAACAAATGTTACGTGGGTACATCAACTGTAGCTCCGCCGGTGGCAAGTTCAGCCCTGAGAAGGCAGGTTGACGGGTATCGGTGTTGGGTAGTCCCTGATCGTTTTTGTTTGTGAACATTTTGTCGGACATTCATATCTGGAGCAATTAACTTTGTCCAGGCCCTTTAAACTATTGGATAAGTTCTAACAAATGAGTTCAATCCTTGCAGGACCGACGGAGAGGTCGAAGCGGGGGCCTGAACGGAGCCGGAGCCGTTTCAAAGCGACTTGCCGTTCTCACCATGCAGGAGAGAACCTCCTGTCGTAAGCCTCCAAGTTCCTTATATATCATGATATATGTTTATATTAGAAACCACTGATCAGGAGTGGTAGCATCTAACATATTTGCGTGACAGAACAAGGCATGTTTGAAGCCTGGTTTTGTTTTAATGGGTTTGGATTGCATGCGGTTAACTTTCTGTAGAAATCCCTGTATCTGGTTTTATATGAAACCGAGTTCTACATTCCTACAGATGTCCGTTTAAGGAGCTGATGTGATTTTTCTCAAGTTCGCCCTTGTTTGTGGCGTGCCGTGTTCGGTCAGGTTCCCGCCAACTCTTGGAAAGAGTCGCGTTTGCTTTGCTCTCATGACTGAACGCTGTGTTTTGTTGTGTTTTTGTTTCCCCCGAAATTACGTCCCTTTTGTGGTTGTGTTTTGTCAGAGGGAAACCTAAAGCAAAGCCAAATCCCGTTTGAGGGCTTTCTAACCCATTTAACGATGAACCCATGGGGTGTTGTTGACACGCAATAGATTCTGAACGGTGGCATCCGCCTAAGCGGCAAGGAACCGACCCTGCCCTCAGATTTCATTGGCCATTGGCGGGTTTCGGCCCCTTAGAGCTGGCAACTAGATGTATGTTTTGTTCGGGCATCAGGACCAAAGCTGGTAGTTTCAATTGCAGCTGGTTTCTTGGACGGTGGATTTGAAGGAAGGTCTGACAAAGCACATGTATTTATCAGAATAATGTTTGCAGAAGTGATGCAAAAAGTATACTATCAAGTCTTTGGTGTCCCAAAATGGGCAGACGCCGTTTTTCATGGGTGTTTCAAGGGAAGGCGAAAGCCTTTCAGGGGTGACTTATCTAGACCAAGTGAGCAAATCGATATTTTACAACATTTACCTCCCCCCGGACTCGCATGGAACTCACCAGCAGGCCACCTGAAGAGGAAGAGCACACCCAAGCATTTTTTCACCAAGGCGTTCCCCATCGGTTTGCATTGGGTCTGCGCCTTCATCCTTGTTTGAGGGGAGAGCAGGCATGAAGACTTGCTTAGGTAGCAGCGAGGCGCTCGGCTAGGCAGACTCAGCACGCCGCCACCCAGCCGTCAGATGTAAAAGCGCAGGTCGTGTTGTCAACTCTGTTGATCCTCAAGTCGGTCAGCAGCGGCACTCTTTGTCCATGAGCTGTTGATATCGGTCTAGCTCAAGGGCCCTGTCGAGCCCAGAAAGGCAATGGCGGTTGCTGCGTGTACACAAAAGACTGTACAATTGTATTGATACACTTGGAGGTTGACTCCGGCAAAAACTCATGTGGAAACATCGAGCGTGACTCCACGCCAGTTGTTTGTCTACACCAAACTATCACACAAGCATACTTGCAGGGTGTCGACACATCCAGGGTCTTGGATTTATGCGATCTCCTCGGTCCAGTGAAGCTCACGCCACTGGTTGACAGCCGCGAAAATCTGGCTCACCATGTCCTCTGTGCTCTGACTCTGGATGTAGCTTGCGAGGCGAGACGAGCCACGAAGCCGCTCCTCATCCTTGCAGCCGTGTGCTGCAATGCGGGCACGCTGATCGATGGCCACCATGATGATGTGGCGGTAACGTGGATGGCCCACCAAGCACTGCATGCCTGTGTACTCAAGAGCCTGCACGATCAACTTCACAACTCGGCACTTCTCATCCTGTGACAGATGGTCCATGCTCCCGTTGATGAAGATCTGGTTCAGGTTGATCGGCACGCTGAAGGACCACAGATAGCCATTCGCCCATGTTGCCCTGTTGATGATGGAGTCCAAGTTGGACTGACCATCAGACCTGGTGATGCTCCACGCGTTGAGGTGGGCAAGCTCGAACGGCGTGAACTTCCAGATGCTGCTCCCCTCCAGCTGCATGTATATAGAGCTGAAGCCACGGTTGAACATGCGAACCTGATCATATGACTGCATATTTGCGAGATGGGCGAAGTCGATCTGGAATGATAGCAGGATCCACACGTTGGGGCGCCGCGTTGCAATATACAACTCTGTCGATACCATCGCTGGGGTTCAACGACAGGATTGCCCTATCCCACGCAGGCATCCTGAAGTCAGCCCTTAGGATGGTGATCTGAGAGTCACTCTGCAAAGAGTTGAACTCTTCCACCGTGCACACCAAGTGAGCCCATGCTTCACCTCGAGTGTTGATGCCGTCCACCATGTCAGGAAAGGGGGTTGTGCCCTGCAAAGCCGCCAAGGTGAACTGCCACTCGTTGACGAGTTCCATGCCAGAGCAAACAGTTGGCCTTGATCCGTAGATCTCATGACCATTGGTCTGTGTCACCTTGGACATGGCCATGGCTGTGCAGTGCTGTGCAACACTGAGATGTCCTATCAGAGCAGATACGAGCGCTGCGCGAGTAGACACACATCAGGCGCTCAAAAAAGAAAAAAGAAACGTTTCAAGCCAACCTCTATAGTTGCTAGTTGTTGACAAAAGAAGCCGCCGACACACGTGAACGTGCGTGGTGATACTACTTGTCGTTACTGTTGTTACTCTGTGCTGTTACTATACATTACTGTGCGGGTGACACTGTGTCGTGATACTGGGCCCTACATGTGTGCACACCAGCTGTTGCTGGTGATATGCTGGTGAAACTGTTCGTGGTGCCGCTGTTTTAGAGTCGTGCTGTGGGATGGCCAGGAAGACCAACCCGGTAGAGGTGTCTGTTGAGAACCTCTGCGGTGATGTATCCCTGTCGGATCGCGATGCTCTTTGCGCTGGAGCTGTCTGTGTGTATGCGTATGTTGATTTTGCGTGTTGTGAATGCTTCGCTCAGGAAGTTGCGGATGTGCAGTGCCTCTGTTGCTGCTGTTCCTATGGCGTAAAGTTCTGATTCTGCTGATGACAGTGCTACTGTTGCCTGCGTTCTGCTTCCAGAATGGATGTTGGCTCCAAGGAAATGGATTGAGAATCCCGTTGTGCTCTTGCGTGTGGTTTCGCATGATGCCCAGTTGGCATCTGTGTAGACTTCGATGTCCAAGCGCATCTTGTCGTGGTTGTTGAGCCTGATTGTTGGTCGTAGTGAATGCTTCCATGCTGCTGTACCTTTGAGGTATCTGATGAGGTGTTTGAGCTTCTTGTCGTCGTTTGCTGTTGGTTGCTGCAGTGCCCGTGCTAACTTTTTTTGGTGCAAAGCTGATGTCTGGTCGTGTGTAGGAAAGCCACTGAATCTTTCCGACCAGTCGCCTGTATCGTGCATGTTGTTGTTGGTCGAGTGGTGCGTCGTCCTCGATGTTGATTGTCTTCAATGCTGTTGTGCCAGGCGTTGCTGCTGGGTTGCAGTTGACCATGTTGGACTTCTCCAGGATGTTGTTGATGTAGTCCTCGGATAGAGCGATGTCGATGCTGTCGCCGTTGTGTGTGATTTTTCTGCCGAGAAACGACACCGTTGATCCTGGTGTTAGCACTCCTGTTGGTCTCAGGAGGAGATGCTGTTGTAGGTCGCTGAAGAGCTTTGCGATGATCTGTTGTGATCGCCGAGGAAGAGAAGGTCGTCGACGTAGAGACATGATGTAGGCTGTTCCTTCCTTGTTGCGGTACACGTTGGGCTCGGACTTGAGTCGTGTCATTCCCATTGTTGTGGTGAGGAGTGTTGCTAGGTGATCCTGCCATGCTTTTGGTGAGGATCTAAGTCCGTAGAGTGCTTTGTTGATCTTCCAGAGAATGCGCCTGTTGTTCTCATTGTAGAACTCTGGTGGTGGTCTCATGATGATGTCTTCCTTTGCTGCTGCTGCGTGTAGGAATGCTGCTGATATGTCGCCGAGTCGTGTTGACCACCCTTTTCCGAGTGCTAGAGTGAGCAAGGTGCGAAGAGTGCAGAAGAGTGGTGTTGATGCGTAGATGTCGTCCAAGTCGTTGATGCTCTCTGTGTATCCTTTGGCGACGATTCTTGCTCTGACTTCGTCGCCTTTTGTTCGTAGAACCCATCAGGACTCTACCATGTTGCTGCGTTGCTCTGGTGTGAGTGTTGACTCATCAATTGCAGTATAGACGTTCTGTTGCTTCATCTGTCGGATCTCCTTCTTCATGCCGTCGATCACCTTCTTTCGGTCGAGACCTTCAGTGTTGGTCACTATTGGTTCCAGAAGGAGCTTTTCATTTTGCACTTCTTGTTGGTCCTCGCAAGATGCTGTTGCTATGGTGTCGCCTGATTTGGTTGCGACTGTGACCGCGTTGATCCTCATCCTGTGTGTTGGCTACTCACTGCTTGTTGGTCGTTCTATCTGCTGCGTTGACTCTGACGTTCGTTGTTGTTTGCTTGTGCTTCCTTCTTCGACTGCGTCAGACCTCTCCCGTGTTTGTGTGGGAAGAGGTGTTCTCCTGATGTGCGTGGGAGAAGTTGCCATTGGAGCTGTTGCGCTTGGTCCGCTGTCGTTGCGAGCCGCCTTTGCTGGTGTTTCTGTTCCGGTGTTGGCTGCTCGCTTGTTGTCTCCAGTCTGTGTTGCTGCGCTTGTTCCTGGTTGTCGCTGCTGCTTTATTGGTACTGGAATGGCGATTGTGGTGCTTGTGTTCAGCTGTGGTGTTGCTGACTTTGGTGTCCGCCATGGTGGTGCGTTGACCACGTCCAGTAGCTGCTTGTTGCACTTGTGTGGTTCGATCTGTTGTCTGATTGTTCTTGCTCTGACCACCTGTTGGTGAATGCCTATCAGCGACTCGCCTGTTGTTGAGTCCTTGCCGAGCCAGACGCCGTCGAAGAACCGTGGTTCGAGCTTTGGCAGTTGTCTGGTTGTTGACACCATGTATTGCACTGTTTCTCCGAATTCGCAGATGGGTGTGTGGCTTTCTCTGCCCCATCTGTTGAAGTGGCTGGTGTTGCCGTTGCTGTGGATTGCGTACCTGTTGAGTACATGCGCGCTGTGCCTTACGATCCATGGCATCAGTGGATCCTTGGCGTTGACCATCCGGCCATAGTTTTGTTGGATCTGTGCTCTGATTGTTCTGATCTGCCCAACGAGTGTTCTGTGTGAGCGCTCGATTGTTCCTTGTGACTTGGGGCTGTGTGCTGGAGAGTGTCGCACTGCTATGTTGTTGCCTGCTTTGTTGGCCACTGCTTGAAGCAGCGCGATCAGGTAGTCTTCCTGATCGGACTGTAGAACTGCTTGTGTTCTACCGCACTCCATCAGGAATGCCAGCAGTTGGTTTGTTGCGTATTCGAACAGCTGTTGCTTGTCAGTGACCAGAGTTGCGCTGATCATCCCTGTCTGTATGTCTATTGCTGTGAGGATTGGTGTTGTTTGTTGGTCGTCGATTCCTTTAATGTAGCAGAAATCGATCTGTATCACTGGCTGCTTGCTTGTTTGCTTCTTGTGGCTGTCTGCTTTCCCTCTGCTTTTGACGCAGATTGGGCACCAGTTGCGGTACGGGAGATGTGTTACGTTGTGTTCCCGAATCTGTTGCTGTGTTGGTTGCTCAGGTGCCTTGACTCCTTTGGCTCTTTGTGCTTCTTGTTGTTCGTCATCATCGCTGTCAAGTTGCTCCTTGTGCTCCACCTTCTCCTCGAAGTTGGTTGAGCCCGTCCATTCGGTGTTGGTTTGCTGATTTCCGGCTGCTTGCCAGTTGTCTTCGTGCACAGTTGGGCCTGTTTGATCTTTTTTTGTTGGGATGATCCGTGTTCGTCGTGCTGGGAGTAAGTTGTCGACGTTCGGTCCGTCTGTTGTGCGTTCTGGCACGTATAGTGTTGTGCGCGGTTGGAATTGAACCCGTTTCCAGAGGTGTCCCTCTCGGATCCAGTAGTCGCTTGTTGGTTGTACATCTGCTGGATGTGGGATGTATCCCTGGCCAATTGGCCATGCTGTTGTTGCATTTGCCGCCGATTGCTGCGCCGCCGGCTGTTGCTGTGTTGCTGGTTGTTGCGCTGGCTTCTTTGTTGTGTGTCTGGTGATTGGCTTGCTTGACACACTTGGTGCGTTGCTTTCTTGAGTCACCTCGGCGGATGACCCCCTGTTGACTTTGAACCATGTTTCTCCTGCCCAGGCTGTTCCTGGAAGGACCCTGTGCTGCTCTTTGCTTGTGAGATTCTTGTATGCATCTGTGATGTCTTGATGTTGTCCATCTGCTCTCTTGGCAATTGTGCGTCGAAAGTTGTCGAGTTGCTCTGTTGGAACCGGGCATCCGGTGTTGTCAGGTGTGAAGAGCGCCTTGCGAAGACGCTTGTGGACTCTTACGAGGAATCCTTCGTTGTTGAACATCCACAGGTCTGTGTTGCCGCCTCTCATCGGCTCTGCTCCTGTTGGAGTCAGTGTTGTTGGTGCTATAACTGCTATGCGTCCTGTTGGTGTGTCTTTGATCTCAAGTTGTGTACCTGCTGGTAGTGGGTCGATGACCACGTTGAGGTAGAAGAGTCCGTGAAGACGTTGAAGATAACTGTCGAAACCTTTGTCGTGGTGTATCGTCGGGTTCTCGTTGAAGTTGACGTTGAAGCCCTGGTCGATGAGCCGTGTCACCGACACGATTGGTTGTTCCACGTTGCACACGTAGAAGGGGATGACGATGGGTTGATTCTGCTTGTTGACGAACTTGATCCACCTGTACCCGTAGACGTTGATATCCTGGTTGGTGACTGTTCGAAGCCGTGGTCCGCTGTGTTGGTCAAGATGTTGAAGGGGAAACTCCTGTCCAAACCAGTGTGGGCAAACGTGTGTTGCTGCACCGCTGTCGAGCATGAGCTTGTTGTAGCCGTCGTTCTTGATCTCGTCGTTGTTGTTCACTGTCCCCACCAAGCCGGAGACCACTAGTGGTGTGTTGCTAAAGTCTGTTGTCCCTTGCTGAGGTGCTGGAAGAGCCAGCTGCTGTGTCTGTTGTGGATACTGTGCTGTGAGATCTGCGTTCCACCAGTAGTTGTCGTATTGCTGTTGCTCCGAGTACCAGTTGCCTGTTGGGTCTGCCGTTTCTTGTGCTCCGCCGTCGACGTTGTAGATTGTCACTCTGCAGTGCTTTGCTTTGTGGCCTGCTTGTCCGCATCTGTAGCAAACGTTGTTGGCTGCTTTTCCTTTGCCTTTTCCTTTGCTCTTGCCGTAGTTGCCGTAGCCCTTCCAGTTGTTGTACGGGTTGCCTTGTCCTATGGGCTGTTTGCTCTTTCCTTTTCCTTTTCCTTTGTTGGTATCCATTGCCTTTCTGTTGCTGTTGGCCGTAGCCGCCGTAGCCTTTACCTTTGTTGTTGTCGCCTTTTTCTTTTTCTTTGTTGCGTTGTCCTTTTCCTTTGCTGCCTTTCCACCATGTGCCGCCTATGTCCATTGGTGCTGGACCGCTGTTGCTGCTGCTTTCTGCCTGCGTTGCTTGTAGCCTGCTGTAGGAAGATGCTGCCCTGTGGTACTCTAAGATCGTTGATCTTAGGTCGTTGTATCTTGTGATTGCTCCTGCTTGCAGCTGAAGGTGTTGCTGTAACGCTCCCTTTGTTTCGTTGAGGAGGATGGCTACTTTGACGTTGTCTGGGAGCGTGGTCCCGTTGTCGCGCTCGTAGCGTCCGACCTCGAACTCCCATGTTGAGAAGGTTTCTTCGAAGTTACGTTCATCTAGTTGTGGTTTGAGTAGCTTTGTGAGGATCCTATGCTCCTTGTTCCAGCTGGAATTGAAAACCTGCTGTTGAGCTGCCGCCATGTTTCCAGTCCGTTGTTTGTTTGGTGTTGTCTGCACACTGTTGCCGCCGAGCCTGTGCAGCAGTTGATGAGTATGTACTGCAGGTCCCTTGCTAGGGCTACCCAGTGTTGTCCTTCTTGCGTTGTGGATGCTCCGTTCTCGAGTTCTCGAGGTCTGCATCTGTTACTGTTGTTGCTGACGTTGCTGCTTGTTCCAGTAGTGTTGGAAATTGTGTGTCCATCAGTTCAAGGTATGCTGTGAATTTGAACTTCCATTCCTCGAATGTTGTGTAGTCGCCGTTGTATGTTGGTGGTGTGATCTTGTATCTGTGAAGTGATCTAAGTCCTTCATCGTGTTGCTGAGCCTGCTGCCGCTTGTGTTGCCATACTGGGCCGTACTGCTTACCTGTGCGTACTCACTGTTTACTCTGTTGTTGTTATTGCTCTTGCCTCGGGATGTTTCCCTAAGCTGTTGGAGCTCACCTGGATTGCTTGCTAACCAGGATCACAGCTCCGCTACCATATGAAAGCACAAGTCGTGTTGTCAACTCTGTTGATCCTCAAGTCGGTCAGCAGCGGCACTCTTTGTCCATGAGCTGTTGATATCGGTCTAGCTCAAGGGCCCTGTCGAGCCCGGCAATGGCGGTTGCTGCGTGTACAGCATGTGATTCAATGTATCTTAACATGAGAGAGAGAGAGAGAGAGTATACATGGAATACATGGACATGCTCGAAGGACCCAAGAGTCATGCGACGCACGTCAGCGGATCTGCGCACCTGGTCAGCTTCTAAATAAATTCCAGCCCAAATGGATACCCAAAACCGAGCCCCTCACCCCCCCAAAAAGGGCCTTGCGCGAAAATAGGCCCGCGCCCAAATCAAATGATAGCCCTTCAAAATCGCCTAACTAAAACGACACCACGCCCCAAATCATTAAATGTTGCCTTGAAACCAACCTGCTGAATGAGTCTTTGGCGCTGCTCCATTGATGTTTCGAGCCCAGAAAACCTCACCGCACTCAGTTTGTTCAAGGCCGGAGCCGCAGCAGGACGCCGCCTAGGCACGGCATCGCTGGCGCCCTTCCTTCGTGTGCGTTTTGGTTGCCGCTTGCTTGAATGTTATTGGGGTGGATCTTTTGCGTTTTTTTTAGGGGGGGGATAATTAGTGTCAAACTTACCTGCAATAAGTTTAACTTTTTGGGCAGGGAGTAATAGCCACCAAGGATTTATCCCAGAGAGGATACGTCACTTTTGGGGGGACACGCCGCTTCAATCCTCCGGGTTCTACTTAAACCCGGGTCAACATCGCACAGCAGTCAACAACGCAAAAGGATCTCTCGACACCCTTGGCTAAGGCTTGAGGGTTTTCAGTAAATAGGCAGAGCGCACAGGTTTTAGGACTGGACCGTTTTAGATCCCCGCAAGGAACACAACAAGGGATAGTTCAGTTTGGGGTAGTATTCTCTGCAGAGAACCAGCAAGTTGAGTACCTCCTTAGGAACGAAGGGACTCTTAGGGAAAGGGAAGCACCATGGACACGGAGGCATTTTAGGCGGAGACCGCGATGGTTCGAGGGCGTTCTCCTTTGACCACTGGCAATGGGCTTTTGGGCGCTGTATTTTGTTGCAAGTAAACCAGCCACAGGTTAAGTTAGCAAAGTGCCCAACTTGTTCCCTGTTTGCAACATTTAGGATGTCATGAGTATGGTAGATACCGATAGCAGGATTTTTTTGTTTCTTGGTACTGCAACATAGCCTCCAAGAAACCATGGCGGGGCCCGGAGTTCCGGAGTTTGGGGCGCTAGGATTCAGACTCTGTCCTTGAAAACTACTTTAAAATACAGAAGGAAGTTGTACAACTTTCCCCGGAATGAAACCGAGGTGGGTTTAGTTCAAGAGCAGGTTTCATATTTTGCGAGGTTCAACCTGTGTGAGGTTTGACTACCAGTAGAGCCGGCGAAGCCGGTGGGAGGAAGTTTAAAAAATATATAAACTATAGTTCTCTTTCTCTTTCTTTTCTTGACTCTTCTCTCTTCTTCTGCCTTTTCATTGTTTCTTTTTTCTCCGTCATTCTTCTTTTCTTCCTTTCTTTCCTTCCTTCCTCCCTTCTTTCCTTCTTTCTATCTGTCTTTTCTTTCTTTCTTTCGTTTGCTTGCTTTTGTGCTGTTCTTTCTTTTGTCTCTTCTCTGTCTATGTATCTATTTATCTATCTATCTATCTATCTTTCTATCTATCTCTTGTTTAATCTATCTATCTATCTACCTATCTCTCTCTCTCTCTCTATCTGTCTATCTTTTCATCTCTATCTAACTATCTATTTCTCTCTCTCTCTCTATCTATCTGTCTATCTATCTCTCTGTCTATTTATGTATCTATCTATCTATCTATCTAATTTATTTCTCTATCCAGCTACCTATCTATCTATCTATATCTCTATCTCTCTTTCTATCTATTTATCTATGTATCTCTTTATCTATCTGTCTATCTAGCTGTCTATCTATCTTCTGTTGGTGTATCTATCTAACTATTTATCTTTCCATCTATCTCTCTATCTCTTTTTCTTTCTATCTGTTTATCTCTCTATCTCTTTCTCTATCTCTTTCTATCTATCTATCTATCTATCTATCTATCTATCTATCTATCCATCTATCTCTCCATCTATCTCCCGCGTGTCTATCTATCTATCTATCTATATATATATATATATCTATCTGTCTATCTCTCTATCTACCTATCTCTATCTATGTATCTCTATATCTTTTTATGTATCCCTCTGTCTACCTATCTATCTATCTCTCTCTCTATCTGTCTATCTATCTATCTATCTATCTATCTATCTATCTATCTCTCTGTCTCTCTTTCTTTCTATTTTTCTATCTCTTTATCTCTTTCTCTATCTCTTTCTATCTAGCTATCTATCTATTTATCTCTCCATCTATCTCCCGCGTGTCTATCTATTTATCTATCTATCTATCTATCTATCTTTCCATCTATCTCCCGCGTGTATTTCTATTTATCGATCTATCTATCTATCTATCTATCTGTCTATCTCTCTATCTATCTATCTCTATCTATGTATCTCTATATCTCTCTATGTATCCCTCTGTCTACTTATCTATCTATCTCTTTCTCTATCTGTCGATCTATCTATCTATCTATCTATCCATCTCTCTATCTCATTATCTCACGTGTGTTTATCACTCTCTCCATCTTTTATCTATCTTTTTTTCTTTTTCTATTTATCTATAGATCTACTTATCTATCTACCTCTCTATCTCATTCTCTTTACCTATCTATCTATCTACCTCTCTATCTACTCATCTATTTATCTATCTATCTATCTATCTATTTATTTCTCTATCTACCTACCTATCTATCTCTCTCTCTATCTCTGTTTCTATCTATATATCTATCTCTCCATCTATCTATCTATCTATCTATCTGTCTATCTACTTATCTGTCTGTTTATCGTTTATCTATCTATTTATTTATTTCTATCTCTCTATCTATCTATCTCTTTTTCTATCTATCTATTTATTTATCTATCTCTTTTTCTTTCTAGTTAACTATCTCTCTATCCTCTCTCTCTCTATCTCTCTATCTTCTAGCCCTCTCTCTATCTATCTATCTATCTCTCTATCTCTGTTTATTTATCTATCTATCTTGCTCTCTGTCTCTCTCTCGTTATCTATCTATGTATCTATCTCTCTCTCTCTCTATCCATCTATCTTTTCTATCTCTTTCTGTATCTCTTTCCATATATCTCTCTAGCTATCTCTCTATCTGTCTATCGATCTATATATCTATCCAGCTGAGGGCCGTCCTAAAACCCCAGTCTTCGGTTTTAATCATCGCCGAACAGGGAGAAGCAAAAGTTGTCAAAAGCTGTGCGCGCGCAAGGAGCGCGCAAGTGCGGCCCAAGGGACGCGCAAGGTTACAGTTTTGAAGGGTTTCACGTACTGATGTTGCCTAGCTTCAGGAAAGGAGGTGATATTTTCTTGCTGTACTTGTGCCTTTCGAATCAGTCAGACGCCAAACGAAGCCAAAGCTTCTGCGGTCATGACTTCAACAATCAGCAATTGACACGACAAAATCCGCGCAAGCCGCGCGCAAGCCGCGCGCAAGTTGCGCGCAAGCACGAGAAGCCCCAGCAAGACATCTAGCCATGCTGTCTCGGATGTCCTTAGCGGCGCGGTTCAAGCAATGGATAGGCACCCGCAACATGCACTTTCTTTCTTTCAGGCTGTGTCCAAGCTGTGTGGCAGAGCCTGCTGTTCTTTCTGTTGGGTCAAGGGTATGTTGCTGGCATTGAATTGCCGGGAGCGACCTCAGCGGGAAAAGTCTTTGTGGGTTGCTGTGTGAACGACAAACACACTGCTTAGAAAAGCTTGCGCGCAATCCACACGAAAACTTCGCAAACCGAGGTCAACGAAAACGAGTTTCTGCGCCACTGTGCGCGCGCAAGTACGCGCAAGTGCCGCGCAAGCGCGGCCCAAGGGCCCAATCGCGGGCAAAGGAATATAGGACAACCCCCATCTATATCTGCATCTAAAAGTTGCGATTTTCAAGCCCCAGCTGCGAAAGTGGACTTCACGTACTACTTGAGTACTTAAAAGTTGCGATTTTTGAGCCCCAGCTGCGAAAGTGGACTTTCGTACTTAAAAGTTGCGATTTTCGAGCCCCGGCTGCGAAAGTGGAATTCGCGTACTACTTTCGTACTTAAAAGTTGCGATTTTCAAGCCCCAGCTGCGAAAGTTGACTTCGCGTACTACTTTCGTACTTAAAAGTTGCGATGTTCGAGCCCCGGCTGCGAAAGTTGACCTTGCAAAAGTGCTGCGCCTGCCACGAAATCTGTGCTTGACCTTGCGAAAGTGCTGCGCCTGCCACGAAATCTTTACTTGACCTTGCGAAAGTGCTGCGCCTGCCACGAAATCTGTGCTTGACCTTGCGAAAGTGCTGCGCCTGCCACGAAATCTGTGCTTGACCTTGCGAAAGTGCTGCGCCTGCCACGAAATCTTTACTTGACCTTGCGAAAGTGATGCGCCTGCCACAAAATCTGTACTTGACCTTGCGAAAGTGCTGCGCCTGCCACGAAATCTGTTCTTGACCTTGCGAAAGTGATGCGCCTGCCACGAATTTTGCACTTCACCTTGCGAAAGTGCCGCGCCTGCCACGAATTCTGCACTTGACCTTGCGAAAGTGATGCGCATGCCACGAAATCTGTGCTTGACCTTGCGAAAGTGCTGCACCTGCCACGAAATCAGTACATGACCTTGTGAAAGTGCTGCGCCTGCCACGAAATCTGTGCTTGACCTTGCGAAAGTGCTGCGCCTGCCACGAAATCTATACTTGACCTTGCGAAAGTGCTGCGCCTGCCACGAAATCTGTACTTGACCTTGCGAAAGTGCTGCGCCTGCTACGAAATCTGTACCTGACCTTTCGAAAGTGCTGCGCCTGCCACGCCATTCAAACCTTGACAAAACTTGACCTTGCGAAAGTGCTACGCCTGCCACAAAATCTGAACCTGACCTTGCGAAAGTGCTGCGCCTGCCACGCAATTCAAACCTGGCGAAACCTTCGCGTTGCCGTTCCAGTGGGCCCGCGCTCCGAGCATGGTCCGAACGCGGTCCGACCAGGCGCCGCGAACAGGCTAGCTTCCAGCTCTCCGGAGACACCAATTCACGCACGGGGCCACGCTTTTTGCAGATTCCTTACTCCCACCACACGCGCGCGCATATTTTCTCGCGCGCTTATTCCTTCTCTTGTCATCTGTCTCAGCGAGAGCTGGCTTTCAATTAGTTGCCGTAACACGGAAGTTCCTTCTAAACTTCCTTTGGCAAAGAACCTTCAACGCTTTCAGAACAATAAATGTTTCCCAACTACAGGTGAGACTCTTTTTCCCCACATCTTTGTGTGGGGTTCTTACTTTTTCCGCTCGTCGTCCGCGCGCCGCGTCTCCTCCTCCTTCTCCCGCTCGTCTCCGTCTCACTCACTCACACTCTCACTCACTCACTCACTCACTCACTTCACTCACTCACTCACTCACTCACTCACACTCACTCACTCACACTCACTCACTCACACTCTCACTCACACTCACTCACACTCACTCACTCACTCACACTCAGTCACTCACTCACTCACACTCACTCACTCACACTCACTCACACTCACTCACTCACTCACTCACGCTCACTCACACTCACTCACTCACACTCACTCTCATTCACTCACTCTCATTCACTCACTCACTCACTCACTCGCTCACTCACTCACTCACACTCGCTGACTCACGGCAGCTGTCTAGAGGGACAGGATGTTGTCGCGCGCGCGGCGGGGGGTGTGCGAAATCGTGGCAGGCGCAGCACTTTGGCGATGCCGTTGCGAAATCGTGGCAGGCGCAGCACTTTGGCGATGCCGTTGCCGAAGTCGTGGCAGGCGCAGCATTCTGTGCATCTGGGTGTGTGTTTGTGTGGCAGGGGTCGCATTCGGCAGCTGTCTAGAGGGACAGGATGTTGTCGCGCGCGCGGCGGGGGGTGTGCGAAATCGTGGCAGGCGCAGCACTTTGGCGATGCCGTTGCGAAATCGTGGCAGGCGCAGCACTTTGGCGATGCCGTTGCCGAAGTCGTGGCAGGCGCAGCATTCTGTGCATCTGGGTGTGTGTTTGTGTGGCAGGGGTCGCATTCGGCAGCTGTCTAGAGGGACAGGATGTTGTCGCGCGCGCGGCGGGGGGTGTGCGAAATCGTGGCAGGCGCAGCACTTTGGCGATGCCGTTGCGAAATCGTGGCAGGCGCAGCACTTTGGCGATGCCGTTGCCGAAGTCGTGGCAGGCGCAGCATTCTGTGCATCTGGGTGTGTGTTTGTGTGGCAGGGGTCGCATTCGGCAGCTGTCTAGAGGGACAGGATGTTGTCGCGCGCGCGGCGGGGGGTGTGCGAAATCGTGGCAGGCGCAGCACTTTGGCGATGCCGTTGCGAAATCGTGGCAGGCGCAGCACTTTGGCGATGCCGTTGCCGAAGTCGTGGCAGGCGCAGCATTCTGTGCATCTGGGTGTGTGTTTGTGTGGCAGGGGTCGCATTCGGCAGCTGTCTAGAGGGACAGGATGTTGTCGCGCGCGCGGCGGGGGGTGTGCGAAATCGTGGCAGGCGCAGCACTTTGGCGATGCCGTTGCGAAATCGTGGCAGGCGCAGCACTTTGGCGATGCCGTTGCCGAAGTCGTGGCAGGCGCAGCATTCTGTGCATCTGGGTGTGTGTTTGTGTGGCAGGGGTCGCATTCGGCAGCTGTCTAGAGGGACAGGATGTTGTCGCGCGCGCGGCGGGGGGTGTGCGAAATCGTGGCAGGCGCAGCACTTTGGCGATGCCGTTGCGAAATCGTGGCAGGCGCAGCACTTTGGCGATGCCGTTGCCGAAGTCGTGGCAGGCGCAGCATTCTGTGCATCTGGGTGTGTGTTTGTGTGGCAGGGGTCGCATTCGGCAGCTGTCTAGAGGGACAGGATGTTGTCGCGCGCGCGGCGGGGGGTGTGCGAAATCGTGGCAGGCGCAGCACTTTGGCGATGCCGTTGCGAAATCGTGGCAGGCGCAGCACTTTGGCGATGCCGTTGCCGAAGTCGTGGCAGGCGCAGCATTCTGTGCATCTGGGTGTGTGTTTGTGTGGCAGGGGTCGCATTCGGCAGCTGTCTAGAGGGACAGGATGTTGTCGCGCGCGCGGCGGGGGGTGTGCGAAATCGTGGCAGGCGCAGCACTTTGGCGATGCCGTTGCGAAATCGTGGCAGGCGCAGCACTTTGGCGATGCCGTTGCCGAAGTCGTGGCAGGCGCAGCATTCTGTGCATCTGGGTGTGTGTTTGTGTGGCAGGGGTCGCATTCGGCAGCTGTCTAGAGGGACAGGATGTTGTCGCGCGCGCGGCGGGGGGCGTGCGAAATCGTGGCAGGCGCAGCACTTTGGCGATGCCGTTGCGAAATCGTGGCAGGCGCAGCACTTTGGCGATGCCGTTGCCGAAGTCGTGGCAGGCGCAGCATTCTGTGCATCTGGGTGTGTGTTTGTGTGGCAGGGGTCGCATTCGGCAGCTGTCTAGAGGGACAGGATGTTGTCGCGCGCGCGGCGGGGGGTGTGCGAAATCGTGGCAGGCGCAGCACTTTGGCGATGCCGTTGCGAAATCGTGGCAGGCGCAGCACTTTGGCGATGCCGTTGCCGAAGTCGTGGCAGGCGCTGCATTCTGTGCATCTGGGTGCTCTGTAATCGCATCCATACAAGGGGCGCACGGTACATGTGTGTGGACATTTGAACTCACATCCTTGGGAAAAACATAGCATGTGGGGTTATCCGGTCCTTTAATTAGGTGCACAGGTTGGACGTCCATACATGAAGTGGTGAAATCAAAAGGGGATGTTGGCTCTTCCCCGGCTCCATTGCCCCAGAGCCAATGCCGACCCCAGATTGATTCGCATCTGCCTCAAGATAGGTTGCCCCGTCGTCAACATTTAACCCAGCGATTCAGTGGCACCCTGTTTCCATTTGTTTCGCTGAGTGCCCCTCTATATACTTTTCTATGAGCATGACTGGCCAACTGGGTCTACCAAAGGATTATTGGTCCTGGGTCCCCATTGCCCAATGTGTTCTTTCCTCAAAATTAGGGCCTTCTACAAGTGGCTGGTTCCCTGTTGATTGCCCTGCAAACCCATCCAGAAAGGGACTTCCTGTTTTGAGGCAGACGCATGAGCATTTGATCTCGGGTGGTTAAGACTCTGTTGAAGGATTCGGGCCCTGCTGGTGTCGCTCGAAAGGTTGAATCCACATAAGCCAAGCACAAGACGTCTAGCTCCAGACGCATGAAGGGTTGAGAAAGAGCCTTTTGGTCGGAAAGACCTCAGGCAAGAAAACAACGTCAATCAGATTCATAGAAGGAAATAGAAGCAATCGAGCAGCCCATCTACGTTTGGTTTATTTGTGGCGGAGTTCATGTTAACTTGATTAATAGACAGTTATTGGAGGAAATGGGGAGTTGGCAGCGCAATGATTGCCGATTAGGAAACCTTTCCATCCAGAAATTAAGGCCCTAAATGTAATTACATTCATGGTCTTGAAGGGTAGGTATTCAAAAACCGGTTGTCTGTCGTGACCCACGGGCTTTGTTTTTCCCGCAAGGCTTGTAGAATTCAAAGGTCGAAGTTGGACCTTTGCGTTCTACACGCGTTTCTTACCTTCGCGTTACTCGGGTTTGCTTCAGGCGCAGATCCCCCACCCCGCGCAAAAGGCGGGGGGTGCCCTTCCCGCTTTGGGAAAGCGGAAGCTTCGCAGGAGCAGTTTTTTTTGGTTTTTAATGAACGGGCTGATTGCTTACTTTACAAACCAAAATAAGTTCATGATCATAAATACAAACAATGTGTGCAACTAGCTAGCCCCTTGTATTACGCACCTGAACGAGCTTGGAACCCCAAGAAGGGGTCCTTCCCGATGGGATTCCTGGTGTATTTGTGCAGGGAGTCACTGTCACGGGCCCTATTTCTGCTTGGCGAGGGCTTTCCTCGCGCAGCCTCCGGTCAATCGATCTTTGCGTTGGAAAAGCCCGCGGATCACAGGTTGCTCCGAACCTTGAAAAAGATGACCGAACCGCAATAATTGAATCATGGTTTTCTTTCAGGAGGGGCAATCATCTACCCTTGTGCCGATCGGGTTTTGGAGCAACCGCGGTGCTTGCTGATTCGCTTGTTCAAAGGCCTCAGCCGTCCTGTTGAATGCGTTGGGAAGCTCCGACCCGTGGATCACAGTCAATAGGAAGCCAACTGCAATGGGAGTCCAAGGCGTATAACAGAGGCAGGCACCCAATCCAATGTTGCAAGTTGATTTGGAGTGCATGCCAAACTCATTAACCATGCCGGGATGCTCATGTGTGTTAATACTGATGGTTTCAATCTGTCAGTGATCGTTGGAGCAACGGACGGTTCCCCCCCAATTTGTTCTCAAAGCTTTCCTTGCACCCGTCCCCACACTACTTGCCGAGCCTCTGCGCACGCTTTCCGCTTCGCGGCGTCTCCGCAGCCTTCCGCTGTCCCGCGTGCCACTTACCAAGTTTCCATGGCGCCATGGGAATCGTGAGATTTCTCCCTGGCGCCTTCAGCCAATCAACTGACCTACCCCTTCGAGGTGGGCACCAGCGAAGCGCAGTGGTCTTTGCAGGGTGGCTTTGAAGGGCAACCCGCGGGAAAACCAGAAAGCCGCATAAAGCCGCCATTTCTTTTGGCGGGGGTTCGTATGTTCAAATCCCCATGTGGTTTGCTTGCCCAGTTTCTGGTTGATGGTAAGTATTTTAGGTGTGTTGAAAGAGAACGCAAAAGGCAGCGGTGAAACAATGGGACGTTTGCAAGAATGTCACAACAGTTGGCCCAACCCTGGCAGGTATTGATATTGCTGAGCAGTGCGCAGAGCCCCAACACACTGTTGTTTTGTTCTTCCATCGGCTTGATTCAAGTTCACCGAGATGAACAGTTGTTAATTCCATGTGTGGTCTTGTTTGCGCAGGTGTTGCTGGTTTTTGAAACTGGCTGATCGCTTGTGAATAAGTTTTACGTGATTGGTTGTTTGCGTTCTGGAGTTATCTCTGACTGTTTGCTGGTTGCTTGAATCTAATTCTGCAATGCTCGTTTCAAAGGCTACTTGAACTGGCAATAATTGGAATGCCCGTTTGCCTGGCTCTGCCCACACAGACCATGTAATGCTATATAGAGAACACATTTTCCAGACGCCTCACCGGCTTCGGATTTGGGAGGCGATGCAATGCGAGAAGATGCAGCAGCACCTCTCCGATGCAACGCGCTTGATTAGCAGCGAGATTTGGAGCTTCGTCTCATCTGGTGCAAAAGGGCCCACCATTCGGGCAAATCATTAGGGCCCCCCTGCCCAGAATGATCCTCAGAACCCATCTAAGGGCCGCCTTCTAACAGTTAAGAACCTCCCCTAGGTTGGGGTGGGGGGGGGGCTTTGGCTGTTTTCCCACTCACATGAGCAAGTGACGAACAGACTGGAAGTCTACTGTTGCGTCGGGCAGGACATACATTCCGTCAAAAACACCCCTGAAACTGGCAAATAATTTTGAGGAATCAACCCATTCAGAACCACGACCTGAACCACATGAGGGCTTCGAAGAGTATACCAGCATTGCAGGAGGAACGGATGAGACGGTTCTTGGGGGCAGGGCAAAGCAATTCATTATAGCACACTCTCTTGCTCGATGCCATCGTTTTGACCTTTTGGTCTCCAGATGTGGTCTGCTTTGTGTCCGACTATCAAAAAGCTGGCCAGGGACCTCTGGAATCTTAATAGGTTTACATGCAACATCATATATTGATTCAGCATATTTTAGTATGTTCTTTTTTATTAGAGAAGCATATGTTGGAGGGTGTTTACGTTATCTTCATTCTAATATTGAATAATTTGTCCATTATGTGTTATGTTTCTACATCTTGGAAGAGCTATATCTTATGCTTCAATTGCTTATAATCCTAATAATTGGTTTTCTGGAACTATTATGTTTTCCCAACTTATCTTGAAGGGTCAGTTCTCTTCTAGAGGACATCGTGTGTGTGTGTGTGCGCTCAATATATGTATATATTTCTATATATATATAGTTATTTGCATATTTGTTGGATATGCAGGTGTGCTAGACACATGATTAGTTTGATGTGGAATAGTGTTATCTTTGTGGCTAAGTGGGCATCCGGGGCCCTCTGTGGTGGAAAAAGCGCAATCTTTGAGAGGTACAGGACGACAAAAGTCGACCAACACATATCGCAGTATTTTCATGGGAGCTCCCCATGGAGGAACCCAGCTCCAGTCGCAACTAGCAAAGTATTCATTGTAAAAAGAGAGGGGGTTCTTTGGTCCCTGGACAAAACATGTGTGGCCTTTGAAAGAGGCGGGATCCGTTTTCGGATCAACGTTTGAGCGAGTGAGTGAGTATGTTTGCGACGTGTTACTGCTCAGAAAGGTATGTACCACAATGGATATTGTCAACACCTGTCCTTTGCATGAATACCGCAGCTTGCTGACTTAAACTTGAAACCAAGCACGTCGAAGACAAAAAAGGCAATTCAGTTCCATTGTCTCACAATACTCCTTGAGCCACCATCGTTTTTTTCAGGAACGCACACTTCACAACACTTTCCGCAGAACACACGAGAGCCTCCGTTTGCAGATGCAATCGGATTCCAGCTCTGATGAAGACGCTTCGCACAACCATTCGCGCCAGCGGCTTTATACTTTGGGCGGTGTACAGACGGTGTCCGGCAAGGCCTATCAGCATGTGGACTCTTACAACTCCGTCAAACTGGCCTCCAGTGCGTTGTGCTGCGTGCTCAAGGGCACGGTACTGACGAACCGGGTTTCTCACGCCAACAGCAAGTGTTCAACCTAAATTGTAAATTTAATACAATAGAAGTTCTGAGCTTAGCCAAATTTGTATTTCTTGGGGCTTGGCTTGGCTGAGGTGTTGTGGGGCGAGCAGTTCTTGCTCTTTCTGCTGTATATGAGCAGCTGGCGCACTGCGGCGACCTTCATGAAAGATGCCACCTCTCATGGAGATGACAGCGCGGAAGTCCGCATCACGCGGCATTACACCGAGGTCACTTAATTGACAAACCACTACTTTTTAACATCTTTCAACCTTTGATGGTAGTCAGTCACACAGGGTCAGAAGATACGAACAGCTGTAAGCATCAGTGCATAGACGATGTTCATCACCTACCTAATCCTTGGTTTTCTACAGAGTTCTATCGGTTTTCTATGGAATTGTCATTGTTTTCTACTTCTTAGCAAACATCAGCATTTCTGGAGAAAACGTGATTCTTTTTGCCAGATCTGAAAGACAATGTTTGCCACATTTGACACAAGACATAGCCAGTTTTGCGGGTTTTGGGCTTGGGGGAAGAAGTCCTGAGATAATGACCTCCCTGGCCGGCTTTCTCCTGGCCTTCTACACTTCCATTGCGGTGAGCCGATGGTGGCGCCTCCGCACCGAAGGCGTGGGTCGCATCTGGGGCGCCAGCAGTCAGCTCATGATGCTGCTCGGGGCCCTGGTTGGGGACCACGAGCCGTTGGCGGCCATCCGGAGGTATGCGCGCGCCTCGTTGGCTATCCATTTCTTGAGGCGGCGCTACCCCTCCGAGTACATGGACAAGTTGGATGAGTTGGAAGAGCGAGAGATCCTCTTGGAGGATGAGATGGAGAAGCTCCGTGAGGTCGGCGTCAATTTGGCGGAGAGCGTCTGGACTTGGGTGGCTCAGATTGTGGTGAGAAAGGCCAGGACCGAACAGATGTCGGAGGTTATGCTTGTTCACCTCCTGCAAGTGGTGGAAAAAGGACGCGCTGGGGCAGCCTGTATCGGAGCGCAAATGGGAACGCCCATCCCACTGCAGTATGTGCATTTAATGGGCCTTCTTGTGAAGACTCACAATGTCATCCTGGCCTGTGCCTGCGGCT